>OY743169.1:54083623-54611123 GCA_963555705.1 Ligustrum vulgare | reverse complement strand
TTTTTAGAATGTGTAGATAAAAATTAGTATGAAAAATTGTAAAAACGGGTTTTAAAGAATATGTGACTTGTGATTGAGAATGAATGTTAAAAAAAATTGATTCTTAAAAAATCAATTCCAAATGGGTAAGTGATAGAGTATTATGTCTTGTGTGTTAAACATCCGCGCTACTTTTATAAATTGAGATGCATATATGATTTTTTGGTACATAAAGCTAAATATATTTACAATATACGTTTGAAAAAATTTAATTAAAATTAACATTTCATATTGCGTAATTTGTTACATTCATTTAAATAAAGGATCACATATATTTAATTTGTAATGTTAAAACAAACATGAAATGAAATTAATTTGTGATTATCTAGAAATTATATTTTGAAAAGATTAATTATGTCAATAATCATTAAAATTGAATAGTTATGAAAATTGTCTTCATTTGTTTATCATTTTTCATTAAATATTTATTTCACATATTAACATTTAAATTCGATATATGTGAGGTATAAATGATCGTGCATCGCACGGGTGTAACACTAGTTCTTCTAATTTAGCTCTAATTTACTTCATGATTAACCTCATCAACTTTCAATGTGTATGATTTAGCCCGAATTGCCACCCAATTGACATTTATTCACCTAAATTTATGCATTATCTCCACTTTGAGATAATTTCTGAAATAAAAGCAATTAACTTTGAGATAATTTCTAAAATAAAAGCAATTAACAACAAAATCAGTAGAACATATTCTAAACCAACAATATAAAATCCTAATTTTAGCATGTAAATAAGTGTATAAACTTAGTCATCCTTAGCCATACGGATATTCACAAATCCAATTGAAGTTTCAAATTGCACGAATAATAAAAAAAAAGATTAAATACCTATTTATAGATCAATACTTACCAAAAAAAATATCTATATCTTAAAATAATAATAATAAATAAATAAATGGGGAATATCCACAAATAGATTCAATAACCATAAACTTGTGTCAAATAGACTTTGAAATTATAACCTTTTAAAAATAGATTTCAACCATTCAAACCTCCCAAAATACCCCCATACATAGAATTTACAATATAAGTCCTTTAAAGTATAGAAAAATTCATTTTAGTCCTTAGATAATTTTATTTATATAATTTTAATAGATTTTTGTTTATATGATTTTTGTTCGCTCATAGTAGCACTCCGTCAACTGGTATCAGAGCCATATGGCAGATCTAAAAGATAAATATTATATAACACAAATTAAAAATAAATATATAATATATACATCAAGATTTATGATTATGCATACATTAATACTACCCGATAATTATAAAATAGAAATCTTGAACACTTTAAAAGATTTAGATAAAGATATAAGAAGAGAAATATATGATATAATAAATTTCGTTATAATAAAAGAAGATTTTATCATAAACGAAATATTATATTTAATCCACAAAGATATACTAGAACAATTATACAAAGATTATAAAAATTGATTATCATAGAGGAGAACCCTTGTTAATCAAATATCTAGATATGAAAACAAATGAAAAATTAGATTCAATAATAGAACAAAGAGGAAATCTATTAGACCAAATGATAGAAGAAAGAAATATAAAAAGAAAAGGATTTTTAAGACTAGAATCATTAGAAAGTAAAAGAAAATATTTTAATACAATTCTAAAACAATTACCTAATATATTTATGATCATAAATAACAAAGAAAAAATCAATATAGAAAAATATGATATAACTGGAGAAATAAAATATTACATAAAAAGTTATAGAGCACAACAAAGAAAAACGATGTTAAGATCAATTGAAGAATTTTGTGAATATAATATAATGATATGTAAAGAAGTAAAATATGATACGGAATTAAGACTAGAAATTGAGCATATCAGAGGAAGAATTTAATGACAGAATTTCCAGAAATAAAATTTGAAAAACAAATAATAGAAAATATTAATCTACCAGTAGGATCTTACCAAATAAAATGAGCTAATACAACTATGTTTCAACCATTAAGCTCATGGGGAGAATCTGATGGATTTCTTAACATGCAATTAAATTGGATAAGTGCCTTTTTATGGCAAACATATAAAAACATAAATTTACAAGATAAATTAGCTATTGAAGAATTACAACAATTAAATATACATGATATGAATGTCAAAGAGAAATTACAAAATATTCAAAATAAACTAACAATACAATTTAAAGAATTAAAAGAAATGATAGGAGAAGTTAAAAATACAGATGAAGAAATTCTAAAAGAATTCCAAAGAAAATCAGAAGAATTAATTAATCAAGATAAAATTGGAATAATTATAGAAAAATGGATAAACTAAACGACAATATAAGAAAGAATGAAAATGAAAAAATCATATCAATAGAAGAAAAAATCAAAAAGCTAGAAATAAAAATAGATGATATGTATGACAGACTATTTAAGGTACAAAAAACTCAAAAATCAAGAGTATAAAATTTCAATAAGTGAATATATTGAAGATCTAAAAATATTAATAAAATCATTAATAAGTGACGTTCAAGAAGTAAAAAATGAATTGAAAGAAGTAAGAAATGATATTGTTGACGGTTGAAATATGAAATATTCCAAGTCAGCAAGAAATAAGTGGATGTTAGTTGTGTAATCGAAAATTATATGTGAAAGAGGTGGATCTCAGGTCGTAATGGATGACCTGGACTCCACGTAGGTAATAAAAGACGGTTGGTAAGAGGTGGATCCCAGATCGTGTGAATGACCTGGACTCCACGTATGATTTCTTGTATAAAAATAGTATTGTCTTTGAATAGCCAAAGTTGTCCCCTTAAGTGAGCTACCCTCTCCTATATTTATAGGGAGAATGGGGTGAGCTGGCTTATTACAATACCTGACTATCTGACATAAGTACATAACTGAACTATTTGAGTTCTTACATAACGTAAGGTAGTTGAGTTATACTTAATCTAACAACCATTATGTCTGAATAACTGTCTCAACTAACGTGTAAGAAAGTAGTTGGTCTTGTTTCGCCTGAACAGTTACCGACCTCATTGGACCACATCGGAATTACCTTCAGCAACCGACCTCACTGGACCACGTCGAAAATATCTTTGAAAACCGACCTCACTGGACCACGTCGGAAATATCTTTGACTACCGACCTCACTGGACCACATCGGAATCGTGTCGCTTAATTCATCTACAAACTCCAAAGCATGTTATAATAATATCCGACCTGACATTATCAGTTTGGATATCATTCCGGTCATCATGGCAGATCTGTATTGGACTTTTCGGCTGACGTCGTCACATCGTCGCTAAAATTTGACTACTTATCAACAATTGCCCCTAGGTGTGGGTCTGAAAGGATTTCTGATCCGCGCCTACTGAAATTTTTGAGGATTAATGTTTAAAATAAACCATAATGACGTTGCCACGTGTCTTAGTTTTAGACGCCTAAGTCTGACAATGCCAGTAGAAAGCCGTCAACCGTCATTTCTTTTGAGGGGCTCTAGGAGTCTCTTCAAATTCTGTACTGGTAATTAATGACGTCTTTATATATAAGGGACCCTTAGGCGTTTTTTCTTCCTTCACAATTTCTTCAAAACACTCTGTAAGATTCCGATTTAGTTCGTTCGGCTGGTTTAGTTCATGACCTAGAGTCCAGATCTGTTTTCCAGGTATTCCTTCTTATCTTTGAAAAATAATGAGCAATTCCGGTAGCGATAGTGAGGCCACTAAGAATGACTCTTGGGGTGGGGGAAATGAGGAGTCCAGTCCGGATTTAGAATCTAGGTTGAGTGGGTCAGATGTGAGTGTATCTAATCTGTGAGGGGTAACCCGTGAGGTGCAACCACTTAGATATGCAAACCCTTCTTTTGTTCCTCGACCTATTCTACCCCTACAAAGAAATTCTGAAAGAGCGGGACTGTCCAGTTCTACTTCGACGTTCTGGCAGGCCGGATTTCATCCTTCCGTTGTCTCTGAGTCTGATTTGAATGAATGGCGCTTCAGGTTTAGGATCCCAGACTCAGTACTGTTTTTTCTTCCTAGGAGCGATGAGCGAGCTGACGAACCCCCTGAGGGTTGCGTGGCGGTGAATAGGATGATGTTGGAGGCAGGTCTTAGGTTCCCATTACCCCGTACTATATAACCAATTACCTACGGTACTGGGGTCTGGCCCCTTCTCAGATCACTCCTAACGGATGGAGGGTGATAATTGGTTTTTTAGTCATCTGGAGTAAATTAGGGTTACCTCCACCCCGTGCCAGTGAGTTTGGTTCCGTTTATCAACTCCGATCTGATGGGAAGGATTCTGGTTGGTATTATATAATGGTCCGACCCCGGACTGGCGGGAACTTAATAGAGGAACTTCCAGATTCCATTAAGGGGTGGAGGGATCAGTGGTTTTATGTAGGTGGCGGGTGGCAAACTTTGGAGCGGACTGAGGACCTGGACTACATTGTTCCCACCCACTACAAACCTTACTGTATGTTTCAGACCTTATTCTTTATGTATGAACTGCCTCTTCTAATATTAATTATCTCTTTTGCATTTCAGGTCCGGCTAATCCCTCCAGGTCCTTGGCATTTGAAGAGCAGTTGCAAAGGGCACGTGAACTTGACCGGCGTGACAGGGACTTCAGAGAATTGATCACTGAAGAGAATCTGTTCAGGGCTGGGCTCACCACTGTACACCCGGCTACTTCTTTCTTGCCTCCTCCACGTCGTAAGTAGTCACTAGCCTGAGCTCATCTTTCTCCTTCATTATACTAATTTCTTGGTCGTTTTCGCAGAACCGAACAAGTCAAGAAAAAGGAATATGCCTCCTTTCGACCGAAGCGCATTCGTGGGCAAGAAAAGGAGGTCGACTACTGGTGGGAAAACTCTCCCTTCTGGAATGGGCCCCACTCCCAGGTCTGGTCAATCCAGTGGGGCTCCAAATTCTGTTCCGAGTCCTTCCAGATCTTCCCACGGCAAAAGGAAGATGGTCGGAGAAGACATGGTGGCTCCACCTCCCCCCTTTAATGATCCGATTACAGTTTCAGATGATCAAGGATCATCCGGTAATGCCGGCCAGTCCGGCATGCAAGGTGCCTCAGATCTGCCACCTCCGGTGTCTGTAGCTGCCGATCCTGCTGATTTCTCCTATTTCGGAATTCATAAGGCCCGGGCTATGGAGATGGCCAAATTGAAGGGAAAACTCCCCAAAGCACTGAGGGATGTTTGGTCCCATAAATGTCCGGGGTCGAACTCCCTGAAAGTCCTTCCCAGCTGCGTCCATAACTCCGTCGATATAATAGTGCGGACTTGGGACAAGAAAAAGGAAGCCATGGCCGCCGAAATGGACTTACTCAACGTTGCCCATGCCACATCTGCTTTCCTTGGACTTGCGCAAAACTATGTATCCCACGTCCGAGCTAAAACCCATGCCCAGACAGAGCTGCACGACGAATTAATGCGCCAAAGCATTGTTGTGAAGGATCAGAACCACGCACTTGGGCTGGAGAGGGACAGACTGGCTGGGGCCAAGAAAGAGCTTGAGCTGAAGTGTGAGAGCCTGGAACAGAGAAACGGTCTGCTTCTGTCCGAACTGGAAAAGATACAACTGGAAAATGCTGAGTTGAAGGCCAAGGCAGCAGCGGACCGGCAAGCTCAAGAAGGGGCAGTGGTGGAGCTTGATCTGGTTAGGAAGGATCTCGAACAGGCCAGATCGGACTTAAGCTCTGCAATGGATGTGTACAAGGAGTCCAAGGAGTATGAGGTGGATCATACCGATACCTATATCATGGCATTGGAAGATTCCGTAAAAAGGTTTCAGGAGCTCCACCCTGAATTCAATGCGGACCAGTTGAAGGCAGAGCTGGAGAAGCTTAGGAAGGATCAGGCTGAGGCCATGGCTGAACTAGGTTTAGGTACTGCACCTGCGGCTGGGTGAACTTGTAAAAAATATGTCTTTGGTCCGGCCCAACTTTGACATGAATGAAATTAGTTTTTATGATTATTTTCCGCACTGTTTTTAATAACTGTCAGATCTGATTGTATGGTAAGCCTTGAGTTCGATTCTGAAATAAACTCGCGAACGTAGGACTTTCAGTCCGTTATGTCTTAAACCATTATCTACCCGTTTCTGACCTGGATTAAATATATGTACTGGCCCACTAGGTCGCCTCTGGTTTTACTTAAGATCGTAGAAGCTCGCGACCTTTGGTGGGAAGATCTGGTTCCCCGTTTTGCTTAAGGTCCTAAGGAATTCGTAAACTCCGTTATGGCAGACCTGATGAGCATTTAGCTTAAGGTCCTAAGGAGTTCGTAAACTCCGTTATGGCAGACCTGATGAGCATTCAGATTAAGGTCCTAAGGAGTTCGTAAACTCCGTTATGGCAGACCTGATGAGCATTCAGCTTAAGGTCCTAAGGAGTTCGTAAACTCCGTTATGGCAGAGCATTCAGCTTAAGGTCCTAAGGAGTTCGTAAACTCCGTTATGACAGACCTGATGAGCATTTAGCTTAAGGTCCTAAGGAGTTCGTAAACTCCGTTATGGCAGACCTGATGGGCACGTGGCCTTTTTTATCAAGACCACTTGCAAATTTAGTAAAATGAATTTATTCCACAGAATATCTCAAGACACATTGACCATTACATTTCTAGCTACAATCATTGATAGTGCTTTTTCAGATGTTCCGCGTTCCATGGGTGTTGTAAAGGTTTTCCCTCTAAAGTTTCTATTTCATATGCCCTGTTTTGCAAGGTTTTTTTAATCCTGTAAGGTCCTTCCCAAGATGGGCCAAGCGAGCCAGATTGAGCTTCTCTTTTGGCTAAAAACACTTTCCTGAGTACCAAATCTCCCGCGTGGAACTTTCGGCTCCTCACTTTAGAATTATAGTACCTAGTGCTTCTCTGTTTGTAGCAAGCATTCTTGAGATCTGAGTTTAACCTCCTCTCCTCAATCAGGTCCAATGTGAACCGTAGCATTTCAGAATTTGTTTCTTCTCCAAAATATTGGGTTCGGCCAGTGGGGATTCCCATCTCAACAGGGATCACGGCTTCAGATCTGAAAGTGAGGGCGAAAGGAGTTTCTCCCGTTGCTGTTCTGCATGTTGTCCTGTAAGACCATAGTACCGCAGGTAGTTCATCGGCCCATGGCCCTTTCAATTCATCCAATTTGGTCTTCAGTGTGTGCTTGATAATTTTATTAATTGCTTCCACCTGTCCGTTTGCTTGTGGGTGGCACGGGGTAGAGAAATGATTCTTAATTTTCAGTTCTTCACAAAATGACCTGAACTTTGCATTGTCAAATTGTCTCCCGTTGTCAGTGACTATCGAATGAGGAATACCAAACCTGCAGATGATCGACTTCCATATGAAGTCCGTTTTCTTTTGTTCAGTGATTTTCGCTAAGGCCTCTGCTTCAACCCATTTTGTGAAATAGTCTACTGCCACTATTGCGTATTTTGTTGATCCTCTTCCTGTTGGCAACGGTCCAATCAAATCAATGCCCCACTTTGCGAATGGCCAAGGTGCCATGACTGAAGTCAGGTCTTCCGGGGGAGACCTGATCATTGGGGCGAATCTCTGACATTTGTCGCACTTCTTCACGAATTCCATGGCATCTCTTTTGATGGACGGCCAGAAGTATCCTTGTCTTAGGATCTTGAATGCTAGGGATTGTCCTCCCGTATGGTTGCCACACACTCCTCCATGTATTTCCTCCATAACATATAGGGCTTCCTCTTCATTCAAGCATCTGAGTAATGGGAGGGAAAAACCTCGTTTGTATAGCACATCGTCTATCAGAGTATATCTGGCGGATCTGATTCTGAGCTTTCGAGCGTCGTCCTTGCTCTGGGGCATTACTCCCTCCTTTAAGTGCTGGATGATTTCATCCATCCAGCTCTTATTTGTGTCAACTGCCATCGTTAATACCTCCGCTTCCACTAAGGCTGAGTTTTGGACCCTTCCAATAGGTAAACTGTCTAAGGTCTCGGCTCCTTCGCTAGTGGCTAGCCTAGCCAGAGCATCTGCCTGACTATTTTGGGTTCTTGGTATCTGTACGATATCTACATGGAAGAACTTTTCCAATTCTTTCTTGGCCACCTTGTGATAAAATACCATTTTCTCTTCTTTCGTGTTGTAGCTCCCTCGGATTTGGTTCACAACTAACTGGGAGTCACTGTGTACAGTCACCCTGGTTATTCCCAATCCTCTTGCCATTTTGAGACCTGCAATGAAGGCTTCATATTCCGCCTCATTATTGGTTGCTGGGAACTCGAAGCGGAGGGACTGGCAATATAATAATTTCTCGGGGCTGACTAGGACAATTCCAGCTCCTGCACAATTTTCATTTGAAGACCCATCGACATACAGGGACCAAAGTTCGTCTCGGCCGGGTGGATCTATTTCTTTGTGGAATTCATCTATGAAGTCGGCCAGTGCTTGTCCCTTAATTGCAGTCCTTGGTTTGTATGTGATGTCGAATTGTCCCAGTTCTACGGCCCACTTCATCAATCTTCCCGAAGTGTCCGGCTTCTGTAAGGTTTGACGCAATGGATAGTTAGTTAGCACCTCCAGTGAATGCTCCAGGAACTAAGGCCTCAATTTCCTCGAACTCATAATTAACGCTAGTACTAGTTTCTCCATAGGCGGATATCTTAATTCTGCATCTTTCAGGACCTGGCTGACATAGTAGACGGGGTGCTGAACACCATGATCCGTCCTAATCAGAACTGAACTAACAGACCTCTCTGACACTGCTAGATATAATTCCAACGCCTCTCCCGCTACTGGCTTGGAGAGTAGGGGAGGCAAGGCCAATTGCGTTTTTAGGTTTTCGAAGGCTTTCTGACATTGCTCTGTCCATTGGAAGTTCTTTCCCATTTTTAGCGCCTCGAAGAATGGTCCGCACTTATCTGTCGATTTTGAGACGAATCGGTTCAGAGCTGCTATTCTTCCCGTCAAACTCTGGATTTCTCTTATGTTGGTTGGGGCTTTCATGTCCATCAGGGCTTGGATTTTTTCCGGGTTCGCTTCGATCCCTCTTTGATGTACCATGTATCCCAAGAACTTCCCGGATCCTACTCCAAAAGAACACTTTTGTGGGTTTAGCTTCATTTTGTACTGTCTGAGAACGGTGAGCATTTCAGCCAGGTGTTGAACGTGGTCCGATGATTTTATGCTCTTTACCAGCATGTCATCCACGTATACTTCCATAGTTCTACCGATCTGCTTTGCAAACATTCTATTGACCAGTCTCTGGTAGGTTGCTCCTGCATTCTTCAACCCGAAGGGCATCATCTTGTAACAGTACAGGCCCCTATCTGTGATGAACGATGTGTGCTCTTCATCTGGGCCATACATGGGAATTTGGTTGTAGCCTGAATAGGCATCCATGAAGCTTAACAGCTCATGCCCGGCCGTGGCGTCCACCATTTGATCTATGCGTGGAAGTGGAAAACTATCTTTTGGGCAAGCTCTGTTCAGGTCTGTGAAATCTATACAGAGTCTCCAGGATTTATTGTTCTTCCGCACGAGGACTGGATTGGACACCCATTCTGGATACCTGGCCTCCCGTATAAATCCATTCCCCAATAACTTCAGTATCTCATTTGCGAGAGCTTCATACCTTTCCCCGTTTAGTGGTCGGCGCTTCTGTCTTTTTGGTTTCGCTCCATGATCAATGTTGAGCTTGTGACAGGCCAGATGCGTTGGTATCCCCTCCATGTCAGCATGAGTCCAAGCAAAAATATCTTTATTTTTTCTCAAAAAGTTTACAAGTTCAGATCTCACCGGCTCCTGAAGGTCTGTCCCAATTTTCAACTACAAATCAGGCTTGTCTGGGTCCACGGTTATCAATGTCAAGTCCTCCACTGGCCCAGTCTTGGTTTCATTTTGGTCCAGGCGGGGATCCAATGTTTGGATCTCTTCAAATGGGTTTTTCATCTGGACCACCTCCACTTGCTGTGCCTGGCATGGGCAGAAACTAAGATTGCATTCTCGGGCCATCCTCTGATCTCCCCGTACTACTCCTACCCCACTGGAAGTGGGAAACTTCATCACATAGTGGTATATTGAGGTGGCAGCCTTCAGTTCATGTAAAATAGGCCTTCCTAGGATTGCATTATAGTTGGACGGTATGTCGGCTACGACAAAGTCTGCTATTACTCGTCTACTGCATGGAGGGGTCCCCAGTTCTATCATCAGTGCGATCTGACCTAGCGGTGTGATGTAGTCTCCGGTGAAACCTTGTAGTTTCGTCGTGTAAGGACTTAGGTGTCGTTCTTCCACTCCCATTTGGAGGCAGGTCTTCCAGTATAAGATGTTCACAGGGCTCCCGTTATCCACCAAAGTACGATGGATTTTCACCCCCGATACCGGCATGGTTATGATCAAGGCATCCGCGTGTGGTTGAAGGACTCCTTCAGCATCTCTTTCATCAAAACTGAAAGATTCGTCCTCTTTTACAAGTATCGGAGCCCTTGCGGATAGAATCTGATAGCTATTCCGAGCATCCCTAATGTACTGACGCCTCTGCCTTCTGGATCCTTCTTGGCTTTGACTTCCGCCTACCAGCATGCGGATTTCAGCCGTAGGTATGTCTCCAATTTCCAGTTGACCCTGCTTCTCTTGATCCTTTTGAGACTTTCCTGTATACTCCTTCAGATGGCCTTCCTTAATCAATTTCTCGAGCTCTATCCTCAAGTCTTTACAGTAATCCGTGTCATGGCCCTCCGATCGGTGGTACCTGCAGTACCTGGACTGATTTAGTTCGGATGAGCTTGTTCTTAATGGCCGGGGCTGAGGTAGCAAGTTCCGATCCTTAATGCTCATGAATATGGTCTCAGGTCTGGCTTTCTGGAGGTCTACGGATGTAGGAGCTGATAAATGGGGGCGAAAACTCCCGAGACCCCGAAAGTCCCGTTTCTTTTCCTGGCTGTACCTGTCTCCCTTCTGTGCTTCCTTCTCCTTCCCTTTAGATCTTTCTTGATCTTTTGCTTCTCCCTTGTCCTCCCTCCTGCTGGCTTTCGCCTCTTCAGCTCCAATGGCTCTGTCTGCTCTTGTAAGAAATTCTCGAAAGGTCTTTGGCCCCTCTTCGTGTACTGTCCACCAGAACCGGGATTCCGGCCATAGGCCCGAAGTTACTGCCATAAGGAGCGCGTCGTCTGACACTTTGTCCGTATCCATGATTTGTTTGTTGAACCGGTCTAGATAACTCTTCAACGACTCAGTTCTTCCTTGCTTGATGGTTACCAGCTGTTCCTTGGGGGTAGTCCTTGTCTTTGCAGCCATGAAGTTATAGAGGAACTGAGAAGACAGATCTTTCCAACTTGATATGGAGTGGTCTGGTAGAGTACGTAACCACCTCTGAGCCCTGTCCCCTAGAGTGAGGGGAAAAGTTCTACACATGATGGCATCGCTCACACCTTGTAATTCCATCCAGGAAACATACCGGTCTATATGGGCCACTGGGTCAGTCGTCCCATCGTAGCTCGGTATCTGCGGAACCTTGATCTTGCTAGGTAACGTCTCTTTCAGGATCTCTTTTGAAAATGGGGTGATCCTGGAGGTCGTATACTTGTCATCCCGGCCGTCCTTTTTCTGTTGTTCCTCCAGATCACTGAGTTGTTTCCTCAACGCGTTGAGTTCTTCCCGGTTTCCTCTTTCATCATAGGATGGATCACTGAGATTCAAAGTGGCTGCGTTCTTGGTAGGAGCTTTGAAGTTCCTACCTCGAGTCCGTGTGGGCTCATTAGATGGGCTACGTGCAGATCTTTCCGAGTAGTTCGACGTTGCAGGTTTTCTGCTTTTTCCCAGTGTTGGGCCCTCCCTTACGGGGGTCGTGCGATCCGGGCCTAATCTGCTGAACACGCTGTTAGTCCTTTTAGGTGATCCCCCACGTGGAGTGCGGGAATTGCTCTCTCCAGTGGAACTTTCAGACCTGTCGGGCACATAGTTGAGTTTTCGGCGGACTCGTTGGTTACCGGGGGGGTGATGAGGTGGTACCAGAATAGAATAAGGGGCCTGAATGTTCCCCGGTGGTTGATGTTGCATCTTTTCTACGGCTTGTGTCAAATTCCGCAATTGACGCATTACTTCATCCATTTGGGAGTCTGAGCAAGGCCTGACTTCCGGGTCGGCCTCCATCCTTGTACCCCCCGGCACATCCGGTTTCTTTCCATGGTTGCTTCCTGAACCACGTTCATCCATGTTACCTAAAGAGAGAGGATGTGAAGTATTTGAATGAGCTGGTGTAATGGACTGCTATTCTATCACAAAGCGCGGCCCTCCTTCTAGCGCCAATTGTTGACGGTTGAAATATGAAATATTCCAAGTCAGCAAGAAATAAGTGGATGTTAGTTGTGTAATCGAAAATTATATGTGAAAGAGGTGGACCTCAGGTCGTAATGGATGACCTGGACTCCACGTAGGTAATAAAAGACGGTTGGTAAGAGGTGGATCCCAGATCGTGTGAATGAACTGGGCTCCACGTATAATTTCTTGTATAAAAATAGTATTGGCTTTGAATAGCCAAAGTTGTCCCCTTAAGTGAGCTACCCTCTCCTATATTTATAGGGAGAATGGGGTGAGCTGGCTTATTACAATACCTGACTATCTGACATAAGTACATAACTGAACTATTTGAGTTCTTACATAACGTAAGGTAGTTGAGTTATACTTAATCTAACAACCATTATGTCTGAATAACTGTCTCAACTAACGTGTAAGAAAGTAGTTGGTCTTGTTTCGCCTGAACAGTTACCGACCTCACTGGACCACATCGGAATTACCTTCAGTAACCGACCTCACTGGACCACGTTGGAAATACCTTCGGCAACCGACCTCACTGGACCACGTCGGAAATATCTTTGACAACCGACCTCACTGGACCACGTCGGAAATATCTTTGACAACCGACCTCACTGGACCACATCGGAATCGTGTCGCTTAATTCATCTACAAACTCCAAAGCATGTTATAATAATATCCGACCTGACATTATCAGTTCGGATATCATTCCGGTCATCATGGCAGATCTGTATTGGAATTTTCGGCTGACGTCGTCACATCGTCACTAAAATTGGACTACTTATCAACAGATATAAATATACTAAAACTAGAGATTAGAGAATTTAAAGAAAATAATAAAAGCAAAGATAAGAAAGTAGACAAAAAATTCATAGAAAAAAAAATACTTAGAATAGGAAAGAGACATTTTGAACAAGAAAAAATTATAATAGAAGTAGGTAGTATGGATGATGAATTTAGGAAAAACATATTACCAAAAATGCTAGAAGAAGAGTTAGAATTACAAAAATCTATAGAAAAAACTTTAGGAAAATTAAAAGCTGAAGAAAAAACTGAGGAAGAACAAGACAAAGATGAATGAAGAATTAGATTTGCTTATAGAGAATTTTGACCAGTTAAGTATAGAAAATTTTAATGAATACCAAGTTTTAATGAATACTGGAGGAGCACCTAACCCAGCTCCAATAGGAACTTCCAAACAAGAATTACTAGATCCAGATGAAAGTTATGCACCCTTATATAGTAAACCACACCGACAATATTATGATAGAATCAGAGATAGATAACCACCTAGAAAAAATAAATATAAAGATAGATTTGAACCAAATAATAATTATGATAAACCTATTAATCATGGAGGAACAAAATTAGATTTGGATTGCAAAATAGATACTAAAAAAGCCTTATTAACCTGGGCAGATTCAATGATACTATTCTTTTTTATACAATAAAAATGATACACGGGAAAATACTGATAGAATTATAAATTTTTTAGTAGCATATTTTGAAGGACATGTTAGAAATTGGTGGGAATGAATAAGTAGTGATACAAAAGCATTAATAAGAAGAAATGTACAGACAGAACTAATAAAATCAGATAGAAAGGGAATAGAAAAATTAGTAGATTATATTGCAGATGAATTTTTAGGAGAAAATTGGATAAGTAATTCTGAAGCAAAATCAATAAGAGAAAAAGATAATGCAAGAGTAAGATTAATAAATTTAACAATATGTGATATGTGTAAAATTAAAAAATATACTTGTGAATTTAAAGAATACTATTATGTCCAATTCTATAGTAATGAAAATCAAGAAGTATATAGAGATATGTATTACAATAAATTACTAGGTTCATGGGGAATATACTTTAAAATAGAATTTGAAAAATTTATTAGAGATAACCCTAGAACACCTAGAACATTAGGATCAAGAATAAAATTCCTATTTGAGAAAAAATAATAATAAAAGAAAATATAAAAATAGAAAGTTTAAAAAATTAAGAAACTTTAGGAAAAAATATATAAAGCCTAAGAGAAGATATTACAAAAGAAGATATAATCCAAATAAAAGACAGAAAAATAAAACTTATAAGAAAGACAAAAGCCAATGTAAATGTTGAAATTGTGGTGAAATGGGGCATATAAGCCCTGATTGTAACAAAAAGAAAGTTAAAATATTACAAAAAGAATATCTAGAAATAGAAAGTGAACTAAGTGAAATATCAGATATTGAAGAATATTATGATCAAGAAGTCTATATAAGTGAAACAGATTCAGAAAGTGATGAATCAGAATCAGAATAAAGAAATAGAAGAAATAGAAGCAAATAAGAACATAGATAAATAGGAATATGAAGGAATAGAATGTTATGGATTAAATGTAACTTTTGATAATAATAAGTTCAGGAAGATACAAAAATTATCTTTAGATTTGAAAATAGGAAATACTAGATAGAATATGGAAAAGAGAAAAAGTAGCAATAAATGAATACCATAAAATTGAAAGGGCAATAGATGTTAGAACTACCCAAGGAACACACAAATTAAACCTTTTAACAAAAAATACGGTTACAGAATTATTAACAAAAATCAATAGAAAATAAAGTGAAAAGATTCAATATGTTTATTTAGCAGGTATTCAAATAATGTTTAAATCCTTGTTTAGAGAAGGATTAGATTCACCTTTAACTGTAAGTTTACATGATGGAAGAATAATAAATTTAAAAGACAGTCATTTAGGAACAGTAGAAGGAAATTTAGCATATAAGAAACTAATATTTACATGTTATCCAAAATATTGTATATCGTTAAAAGATAGAAACTTTAATGAAGTTTTAGGACTACATTTCAAATTACATAAGGATGACATAATGGAATCAGGAGATAAAATTATGACTATAGAATACAGAGCATTATACACATTTACTAATTCTAATTATGGAAATATTTATTCTAAAAAACCATATATTGAAATTCATAAAGAATGCAAAGATTTTGGTAAAGCTGTGGAACCAGATAAAACAATAAGTTTAGTTCCAAGAAATTATGAACTTACTATAAAAAAAATAAACTAGAAATTATAGAGTTAAGAGAAGAAGAATACCCTAATAATAACATAACATTTGAAGATGACAGATTAATTAGGAGATCGGCAAGTTTACCTAATAGAAAACAATTAGGAGAAACTAGTAATACAAGAGAAATAAAACTTAATAGAAATGCTGGAAATATGAAAATCGAAGGTGAATATTTCAATGGAATAGAACATATAAAAGGATCTAATATATTAATTAACACGGGAGCTAGTGAATGTCATATAGCTTCAAATAGAAATAAAGGACTAATATCTCATAGAACTGATCCATATAGATATATAAATTTTGATGGACAAGTACATATGACTGAACTTGAAGTAAAAGTACCAATAAAAATAGGAGGAATAAATCTCTTAGTACCATGTCATATAGATAATAGTATGGTAAATCCTCATGTATTATTAGGAATGAGCTTTCTAGATGAAGTAGAAGATTATAGTATAAAACGTGAAGGATTATATATAACTCATAATAGTCAAACTATACTATGTAGAAAAGCTGAATAAATGAATAACCAAATAAGTTTTCCATTAGCTGTTTATATACAAGTTACAATTGTTGATACAAATATAACAACCTGTGCATTAATTGACACGGGAAGTGATATAACAATATTCAAAAATTTCTTAATAAAATCATGGAATACTAAAGGAAAGATAAAAATTACAGAAGTAACAGGAAAAAGTACTCATATAATTAATAGTGCTGATAAAATTAAAATAATACTTGGGAGTAAACAAATAGTTGTAAATAAAATATATAATTATAACAAACTAGAATGTGATATATTACTAGGAAATGACTTTATCCAACAATTTCAATATTATAAACAAAATAACTACATGATAATGTTACAAACACCTTGTGGACATTTACTAAAAATACCAAGAGAATTTAGGCCTTACAGAGTTCAGCCAACACAGCGTGGTGATAAATGGGAGAAAAAACCAATTACATAAAATGAAATAAAAAATAAAAGAATAATGTATAAAAAAGTCTTAAAAACAAACATACAAACAAACATGAAAAAAATCATTGATCAACTAGAAAAAATTTGTGGAAAGAATCCTTTATTATTTTGGAAACCACATCATCCAAAAGCTAAAATAGAATTAACAGAAAATGTTATTATAAGAGTTAGACCAATGATGTATACCATACAAGATACACAAGAATTTAAAATTCAAATAAAAGAATTACTCAACCAAAAATTAATCAGGCCTAGTAATGGACCCCATAGTAGTCCAGCTTTCATGGTCATGAAACATTCTGAACAAAAAAGCGGAAAAGCTAGAATGGTAATAAATTATAAAGAATTAAACATATATACTAAATTTGATGGATACTTTTTACCAAATAAAGAGGTACTAATAAATCTTGTAAAAGGAAAACAATATTATTCTAAATTCGATTGCAAGTCAGGATTTTGGCAAGTAAAAATGGAAGAAGATAGTATTCAATATACAGCATTTAGTACACCCCAAGGTAAGTATGAATGGATGGTTATGCCATTTGGTTTAAAAAATGCACCACAAATATATCAAAGAAGAATGGATAACATATTTAGAAAATTTAATGAATTTTTAATTGTCTATGTTGATGATATATTAATATGTTCTAATAATAGGGAAGAACATAGAAACCATTTAATGAAATTTATAAATGAATACAAAAAAGAAGGAATTGTTCTTTCAAAAAATAAAGTTATAATAGAAAAACAAGAAATTGATTTTCTTGGATTATCAATAGATAAAAGAGGAATAAAACTACAAACCCATATATCTAAAAAGATAGAAAGTTTTCCAGACAAATTAGAATCAAAAGAACAAATACAAAAATTTTTAGGATGTTTAAATTATGCAGAAGGATTTATTGAAAATCTATAAAAAAAAAAAGAGACATAAAATTCAAATTTTACTCAGAAAGACAAATACTAAAGGATGGAGTGATGAACACACAGAAATTGTCAAATCACTAAAAGAAGAATGTAAAAATTTGCCAAAATTAAGATTACAAGATGAAAAAGATAATCTGATAGTTAATACTGATACTTCGAATAAGTATTGGGCAGCAATATTAAAAACAGATTTTAATGAAATTTGTAGATACTCGAGTGGAACGTTTAACCAAGCAGAAATAAATTATACTACTCATGAGAAAGAGTTGTTAGCAATCATCAGAGAAATAAAGAAGTTTTCATTATTTTTATTATCTAAGAAATTCATTGTTGAAACTGATAATTCTCAAGTTGCAGGTTTAATAAAAAACAAATTACCACCAGAACCTCAATATAGAAGGCTCCATAGATGGCAAACTATTTAGCATTTTATAATTTTGATATAGTTCATATTAAATGTGTCAATAATTATCTTGCGGACTTTTTAAGCAGGAATATTGAATTTGCAGATGGATAATATCAAACAATCTCTGATAGACACCAAAAAGCGAATGAACTTCCTTATGGAGGAAGCTGAAGATATAAAGCTTGGAATTGAACAACTTGCAGAAACTTTTCAAGGAAGTTTCAAACAATTGATGGAAATCTCAACATTTCATCACAATTATATTAAAGAATTGAGCGATAACATAATTGAGATTGAATCTCAGTTTGAATCGTTGATTACCAAACAGGCTGATACCAAATAGGTTATATCAAAAATACAAACAGGTACATCTTCTGGAAGCAGTGGTGGACCAACGATCAAAAGAGATGAACCAAGTCCCAAAAAAGTTATTATAAATGAAGACAGTCCTCGAAAAATCACAATCAATGCCAAAAATGAACATACAAGGGTAGTCAGAATTCGTGCTGAAGATGAAGATGATTCCCCTTTTTTACCAAAATAAAACGAATATAAAACTACTGTTGAAGTTATATATGAACTTCAGGAATGTGATTGTTATTATATTTCATCTGGAGATCATGTATACCCACGATTGATCGTTACCCAGGAAGGAGATCCCGTCATGACAAAAATGGCAACTGATTATGGATTTTTGGATCTTATCTATCCAGGAAAAGATCTGAAAGAAATCGAGAAATTTGATGATTTACTAAAAGGAGAAATTTCAAAGTTTGCCCAAGGAAGACCCATATATTTAAAATTTTATTCAATCAGTCCTGAAATTGATGGAAGAATATATTATCCTGCTGAGTATGTTATCACGATTGGGTATGTTGCTCGAAATTTCCAAATTGAAGTTGGAAAAAATACCAAGCCGGTACCAAACATTAAAATATCATGGTTTAGATCCCGAAGGGTATTGGGAATTAAAGTTTTCTACAACATTTCCAAAAACCCGTATGAGAAAAAATTCAAATGCATATGCCAGTATAATGGATGGACCCTGCTCATTAATGGAGGAAAAGAAAAATCAACAATCTTGCAAGAATACATCAATAAATTTGACACTCATCAAATCCATGGAAGCTTTGCCACTTTGCAAGAGGCGTGCATAGCCAGAAACTGCCCCACATGCCAAAGGAATTGATGGACAGGTGGAAGCCACTTGATGGATCTGCTTCACATGCCAACAGAATTGATGGACAAGTGGAAGCTATTTAATAGATCCACTTTATTTCAACAATGCAGAACAATGTAGGGGCCATATCAAGACCAAAAAAGAGAAGGATAAGTGTCCCTATAATGTAAGGGTCATGTGATGTAATAAATAATAGAAGGACGGGTGTGTCCTTAGGTGAAAAAAGCTGTGAAATTGTTAGGACGATGATGTAAGCAGTGATGTAATTGTGTCCAATGTAGTATTATAAATAGAGACCTCCGGGCTAGTTGAAAGATAGAACTAACTTGAGCACTCAGTTTGTGAGAAAGTTAAGAAATTTTCTGTCTTGAAAAAATTCTCATACCAATCATGTTTCAATCTTCATATTATCAATAAAATCACAATCCACTTATCAAATTATGATGAGTTTCTAAATTCTTGTCTTCTAAATCCTATTTCCAAAAAGAAGATATATTATTAAGAAAACTTCCTACACTCTGTCCTAAAACATTTTCCATCTAAAACGTTATACAGTGAAGGCAACCAGGTTTAGCTAATAACCCGTGAAGACAGGAAGCCATTGAAGGGTGTGGAGCAGAAACATATAAGCCTGAAGGTCACTAACAATAGAAGGAAAATACAAAGGTACTGAGAACTGGAAAAGATGTTAGTATTCTTAATATATCTATTTTTATGGAATTAGGAGGAAGAAGATTTTTTAACATGACAAAATTCAGGATTATTAAATTTAATTATCAAAACAGTCCTTATAATGATGAATACCATAGCATAATTGAACCTTTATTCATGCATAAACAGTTTACTAGACCTAATAATGAAATAAAAAAGTTATATCATGTATATATGCCATATTTGTTAGTTATCTTTCTAACATTAAAAAGAATATTAGGATTAGAAATTACAAAATCAATTATTTATTTTTGGCTTGATAGTGATAATACTGAAATAAATAATTAATTATATTTAGGATATGTGTTTAGTAGTGATAATGATTATGACCCTGTAATAGATTATAACAGTGATGGAAGAGATGAATTTTTTTTACCAGTTTTTGAAAATCTTAATATCATGAATAATAGTAATTATATCATGAAAAAAACCCAGAACTAAAAGAGGCCCATATAAAGTTCAAAAGCATATCAAAAGTAAAAAAAGTATTGAATATGAAAATGAAATTGATAAAATAGGATACCAAGAGCAACTCTACGCATCACAAGAGATATTAAAAAGTTTCAAAGAAAATTTGATAGAAAACTTTGCTAGAGGTACTGTAAGATCTATAATGATACAAGATATTCAAGATATAATTGATAAATTAGAAAAGAGAAAAAAAAGTATTTCAAAATATAATATACCATTTGAACCAAGTATATATTTAATTGCTGATATAGATATTATCAATTCCCAAACACTGATAGAATTTGAAAAATTACTTGAAATTTTATAAATTATTTATCTTTGTGTTTATAATGCGTGGATATACTATTGAAGGATTAGACAATTTGTTAGATAGAATAATGGAAAAAATAGATAACATTACATCTCAATTAATAGATATTGATGAATCAACTGAACAATATTATATACTTTTAGAAAATCATGATCAATACATTATAGATTATTCTGATATATTACAACTTAAAATAGATTTAGAAAATAAAATAATAACAAATACAATCCAAACCTAAATGCAGGGTATACAATAGAAGGACTAGATAATATTTTAGAAAAATTAAGAGATAAAATGGAAGATATTAAATATCAAATGGAAAATGAAAATATATCTTTTGAAGAATATAATAAACTTTTAGAAAAATACGAACAATATGTTGCAGATTATTGTATTTTACTAGACCAAAGAATGGAATTATACCATAAAATTTTGTATAATAATTTACCAACCCAATAATCTATGAATACTTTACAAACATCAACATCTAATAACTGTGATTATAAACTATATTTAGATAATAAAGAAATTTCATTTTTATCAACTATTGTTGAAAAATCTAAAAATATACATTCTGTTGGACAATCTAAACTAAAAGAGATTTACGAAGATATTGACTATGCAATCCTAAATAGAATATAATTTAATTCTGTTGAAACAGCAAAGAATATAAATACAGTTCATAAAGTTTTAGAAGAATACGAAGATATAAAAGAAGAAGTATCAGAAGGAATAACGTTAGGGTATATAACTAAAAAAGATCATCCTAAATCTTTTGAAAAATTATTACAATATAGAACATTTTTAGAAGAACTTAAAAGATTAAAAAATATAAATATAACCAGAAACACTGAATTAAATCAACCTGACTAAGTTCGGAGATATACCCTGCAAATTAAACAGTCATTTTCATTAAGGGTAATTTTGACATTTTAACGGAGGGGTCTATTTTACTAAACTTATTACATATCAAACTCATCTATATCTATATCTATATAAAAACAGAAGTGCCGTCAAATTTTTTTCCCGCCCATTTGCACTTTCTATTTTTGGAATTTTTTTTTTTCAATTGAATTTCCGGAATTGGGAAATGAGTTGTTGACAATTAATGAGACATTTAATGTGGGAAAGTGTGTAATGCATTGTAAATAGGCACTTGACTACATGTATTGAATGCTAATAGTTTGTCTATATATATATATAGAACTATATTCATACAACACATTTTTTTAAATTTACACCATAGTTTAATTGCAAGATAGATCTTCGGTGTTTGTTTAGTTTTGCTTTTATATCCTTAACTTTTTTTAATCGCATTGTTATTTATAACATTCAATTAATTAATAAATTTTATTTCTAATCGCAATTTCTATTCAAATATTCTGCTAATTTGCATTGAAAGGATGTGCAAATATTTTTTTTTAACTTTTGTATTAATTATTTATTTTGATTATTTAAAAATATGAGAGATAAATAAGTGTTTTTCGCCAACAAAACAAATATATTGAACAAAAATTGTCACAAAAGACAAGATGTGGAAATTAATAAAGAGTTGATGATAAAAAAATTATAAATTTTTTTAATATAACTATTATAATTTGAAGTAGTTTTATTGTTTGTAAAATTTTAATAATTATTTTAATATAATATTATTTTTTATGCATTTTGTATACGGGAGAAATTATGTATAAGCATTAAAAATTAACAAGCACTTATCAAAATTCATATCGTTAAATTGCAACTTCCGTAGATCATTTTTGTTTTCCAGTCTAAAATACTTTCCAAAAATTGGAATGCATTAATATTCATCATTAATTGCTTTATAAAAAATAAATTTTATAAAGAAATTAATACATTTGGAAAACTACACATTAACTTTGAAAAACAAAAATAACTTTATTTTTTCGTGCATTATTTGTGCATTAATTAGATTAATATTTTATTAAACTTTAATATTTGTTCTTTTTTGTTTAGTTAAAAATATTAGTGACAAATAAGTTTGTTTACACTTCTTAATAGATTTTTTTTCTAGAAAGCAGTAATTTTTTTTTTTTTTAGAAAACGGTGACTATTCATTTTTTTTAATTATTTGAATTAAACTTGCTTGCATCAACGTAATAGGTACTCATGATAATTAATAATTTATTGAAACTAAAACTAATTATTATGTCATCACATTGATATACATTTGAATGATATTATGGAAATCATTTTACATAGTGAAATTAATTACTATGTTATGGATGACGTGTTGACTGCATTTGGTCCCTGTTTGAGACCCATTATTTGGAATAATGTGATTTTGAATAATAAATTTTTTGGAGAATGTGTAGTTAAAAATTGAAGAATATTTTTGGACTTATGTGTAGATTATTTTATTGGTATAATGTGTGGTTGAAAATGAGTTTTTAAAAAATAAGATTTAAAAATAATAGGTACCAAACAGGGGCTTGATGATGCGTTTAGTGCAATGAGAAATGAAATTGAAATTATTAAGGATGTTCATTTTAATACTTAAAAAATGAGATTTAAAAAATTATATGGTACGATTTTTGCTATAATTTTTTTACTCCAACATTGTCGATTGTTATATCATGATAATTGCTAGATTCATAAATTTTTATTTTGACCACTTGATTTTATAGGTGAAAATATAATTTTATTGGTCAAATGCAAATATTTGTGGGTTAAGATTCAGCACGCTTTTATAATTATTGTGATTTATATTTTTGAATCAAAATTGGAAAAACTTAAATACGAGAGGCATAAATCATGAGAAATAATTGATACCTTCCACAATATATTTATATTTGGCGAATACTTTAGTATTATTTACTAATGTATTAAGTAAAATACTAAAGTATCCGACAAACATAGCATCCTCAATATCTCACTTATTTTTATTTATGAATTAAAATGGTGTAGTATTGAATTTATAATGCTTATACTAAACTTAAAAGAAAAGTGTTGACATATTTTATTACAAATCAAATTTGTATTTTCAATTGGAAAATTGCATTCGTACAGGGCCTGTACCTGTAGGATTACTCTTTTCAATATACCAAAATTATTCACTAAATTTACAATATATTTTGTACGATATAATATCTGTGCATCGCATGGGTGATGCACTAGTTTAACTAAAAACCCCTAAATAAATAAATAAATTCGTTGACCAAAATCGAAGCACTCTCTCTCTTTGCTAAAGAATCGAAGAGGAAAACTTTGAGTAAAGAACAATTTAAAATAATTGGACTCTCAACCGTCACTTCATCATAACTAGTTTCACACCCGTGCGTTGCATGAAATCTTTGATAGTGATAATATTTTATTATAGGAAGACGTAGAATCACAATATATAATAAAAAATATTATGAACACAAGAACTTATAAAATTTTGTATTTCTAAATAGAAGTTAATACAAATTTTGAAACACTTATTTAAATACGACATTTGTAGCTAAATTGATTGATTTACCTTCCTCGTCACATATGTAATTCTAGATATTGTTACATATAGTTGACAATTACTAAATACTAATCTTCCCAAGAAAAGCCCAACGTGGGATAGTTGTCATTGACTCTTATTGATCGTCATGGCGTAAGATACTATTAAAGGGAACTGTCTTCTTTGAAATTTTAAAAAGCAACCTTGAATCTAAAGGAGTTAACGACATTTTTGGAATAAAAACCTTTTGCCCTGCATTACTCCCCGATAGAATTGAGGCCTCCAAAACATGGTGTCCAAGCCTAGAAATAATTAACCTAGTTCTGTTGCACAATCTCGAAGCATGATCAATATTTCTCAACAACATTATTGGAGCATTGACTCTCAGCTTCAACTCGTGGTTATACACACCAGAACATTTTACTCCATTTAAGAACTATGTGGAATGTACGTCTCCAAACAAACCTCTCATGCTGTCCATTTTACAAAATGTATTTGAACTAATATTTTATTCAGCATGATTTAGTAGAAATCGTGTATCTATTTATGTTTTCAACATTGTTCAATATTTGAGCAAGAATGGCCCTTCCTTGAGAGGTATGTGCTTTCAACTATTGCTTTATATTACACGTTGAGTGTTCATTAGGATTCAAAGTTGCAAACCTGGTCCCGTTATTTCAACAAAAGACTTTAAATTGCAAATTGCTTTAGGGAAAAAACAGTCAGCTGTTGTCCAGACGTAAGTCTTGTAAAAAAATAAATAAAAATAGAGTCTGAATGTATTGCTTGTTATTGGGTAATTTCCTCGATTTTTAACAAATGTGACGCGCCTAATGCAGTAAATTTCATGTTCACTCAATAGATGGTTCTAAGTATTAATGAGGTGACCCTTTACTGTAGCTTAAAACCTGTTACTTTGAATACAAATTATATTGGTAAATAATGCACGTAGATTATAGAATAATGTTGTCAACACAAACTGAAATACAATTAGAAATTTAAAAAATGTGCGTTAAATTTGGGACCATAACACATCTTTTTCTATCAAAATCATTTCCATGCATTTATTATTTTTTCCGTGCTTGGGTACAAACCATTTTCTAGCCCAATGGAGTTTTAACCTCAAGTCTGCACGATGTTTGTTAAGATCTTTCAAGAGTACAAATGTTGAATGTATAGAAGCAGAATATGAAGTGTTGCAGGTAAGATGACTTTCAATATTTGCGAATATTTAAAGAGAAAACGGAGTACTTTGACCATTACCATTCTCAATTAGACTCTTAAACTTCTAATACCAGCAATTAAGAATCCAGGATAATCATGCAGTCTAATTAACAACTATTAATGTGGAATAGGTTTCAAAAGTATATATAAAAAACTAAATAATAACTATACGGTGTTAGTAACTATCGAAATTTGTAATAATTTCTAATTGTATTATAATAAAAAAAAGTTTTTTAGTTAGTAATTTTTCATAATATAAGACGTGCTTTCTTTATTAGAAATTATAAACATTTTTTTGTGTTAGTACTTTTTATAGTATAAGACATGTTAATGTTATTACTTATTATATCTAATAACAATATTATTTTCAATATATAAAACGTAAGTTGATAACAATTATTGAATACTGAGATATTTAAAACAATTGTTATACAAACAAAATAATTACTTTAAGAAGCTATCTTTATACCATACTTAGGACAGTTCAAATTGATTTAAGACGTATCCTGTTCATCCTAATGCAATTAGTTATCATTAATAATGGTAACATTAAAGATGCTTTACTTGGACCTTATTTTGTGATTATAATAATATTATTATGAACAAAATGTTTGTCTTATTTCAATCTTCTTCACAATGACATGCTTTTGTGAGATTTTTTTTTTTAAAAAAAATAAGAAATTACAATTGATCAAATTATTATTATTAGAAACATTAGACATTTTATAGTGTGAATTTTATTATTAGTAGTAGTAATATTTGGCATACTTTAGTGAGAATTTTGTTATAAAATAAGAAATTATATGATTTATCAAATTATTATTATTAGTAACACCAGACATACTTTTGTGAGACTTTAATATATAAAATAAGAAATTATATTTGATCAAATAAAGCAATAATCATAATAAATAATGCAAAGTTTTCTAAAGAGCCAAAATTGAAAAGATGCAATAATAGGAATTAGAAACCATCAAAGTTTGAAAATTTAAAATATCAATATTTTTCAATACAATTGTCAATTTTTTAGTTGGCTTATTTAGCCATTATTACTTTCAAATAAAGTAATAAGAATTCCAAGAATTTAACGAATTTATTATACAAATATAAAAATGAATTTTTATTTTACAATGACCTAGATGTGTGTATAAAGATTTTAAAAAATAAATATTATAGATAAAATCGTTGAGTTTTTAATAACTTATTTTTATTTGATATTTCTTTGATATTAAATTATTCACTAATTTTACAATATATTTTGTACGATATAATATTCGCGCATCGGGTGATGCACTAGTTTAACTAAAACCCC
Source organism: Ligustrum vulgare (assembly GCA_963555705.1). NCBI lineage: Eukaryota > Viridiplantae > Streptophyta > Magnoliopsida > Lamiales > Oleaceae > Ligustrum > Ligustrum vulgare. The sequence continues at coordinate 54,584,769 of OY743169.1, read as the reverse complement.
TAAATAAATAAATAAATAAATTCGTTGACCAAAATCGAAGCACTCTCTCACTTTGCTAAAGAATCGAAGAGGAAAACTTTGAGTAAAGAACAATTTAAAATAATTGGACTCTCAACCGTCACTTCATCATAATGTTTTCGAGCAAATTATGCTCATTGATACTTCTGTATTTAAAAGTTTTCAAATCAGTTATTTAATAAATAATTATGAAAATCAGGTGTAATAAAATTCTTAAAATGCGTTGCAGATCTGATATACTTCTGTATTTAAAAGTTTTCAAATCAGTTATTTAATAAATAATTATGAAAATCAGGTGTAATAAAATTCTTAAAATGCGTTGCAGATCTGATGCTTTGTTGGCATCACTTTCTCAGCCAAACAACATACAATTCAACGCTCAAAGGTAGCCGCCATCCAGCAACTAGATCGGCACCAAAAACTTCCAAGGTCATCCCCGCTCTAACAAACCATAAGCTTCAGAGAAATCTTCTTCAAAATCTTAACCAAAAGCAGATTTTAAACCACAATCACCACTGCAGCAGAATTTCACATGGAGCCGGACTTCGGATAAGAGACAAATGTTTTGAGATTGACAGAGCCAATGCTAGTAATTATTGGTGGCGGCACTTGTTCGAATAGTAGCGGTAGTCCACCGTCGACGCTTCGTCTTCATCATCTCTTCGCTAGTATCGAGGAATTAGAATCCAGTTACGACTATGAAATTGAATACAGGGAAGATATTGTTGGGTGAATTTGTGAATAGCGACGCCAAATAAGTAGAATGAAGAATTTGTAAATCCGTGCCGAAATTTGGACAGAGTAACGGCAAGGAAAATACAAAATAAGAAGAAGAAGAAGAAAAGAGGGACAAAGTCGAGGCAAGAATTGAACTCTTTGTCCTTAAGCCGAATTTGCCTCGCAACGGTGCCTACGGATAACAGCAATCGACTCCCAAGATACAACGGCATCACATGTGTTTGTAGCACTCCAAAACACAAGTACAACGAACCAAAATAAGGCTTACGTACTCCAAAGATGAAATAAAAAAAATCAAAATAACAAATGCAATGATTTTGATTTTGGAGACAAGTGAGGAAGATGGGTGTTTTTGCATATCAAAAGTGAGGAATAGGACACCCAAAGGGTCCTATATATAGATCATCAAATGGTGTGGACGAAATGGTTTGAGGCCAAACCATGCACCATTTCCAAACAATGCACCTTTATGAAAAGGTGTCATTTGGCCGGATAACCGTGCGGCCGCACGGTTTTAGTCAACAAACCGGGATTAAAAATTGACGTGTGGTCGCACGGTCAAACTTTTGACCTGATTTTTGTCATTTTCCGTAATTTCTCATTCATCCGACCGTTTGTGCGCCCCGAAGCGGCGAAGTGGCAAACAATTTTGCCTAAACGGATTGAGTCGAGCTTTTGAGTATTTGGCCGAAGTCGACACGAAGTCACTTTAATTGATTTTCAATTCTCGATTTATTAACCAATATCCAAAAATCCCCTACATGAATGGAAATTCCTCGATATGCGCAACACAATGCGAATGAAATGCAGACTCTAACAAATGGAGTACACACGACAAGTCATAGCATCAAGATAGGTAGCTTGTGGCCTTGAACCTTCTTTAGTTGAATACAATCGGATTTACTAGGCTAGTTGGTGAACGCGATGTCTTGAACCATCCAGCCGTTCGTGTAAAACCAAACAACTGTACCAACACCATGACTCATCTAACCTATTCGGTTCTCATGATTGAGTCCATTTTGGCCCTGGACTACTCTTGGTTTCATAAGTGCTCTAAGAGAATTAAGCCTCGAATTCTCGTAGAAGCGGCCACACTTCACACTTATATAGGTGATCTCATATATCTTAAGGTTATGAATCATTAAAAGTATATATGTATACTTATCCTTATACACATTTTACATAGTACTTTAAATTTTAGGAATGGGAATAAGTGCTTTATTCCGAATCATTTATGACTTAGTTGTCCCATTAAACCAAGATCTTGGGATCTCCAATCTACAAGGTTGGGTTTCCGTCATAGTAATTCTATTCAATAGGCTTTAGGCCCATTCCCCTCGAAAGATGGTATACTTTATCTCTTGCAAGTCCTTTCGTCAAAGGATCAGCCAAATTTTCTTTTGACTTCACATAGTTAATAGAGATTATACCATTCGATATTAACTGTTTAATGGTATTATGTCTCCGACGGATATGTCGAGACTTTCCATTATACATACTGTTTTGTACCCTTGCAATTGCCGACTGATTATCGCAATGTATATTAATCGCAGAAACCGGTTTTTCCCAACATGGAATTTCTTCAAGAAAATTACGAAGCCATTCTGCTTCTTCACTGGCTTTGTCTAACGCAATAAACTCAGATTCCATCGTGGATCGAGCAATACACGTTTGCTTAGACGATTTCCAGGACACGGCTCCACCTCCAATGGTAAATACATAACCACTCGTGGATTTTGAATCCTTAGTGTCAGATATCCAATTTGCATCAGTATATCCTTCTAACACTGCAGGATATTTTGAGTAGTGTAATCCAAATTCAACCGTGTGTCTTAAATATCTAAGAACTCGGTTTAATGCCTTCCAATGTACAACACTTGGATTACTAGTGAATCTACTCAACTTGTTGACTATGTATGCTATATCCGGTTTAGTGCAGTTGGTAATATACATTAAACTACCAATGACACGCGAATATTCCAATTGAGATACGGGCTCGCCAGTATTCTTGGCTAAGTGAATACCTAAGTCAACTGGTGACTTAACCGGTTTATCGTCATACGCCTTAAATTTCTTAAGTATAGTCTCAACATAATGTGATTGAGACAATGACAAACCATCGGATGTCTTAGAGATTTTAATCCCTAATATTACATCCGCCACTCCCATATCCTTCATGTCAAAATGTTTTGTTAACATTTTCTTAGTCAAGGAAATGACTTTAGAGTTATTTCCCATAATTAGCATATCGTCAACATATAGGCATATGATTACATATTCATTAGGTGTGTTTTTAATGTAGACACATTTGTCACATTCATTGATTTTTAAGCCATTTGACAACATCGTTTTATCAAACTTTTCATGCCATTGCTTCGGTGCTTGTTTCAATCCATACAATGATTTTACAAGTCTACACACCTTCTTTTCATTTCTTGGTGCAACAAACCCTTCAGGTTGTTCCATGTAGATTTCTTCTTTTAATTCACCATTTAGAAACGCGGTTTTGACATCCATTTGATGTATTTCAAGATTATGCAATGCTGCGATTGCAATCAAGACACGTATAGACGTAATTCTTGTAACGGGTGAATAGGTATCAAAGAAATCTAGTCCTTCTTTTTGTCTATACCCTTTGGCTACTAATCTAGCCTTGTATTTATCAATTGATCCATCAGACTTCAATTTCTTTTTGAAGATCCATTTACAGCCTAAAGCTTTGTTTCCCGGAGGGAGTTCAACCAATTCCCAAGTATGGTTACTCATGATGGATTCAATTTCATTGCGTACAGCTTCTTTCCAAAAAGGAGCTTCGGGAGATGACATTGCTTCATCAAATGTCTTAGGATCATTTTCAAGTAAATTGGTTACGAATTCTGGACCGAATGTCTTTGGAATTCGTTGCCTTTTACTACGTCTTGGTTCTTCATTTACTTGAAGATCATCATTCTTTCCATGTATGTCATCATACGTTCGTTTATTTGAACATACTTCCTTTTCTCTACATGGAAATCTGTCTTCAAAGAAGACCGCATTTCTTAATTCAATAATTGTACCTACGTGTACATCAAGTACTTCGGATTTGTGAACCAAGAATCGATATGCACTACTATTGATAGCATATCCAATAAAGACACAATCCATTGTCTTTGGTCCAATCCTAACTTGTTTAGGTTTTGGTATTTGTACTTTCGCTAAGCACCCCCACACTTTGAGATATTTGTAGGAAGGTTTCCGACCTTTCCACAATTTGTAAGGCGATTCAACCTTATCTTTGTGTGGTATTTTATTAAGGATATGATTTGCAGAAAGTATGGCTTCCCCCCACAAGTTTTGAGGTAAGCCCGAACTTATCAACATTGCATTCATCATTTCCTTTAACGTTCGATATTTGCGTTCAGCAATTCCATTAGATTGTGGTGAATATGGTGCCGTTGTTTGATGAATTATTCCAGATTCTGCACAGAATTCCTCAAACGGTGCAACATATTCTCCACCTCTATCACTACGAATCATTTTAATTCGTTTTCCAAGTTGATTTTCAACTTCATTTTTGTAGTGTTTAAACACTTCCAAAGCTTCATCTTTGCTTTTCAACAAGTACACATAACAGTACCTTGTAAAATCATCTATGAATGTGATGAAGTACTTTTTACCACCCCTTGTTTGTACGAACTTCAAATCACACACATCCGTGTGAATTAGTTCTAATGGTGTGGTGTTTCGTTCAACCGAATGAAATGGTGTTTTGGCCGCTTTTGCCTCTACACACGTTTCGCATTTTCCATTATTAAAATGCATATTCGGAAGTAAAGTTAAATTCATTAACTTTCGTATTGAATTAAAGTTTGCATGTCCTAATCTATGATGCCATAGATTACATGACTCAAGAATATAAACTGAAGATGACGTTTTATTGATTGTAGGATTTGGTACAACAGTTAGGACATTCATTTTGAATAGTCCATCTTTTACATAGTCTTTGCCTACATACATATCATTTTTGGTAAGTACAAACTTATCCGATACAAAGACTAGTTTAAAGTCATTCTTGCTTAATAAAGAACCCGACACAAGGTTCTTCCGAATATCCGGTACGTGAAGGACATTATTGAGGCTAAGTTCTTTTCCCGACGTCATCTTCAAGACCACTTTGCCTTGTCCTTCCACTTTGGATGTTGAGGAGTTCCCCATAAACAATTTTTCTCCCTCGGTTGGAGTGTATGATGTGAACATTCCTCTATCGACACAAATGTGACGGGTTGCACCCGTATCAACCCACCATTTCATGGGATTTCCAATAAGGTTGCATTCAGAAACAACTGCCGATAAATTCATATCGGACATGCCATTTGATATGGCATCAGATTCGACAATGTTGGCTTGGGATTGCTTTTTCGGTTTGCGACAATCAACCGAGCAATGCCCAGCCTTTCCACAATTGTAGCAATTTCCCTTGAACTTCTTTGCACTCTTCTTTGTAGATTCAACGGAATGCTTTCTCTTCTTTCCTTTGTTGTTGCTAGATTCCACCACATTTGCCTTTGCTTGTGGTATGCCATTCCCAACTCGTTTTTCCGAACTTCGGTTGTCTTCTTCAATCCTCAATCGGACCACAAGTTCTTCAATATTCATCTCCTTGCGCTTCTGCTTGAGATAGTTTTTGAAGTCCCTCCACATGGGTGGAAGTTTCTCGATAATTGAAGCCACTTGAAATGATTCGCTCACGGACATATTTTTCGCATGAATATCATGGAGTATGACTTGCAATTCTTGTACTTGACTGATGACGGTTTTTGAATCTACCATTTTGTAGTCCAAGAATTTTCCCACAATGAACTTCTTGGTTCCGGCATTTTCGGTCTTGTACTTATTTTCCAAAGTCTCCCATAGTTCCTTTGCAGATTTCTTGTAGCAATATACACCGTATAAGGCGTTGTCCAAGCCATTAAGAATATAATTCTTGCATAAGAAATCCGAATGTTTCCAAGCATCCAAAGCAATCAACGATGCCCTATTGTTTTCCCCTTCTTGTATGGCGGGAGGATCTTCATTCAAGAATTTCGCCAAGTTGAGGGTTGTGAGATAAAACAACATTTTCTGTTGCCACCTTTTGAAATCAACCCTAACAAATTTCTCCGGCTTTTCCCCATGTGAAACGGAGTTTGAATGTACGATAGTAGGGGCACCCAAAATCGGAGGAATCACATTAGTAGTTGTTGTATTCACAACGGGAGGAATCACACCGGTAGGAACACTTCCTTCAGAAGTTCCCATGTTCGAAGTTTCATTCGAAGTAGTATCGGTATTAAGAACCGAATTCATTTCCGTTTACGTAAAACAGAAGATCAACCAAAACAAAATAGAAATGAAGAAGATGTTAAACTTAACAAGTTTAACCAAACAAGAATGTCACTTTCACAAATTGTATAAATTCGACTTAAGATTGTTGGGTGAATTTGTGAATAGTGACACCAAATAAGTAGAATGAAGTATTTGTAAATCCGTGCCGAAATTTGGACAGAGTAACGGCAAGGAAAATACAAAATAAGAAGAAGAAGAAAAGAGGGACAAAGCCGAGGCAAGAGTTGAACTCTTTGTCCTTAAGTCGAATTTGCCCCGCAACGGTGCCTACGGATAACGGCAATCGACTCCCAAGATACAACGACAACACTTGTATTTGTAGCACTCCAAAACACAAGTACAACGAACCAAAATAAGGCTTACGTACTCCAAAGATGAAATGAAGAAAATCAAAATAACAAAAGCAATGATTTTGATTTTGGAGACAAGTGAGGAAGAGAGGTATTTTTGCATATCAAAATTGAGGAATAGGACACCCAAAGGGTCCTATATATAGATCATCAAAGGGTGTAGACGAAATGGTTTGAGGCCAAACCATGCACAATTTCCAAACAATGCACCTTTATGAAAAGGTGTCACTTGGCTGGACAACCGTGCGGTCGCACGGTTTTAGTCAAAAAACCGGGATTAAAAATTGACGTGTGGTCGCACGGTCAAACTTTTGACCTGATTTTTGTCATTTTCCGTAATTTCTCATTCATCCGATATTGATTTTCGAAATGTCAAATATACCCTTCAATACATACAGAGAAATCAAAATTCTCTTTCGGGGGTGTTGCCCCCGAGCCCCCACGGGGGGCGCTGCCCCCTAGACCCCCGCGACCTGACCGGGCAGGTCGATCCCCGTTTGTGCGCCCCGAAGCGGCGAAGTATCAAACAATTTTGCCTAAACGGATTGAGTCGAGCTTTTGAGTATTTGGCCGAAGTCGACACAAAGTCACTTTAATTGATTTTCAATTTTCGATTTATTAACCAATATCCAAGAGATATGTTATAAGTAAATTAGAAATTTCGGAAATTAAGAATAGGTGAAATCGAGTTGAGGGAGAGGGGCAAAACTGGTTAGAGCAATTGAGAATTAGGGTTGATGTGAGGGTCATTTGGCTAATGGGGATGATCGCAAAACTGGTCGAAGCAATTTGCTAATCAAAATTGGGTTGTGGGGGAGAAAGGGCGGGGCGGCTAATGGTTGATGACGTGGGTTATTAGTTACAAATTACAATTTAATTAATAACAAAATTGAAATAAAGTTATAATTATAATTAAGATGAATGTAATTAATTCAATTAATTTTAGTAAAAGAAATTGTAATATTTTACAAATTCATTAGTTACAATTGTAATTAATTGTAAAATTGAAATAAGATTATAATTATAATTAATTACAAAATTGAAACAAATGTAATTAATTACAAAACTTAATTTTGATAATTATTTTGATACTTTTGTAATTAACACTATTTGATTTATAAACTGATTTATTTATGATTTTAAGAAAAAAAGTAGTGGTTGAAAATTGGAGAGAGAAAAGTATATAGTTAAAAAGTAATTTGAAAAATTATATGATTTATAAACCAAAAATAGTACTGTTACCAAACGATACATAAGTTACAAATGACCTTGTTACAAACATTAATCATGAACTTAAACCCAATGTTTTCCTAAATTTCATCCGGGCTGGAGCCCATGCTTTCACCCCATTATTGGTGTAATCATTAGAATACTCCTCTTTGCTGCCTACACTAAAAGAAATGGCGCAGCATAAATATTCTTCTTCATTGATTACCACCTCCCCCTAAGATAATATTTTTTCATGTAATTAACCAAAACATGAATAAAAAACTTGAACCTCGAAAAAAATTTCTTGAAAAATAAAACAAATCAAACACTCAAAGTGGAAAAAAGATTGAAAAATATTTTATTTTCCAACATTTTCCACCCTTCAGGTGTGTTTAATAGAAGATGAAAAAGGAAAAGGAAACAATCTAAATTTTCTCACCTCAACTCATGAAAAAATATTTTCTTGAAAATTGGTCAAAACAAGTTTTAAATGATTGCAACTAGAAAAGATTTTTCATGACACAATTCTCAATCAAATACCAAAGTTAGAAAATATTTTCCTTAACTTGACATTTTCCATGAAAAATCTATCCAATCAAAATATCCATTTTATGGACATATATGATGCAATTTCTCCAATCGAAATTGTTGACCAAAAAATCCGGCTGGATATTGGACCAACACTTCTCAACTCCTCCCTCTTGAACACGTGGACCTCCTACGCACTATGACAAACAATCAGTTTGCAAATGGGGCCGAGGTGGCTTCCGTTAGCACTCTGATGCCAAAGTCAGTGCTCATTTCAAGCGAATATAAATTGAGTGCGAGAAATATAGGTGTGTAAAAGAGAGAAAAGGGAGTGAGAATAAAATATTTAGTTCAGATTATCAGATTGCTAACCATTTACAAAGCGGGAGAAGTGCTCTATTTATAGAGGAATTTGTTGTTTTGGATCGCGACACGTGACAGACTTTACACGTGTATTTACCCTAACTTTTGGAGAAGCGGATCTTACTTTTTGACAGTAATCATTGCTACGTTTGGTAGGGGATGGACGCCTGTCACTTTTTAATAAAGGCGGCGTGACATCTCTAACTCCATCCATTGTCCATCACTCATCCGAGCTGTTATTAAGGAGGTCTTCCGTCTAAACATAAAATACATCGGCTAGTCATAAACCAGTTCGGCTAAAGAAGTTCACGTGCTGTACCACCTCGACAATTGACCCAAGAAGACATTTTAAGCTTTAGCCATGGGCCAAGGTCCGTTGGGCCTCTATTGGACCTTCGCTGGTGGATCACTGTACTCCTTTTTGGGCTTGGTCTCAACAGAAATTATTCTAGTAAAATTGATTCAATAATTCTAGGGAGACATTAATAAGAGACATTTTTAAATAATAATCTTATTTCTTAAGAAAATGTTGGTGAAGATCTAGCCTCTGTTTGCTGCTTATTATTCAAAATCTTTTTTTTTTTTTAATTTGATTTCATTTATATATTCTACTAATAAAATAATCTAAACATAAACCTAAAAAAATTTCCCTATATTTTAACAATACATTCTGCAAAAATTACTATTACGAACCACATTATTTGAAAGGGTCTCAAACGGAGCCCTAATTACCACTTTAACTATGTAGAAATTACACCAAACCCTACTTTTAAAGATTCAAATTCATAAATAAGATCAAACCTATATTATTTCAAAATTCAGGTTGTAATTAAAAATAATTAATTAATAAATTAGAATAATAAAATAAAATTAATTATTTAACCCTAATTATACTCTCCCTCCTCTATGTATTTGTCAATACAGCGACTCTCAACAAGGTTATAAGCCAGCGACGCCTCCTCCACACAGGGCCACACTAAAGTCATCGGACTCCGCCCCTGTTTCCACTTCTCCGGCAAGACCTCCGGTAACAGAGGTAAGTTTCAATGTACCCCAGATGTCGATTCTTACATTGAAGCAGTGATGACGTCCCTTACCCCCTCCCTACGGCCACGCACTGCGCTCGCCAAACTCGGCCACTAATTGAGCGTCTCAGGAGATTTCAAGGTAAGCGTGAGCGCCGCTGCACCGATCTTGCAGCGCGCTGCTAGATCTAGCGGGATTATGGCAGATCTAGTTGTGGTCTCGCTGCGATCGAGTGGGGTTTTGGCAGCAGCGATCCCGCTGCTTTGGTCCAGATAGCGACGCAGCTGCTAGATCTAGCAAGGGTGGTGGCGTGCAGCGGTATCGTTTGCCCATTTTTTTGGTAACTTTGATTGGAGGTGGTTCAGCCGAGTGAAGTGGTGGCGTCGGTGATGAGGGAAGAAGTTAAATCTTGGTTTTGGAATTTTGACCTGGTTTGCAGTATACTGGTTGTAGTGGTGGAGGCTATGGTCGCAGAGGCAAGGTAGTGGTGATAGTCGTGGTGGTGGTGGTGGTGCTCGATCTTGCGGTGCTGTCGGCGTTAAGTGGCATCAATAGTGACGGAGGTAAGGGAGGAAGTGATATTTGGGCATTGGAATGTGATGGGGGTGGAGTGGAGTTTTGCTAGTGGCAACGGAGGCGGCAGTGGTGAGGCCGGCAGTGACGGTGGCTATGGTTGGAATAGTTTCGTTGAGGATAACATTAACAGTGACCTGATAATATGTTGAATGTGACTTGACCTGATAATTTGAGCTTGAATTAAGAAAACGTGTGGCCTAATAATTGATAAGTTGTGACCTAGAAATCAAAGAAGTGTGATATAAAAATATAATAAGTTGTGACCTAAAATATGTCAGGTTCTATTAATTAATTTAATTTGACATTTGTGACCTATTGATTTGATAATTTGTAACTTTGATATTGACCCAAATTTTTTTTTATTGTGAACTAAAAATAAATCTACTTTGTGACCTAATATTTTGATAATTTGTGACCTCAATGATTTTTATTTTGTGACTTGAATTGTATAGTATTGTTACCTTATTATCTATAATTAACAAAATATTTTAATTATTTAATTTAATTAATTGATTCTAATATAAAACCTGATTATTGAAACTATACAAGTTTCATCTTAAATTTGAAATTTGTTGGTGTAATCACCTTATTTATGTATTTTTCTCTTTAACTATTGCGTTTAAAAGTATAGTGTACCCCATTAACGGCCCATGTTGATGACAATGTACAAGGCCTCTTGGGGTCCTCAATCTACATTACTCGGAGGCTCGTCCAGTAAGCGTGAATGTCGGGTGGTTCGATTCGGGTATCTCAAGAACCGAAATCGAACCATACTTTTCGATTTTTATAAAATGGAACCATTCGGTTCCATTGAATCGTAAGAACTAAACCAGATCCAAACCATTCGGTTTCGGTTCTCATTCGATTATACAATAATAATTATTTTTAGGGAGCTTTACCGAGGAGTATCAGGTCTAGGGAAGCAAGCCAATAGTCGGAATAAATTTCTATCTAATATACAATGATCAAGGATTTCGAAAATCCTTTCACCCCGAAGAAAGTATAAGATTCTTCATGAAAAAAGATGATATTCATAAACCAAAATAAGAAACAAATGACCTGGAAAGTTTTTCAAGTATGACAAGAAGCTATACAAATTGATAAATTTATATAGTAAATTTGTGGGATGAATCATGAATTTTAAATGCATTATTATTAATTATTTTATATTTGTATTCAAATATTTAATTAACTCTATTGTGGTTATTTACAACTTCGCTTATTAATAAGTTAGTCTTATTCTATTTTCATTTATTAAGAATTTCAATTCAAGTGTGAAGTTAAAAGTTACAATGAGGTAGAAACGTAACAAATTTCATAAAAAGAACTTAATCATTTTCACTTTATCCAAAAAAATTCCGAATTCTTTTGATTTTCAGTTTTAGGTCAACCAATTAAAACCATCAGAAAAAAAATAAATAAGGATCAAATACCTGGTTCTAACTTAAATTTTTCGGTTCTAAAAGCGCAACCGAGAATCGATTCTCGGTTCCAAAATCGATTTCCTATTTTATTTTTTTAAGACCATATGGTTCCGATTTTTTAGATTCGATTCTGGTTCGATCATATCGATTCTGATTTTTTTGATCACACCTATCGTCGAGTAGCATGCCATTATTATTATCTCAATAAAACAAAGCAAAACAAATAAAATAAAAAGTAAAAAAAAACGGTGTCATGCTCTTATATATTGATTCTTGAACTGTTATATTTATTATTTAGTTTTAGTGCAGTAACGTCTTCATTAATTTATTACAGGTGACTGGGTGAGCATAACGTAAATTGAAACTTATTTCTTTATTATCAATTCAAGCAAATTTGAAATAACCACGAGTTTTTTTGCACAAATGACACTTTTTGTTTAAATTTAACTCACACTTTAAACCTGTAAAAAAAAAAAAAAAAAAAAAAAAAAAAAAAAAAAAAAATCGGCAGTGAACATACTAAACACAATTTATTCTCGATCATCCACCATTTTTGATGCAAAGTGTCGTGATCGGATACTTATCAATTAAAAAATATCAAGGAAAGATGTGGGTAAATATGTGGATCTCATCATATTTGAGGATTTTGTTTATCAAATAAAAAATAATAAGCAAGTTTTAATCATTGGTTAAACTCAACTCGAGTTGATTAAGGAAATCAGTGAGAACAATTATCACAATTTTCTTATTAACTAAAAATTCATTAGCTCTCCAAACGTACGGAGGTCTCATTACATTGGTTTCGAACTACAACATAATGACAAAACAAATGAAGTTGTTGATTATTTTTAAAACTTATAAGCTAGTTTGATAGCTTATAAGTAGACTTTGAACATGCTCTATGATTTTTTTATTTTTTATTTCTCTCTCTCTCTCTCTCTCTCAATAAACAATAAAACGACTTTGTAATTTTAATTTTTCTTCTTCCCTGAAGTGTAGATTTTTTGTTTGATTTGTTTTGACAAAGGGAGGAGAGAAATTGTCTCCAAAATATAAAGGAAACAAGAAAAAGACAAAAGAGAAGCGAGAGCAGAGGTAACTGAAAAAGTACTGGAAACGGAATACATATATTAAAATATATTATTATTATTATTATTATTACTATCCCACTCCCTCTCTTCCACGCACCAATTTCCACCAAAAGATGTGCGCGAATGGAACACTGCCTGCACAAATGCAGCAGATATTTCAAATTTACCAATTTGCCATGGCCCTTTTCACTTCTCCCGTTAAAATTCCAACCTTGATGCTTCACATTTTGACGCCGCCCCCCGCCGTCCGCTGCACAATAAAATAAATTTGGCTTTTGTTTGACAAAATATGTTTTTTAATATTTTTAAACAACACAATTTCTCAAATTATTTTTTAATCATACACATTTTCTCTCTCCACTTTTCAACCACATATTTTACCTCGAAAACATAAAAAACATGTTTTTATATAACTTTTAACAAACAGAGGTGTTTGGTAAACATGTTTTTTCCTACACAATTTTTCAAATTACCTTTTAATCACACACATTTCTCTCTCCAATTTTTAACGGAATAATTATGCTCTACATTAGTTATTCTTACTTTCATTAGATAAATACCAACTTTTTAAAACAATTTAGAATTGTACGTGATATTACATTTCTCTATCCTCTCTAACTGTTACATTCTCTCTCTCAATTAATATTGCATTTTCTCTTTCAAATCTTTTCTCTCTCCTATTTCTCTCAATTACGTTCTCTCATTTGTTCCTGCTAGAAAACACTCTCCTCTTCAAGGTTTCGTCTTCTCTCATTTGAATCAGTACAGATCTGAGACAGTAAAACTCCTACCCATGAAAAACTCAACACCCCCATTACAAAACGGATTTGAATTTAGGGCAACAACGATCTCAAATTTTGAAATCCCTATGTCGAAGTCACTAGTCGTTCATCTACAAATCTGAAGCCCCATCATCATCCCCCATAAATTCATCCAGTTCGTTCGGTGGTTCTATCGTCGCTACTTGCGACGACATCATGATAGTGGATCTAAAAAATCAGCCCCCAATCGCGATTATAGATGCTGGAATTGAGTTTTCTTCAACCTTGAGTCTATTTTTTGTTTTTAACATTTACACATTCTCAAATTGGTTTGGACTAGGTTTTGTGATCCCGTAGCTCGGTGTTCATGGGTGTGTGGGAGGGTGGAGTCTTGTGGCTCGTGGGTGGGTGGGTGGGTGAAAGTAATCCCAATTGGTTTCTGGGCTTATTTTACTAGACTGTACACTTCAACATTCGAGTACTTCATATCACCGAAAAAAGGAACAGGTGGTAATGTAAAAATGGCTTTGTCCTCATTTGAATGTTGACTTCATTTCTTTACATGGTCTTCCTATATAGCCAGAAGAATGGAGTAAAAATAGGTTCCCCTTTTTCATTTACAACTAGTTTTTGAGGATCATTAGTTTTTGAGGATCAGAAGGGTAAGCCATGGATGAGTCAATTAGCTGTTGTGGCCTCTCTTTCGATAGCTGCAAATGTGGAGATTATTTTTTTTTTATAATGGAAAGTTATCAACATTTTGTCGGCAGAAACAATGTTTTAATATTAGCGGACATCATTATAGAAAATTTAGTAGGTTTTGATTATCTTCACACCTATTCGCTTTGGTTGTAGTCTTAGTCGATTCGTAGTTTGTAATGTCTGTGATCTTTTGTCATTTTTTTTCTTTGTTATATATATGCAGTGTTGTAACAAATCGCAAGCGATATAACTTAAATTTTGTGTATTTGTGGTGTTGTATTTGTAGTCAATGTGTTTGTTACAGGACATTACAGGTGTATCTTGATGAGAAAAACCAAGAGTTGGTTTAGTTCATAAGATTACAGGCACATCACGTCCAGAATTACAAAAAAATTACAAGACATTATAAGACATTACAAAGCATTATTGAACATTACGACACAATATTACAGGGATTGTAATTTTACATAAAATACAATTATTCAACATTACAATGATTGTAACATTGCTTCAATTTTAACCGACATGAAGAAAAATAATAGTAACAAATATTACATAACTGTGGTCATAAATTACAATACGTTACATAACATTACATAACGATAACTATTAATTAATGACTGTAATTTATAATATTACAGAACATTACATGACTGTAACGTTACATGACTTTACATTACATAATGTAATCGTCGAAAAATCTGGTACTATTTTACCTGTAATGGCTGTCAGAAATATGACGATCGGGAAGGTTGAAGATGACAAACTGGGAAGAGTGAGAAATTACGTTGGGAGATTTTTTGAAATATTGTAACTGTCTAAATTAATCTCTATACAAATGGTAACTACTTCCTAATTAATAGGTTCCTTATTTAATTATATAATATAATTAAATACTTTCTCTCTCCTGCATTTCGGTATTTATCTAAAAGTGTGTATCAAATTCCTGTAATATTACGAATAGTTTCTGATGATGCAAAAAATCGTACCTCAGATATTCCGAGCTTGAGCAATAAAGTAGCACGAACTGGAACTCCGAATACCTGCAATAAAGGCGAGGAGGTATGTCCTCGTCGCCCCTCCGATGCTTAAGTCAGTAAAGAAGAAGGGAAAATTTATGCAAGAGGCTATAGACTGGAAAAATAAGAATTGTGTACCTGAATTGTGATTGAGAGACGAGTATTTATAAATGTATGTAATTGAATCCTTGTAGGACTAAAGTGCTTGAAATTAGGCATGAGTCCTTTTGAGAATCATCTTCCTAATTATTAGGGATAAGGTTATAAGTCCCAAATAGGTTTCTGTTGGAAGATGAATTCTATTGGAATTAAGAAGCTGTAGACTCCACGTGTCGGATCAAGTCATGCCCGATCCATGAGAGACGTGACTCGAGCATCATGTACCCCGAGCACATCATGCACCTTTTTGGTGAGATATATGTACTCGGGGTATTCTATCCTCGAGGGGTATTATGAGTGGTCGGGGTAACGTTTTCACCACGGGCATTTTAAGTGTGATCGGGGGTTATTTTCTCCTCAGGGTTGTTCATCTCCTCGGGGTTCTCAATATAGTGTATGGTGTGATGTTTGAGTGCTCGGCCTCGAGGTTCATATGTTGCTCGGGGCACCAAGATATGGCGTGGCTAAATATGCAAGTGTTCGGGGATGAGGACAAAGGATATGCTCGGGGTATAAATGAGTGTTGGGGTTGAAGTCCTCCTCAGGGGTATTAAGATGTAATATGGAATAATATTCATGTGTTCGGGCTCGAGGTCATCCTCGGATTTATGGTGGTCGAGGTTGAAGTCTTCATCGGGGATAGAAAATATAATATAGGGTAATATTCATGTGGTCGGGTTTGAGGTCCTCCTCGGGTTCATGGTGGTCCTCGAGGTTATACATTTGATTAGGAGACTATATTTTTACTAAAGAGCTCGGGCTCGGGCTCAAGGCTCGGGTATGAATAAAATTTATACTCATCAGTTTCAAAAGTCGGTATTTTTCAATTGCAGGCCATTACATTTAGGTAGTTACGTAATTTTCCCATTTTTAACAATACATTTTACCTAAAAAACACAAAAAAACATATTTTTTTTTAAAAAAAAATTTAACAAACAGAGGCGTATTTCTTTGACAAGTCAAAATATTTAATTTAGAGGCTCAATATAGAAAGTTCAAAATATAAGAGCATATTACAAATATGAGGACAACATAAAAGAATTTGGACAATTGGACGAACAGAGTATGTTCGAAATTTTGGGAAATTGCAGAGCATCTGGACAATTGTGATTGCAGGATGATTGGATGATTGCAAAGTATCTAAACAATTGAGTGATGAGTAAGCAAAGAAACAATTTCCACAATTTACTGATTTACACTACGATTTTGGGCGATTGCAGAGTATCTAAACGACCGAGTGATGAGTAAGGAAAGAAACGATTTCCACAATTTACACTATAATTCAAGGTAATCTTTTGGAGCCATTGCTAGTAGTTACCATGACGTGAGCAGTTAATGAGAACGTGGAGGAAGCAAGTTGGATCATCACGAGAAGTTACTATAAGAAGTGAACAACAATTATTTCACATCAGTTATGAAGCCAATGAGGTAAATTAGAAATTCAAAGTAGCAAGTAATTATTTGAATTTATATATACTGTAGGAAGCTAGACGTTTAGAAGAACAAAAAACTCTCAAAATAGAGATATAATTTTCTTATCTTAGATTTTATTAGATTTTCCTTAGTTTAATTCGTGTGCTTGCGCCACTTGGAGGAATCTTGTAAATTAATTTTTTTTCCATTGCAAAACAACCATTTTTTGGATTTTTGTCTCAAGAAATTTGTCAGTTACACAATTGTTTGTCCTTTTTAATTATTAGCACGACCAAAACAACTGCACGAAACGTGATTTGATTGTTGTAAATCTAAGTTAAATTCAATAATTAAATTCAGTCATATATTTTGTGGAATGTAAGATATTTTTTGCTGCTAATTTTTTCTTAATTTTTTTTAATAAACAACGAATTTGAGTCTTTTAAGGTAAAATGTGTGATTGAATAGTGATTTCGAAAAACACGTGCAATTAAAAATTGATTTGTGAAATGGGATGTTTACAAACAAATTTAGCAAGCACGCCGTGAATCATAAAGATCATTAAATTTTATCAAATCTATTAAAATTTTGATTTCAATCTAAATCAAATTAAAGTTAAATTTCCCCAAATAGGACTTTTATTGTATGTTTAATGTTTATTCATACATTTTATAAAATTCACAACTTTCACACTTTTCATAAACTTTATCAAGACACGGTAGACTTTTGTCATTGTTGTGAAAAACTTATCAAACAACCCCTTAATTTCCATTTTTCTAACTAAAATTTTTCACTCTCAACTTCTTCATTTTTTATTTTCAGCAGTATTTTTTTCTTTGGAATGTTAACTTAAATTTTAAATGTAGCTAGTCTTTTATACATTTTAGATTAAATAGATGAAGCAAAGATTTCCTCAAAACTATTTGTAATGTTTGAAAGACTATTATGACATTTTCAATACAGGAAAATGCTACTTTGTTATCCAATGATGTCATCTTGGATGATCGAATTGTTGTTAGCTGTTAATTTAGATGATGATGTGATAAGTAAAAAAATAGATGATTGACCTGCGTATATGTGTAAAACTTTATGTCAAATTTTCGGTTCTTGTAACATGATTTTTTCAATGTATTCTATGAACTATTATTTAGTCGGCATCGCAGTTGAATGACATCCAATTTACATGGCATTTAGTCCCCTCCCGTCATTCAAAGACAAACAAGGACAAAGCTCCTTAAGGTCTGTAGTCGAAGAGTGTTTGGTAACACTGTAGCAGTTTTAAAATATTTTTGTTGTTGTTTTCGAGGTAAGATATGTGGTTGAAAAGTGGAGAGAGAAAATTTGGATGGTTAAAATGTGATTTGAAAAATTATGTTGTTTATAAATTGATTTATAAATTGTAATGATTGCTTTACAGAACAGAGGCGTCCTCTATTTTCTATAATTATAAAAAATGAATCTAAATTGGATATGTAACATATAAATATTTTCTTAATTATTTAGAACTTAGAAACATTATTGACATAATAATATATTTTTATCTCCAATATAATTTTGCAAATTCTTAACTATTTTTTATTTTTTTTATTATTAATTTCTCTATATATCTTCCAACTTACAAAATTGCAGTCAAAATGCAATTGGTATTTATTCTTCATCAAAAAGGCATTTTCAAGATTTTGACTGTATTTTGGTTATAAACTGGAAAGGGCCACCAACACCAATCGAGTAAAGATTAGTAAATACAATTCACAAACAAAAAATAAAATTGAAAATAAAAAGAAAAAGGAAAATTCACTTAAAAGACGAGTTTACCCCTTACGTTCTCCAAGTTCAATATCATTCCAATCCCAATTGTCACTCCACCCACTTTTTTATTACCCTTGAATTCAGGCAAGACAAGGCGAAGACACGGAACCCTGAAAGAGGAAACGGGCCAGGAACAAGGTATAGAAAATGTCCAAGACGACGACGTCGTTGACGGCGGTGGTGCGGCCGGAAGATTACGCCCACAGCCCTGTCCACTACGCTGTGGCCCTGGGCGATTACACCACCCTCAATAAACTGCTTTCCTCTTTGCCCAGGTTGGTTGACCCGAACCGAATTCGGACAGAGCCCGATTCCCGAAGACAAGAACGCCTCGCCGAACAAATATCTGCTGCCGTCGACCGCCGTGACAACAGTCTAAAGGAAACCCCAATCCATCTCGCCGTCCGCCTCAATGACGCTACAGCAGCCCGCTGTCTTGCTACTGCGGGCGCCGATATCTCCCTCCAGAATGCCGCCGGATGGAACCCCCTTCAGGAAGCCCTACTTCGCCGTTGCCCGGAGATTGTATCTACCCTCGTCCAGCATCATCACCTTTCCTCCTGGTCCAAGTGGCGCCGCCGCCTTCCCCTTCTAGTTGCTGCTCTCCGCCGCATGCGCGACTTCTACATGGAGATCTCCTTCCATTTCGAGAGCTCTATCGTGCCATTCGTCGGAAAAATCGCCCCCTCTGACACTTACAAAATCTGGAAGCGCGATGGCAACCTCCGGGCCGATACCTCTCTCGCGGGCTACGACGGCCTCAAAATTCAACGTGCCAACCAAAGCTTTCTCTTCCTCAATGACATCGATCCCACTCTCGAGATACCCCCTGGCTCCCTCCTCATCCTTAACCACGATGACAAGAAAATTTTCGACGCATTCGAGAACGCCGGAAGCCCATTATCTGATACCGACATCTCAAACTTCTGTAACCAAACCAGCGTTTACAGGCCTGGAATGGACGTTACCAAAGCAGAATTAGTAGGCCGTACGAATTGGAGACGCCAAGAAAAAACAGAAAGTGTAGGGGAGTGGAAAGCAAAGGTTTACGAAATGCACAATGTAATCTTCACATTCCGGTCACGTAAAATCAATGCCGGAGAGAATAGAGAAGACCCGTTTGGACCCACCTACGTTTTGCCGTTGGAGATTGATGAAGAATCTGACGAAGGGTTTATAGTGGCAGAGAATCCAAGATTTAGTGTATCTAATGACAGGCAACGGAGGCACAGCAGTTTTGTGAGGGAGGATAGGGAGTTCGTAACGGTGTCTAGGAAGAGTGTGGATATAATTCCGGTAGATGGGAGGAGAAGGCCACCGCAGTGTGCGACGGAGAGGCTAGTTGCGCCGCCGCAGACGAAAGAAAAGGAATACGTGAAAAGCCTACGACCGATGGTCTGGCTAACGGAACAGTTTCCATTGAAAACGGAAGAGTTACTGCCGTTACTCGATATCTTGGCAAATAAAGTAAAGGCCGTTAGACGCATGAGGGAACTGTTAACGACGACGTTTCCACTAGGGACATTTCCCATAAAGGTAAAGGTCAAATTTGTCATTAAAACAGCTGTAGGTCCCACTGTTTCTGATTCAGTGAAAGCTTTACTTTGAATTTTATTTGCTTTTCTTTATTTTAATTCCTTCTTTTGATGCATATAACCAATGTTCTCGCTTTTAGTAACTATAAGACCAAACGATTTGACGTGGAAGTATCCTATTGGTTCCCTTTGTGGGCCTCAAATAATCCAAGTTTTAGCTGACACAAATATCATGTAGGACCCATTTTAATTATTTGCATAAAGCCTTGATTAAGCACATCACATGAATTCTTACGTCTCCCATCGATGGAGATTGATAGAGGCTGTTTATAAATAGTGACTTTACCACATTTTATTTGCTTCATTTTTTTTTTTTAAAGTAAAAAATGATGATCGAAAATAATTAATTTTTTTTAAAAAATGGTTCAATAGGATAAGACACATTGTAAACTATTTTGATTTTAATTTTGAATTTTGATTCAGGTGGCAATCCCTGTGGTTCCTACAGTGAGAGTGGTAATAACTTTTACAAAGTTTGTTGAGTTGCAACCAATTGAAAATTTTTACACCCCACTGTCAAGTCCTAGGCAACTTGGTGCAAGAGTAGACAATGAAGAGGAAAATACTAGTAAAGAAAGCAGTTTGTTGTCGTTTTCATCGTCGTGGTTGTCGAACAGCAGCAGGCGGTCGAGCAAGCAGAGTTGCAATGGTGGAGAGCAATTGGATCCATTCGCAATACCAAGTGGATATAGTTGGAGCAGTTTCGATGAGAAGAACAGGAAAATGAAGAAAACCAAGTCTACCAGAAAGAAAAACTAAGTGACATTATGTTCTTTTTACAGATTATAATTGATAATTGATTGCTTTTGTTACTTGGGTAGATAACAATCTTAAATTTTGAAGCAGATCTCCAAGTGGGGATTAAAAGGAAAAGTGTTATTTTTTTTTCTTATTTTCTTATATGGTTAATTATTTTATTTGAAATGAATGTATTTTAAAGGTTGTTGAGTTTGTGAATGAATTAAGTGGTAGATAAGCCTTCCAACATGGTGGGTGTTTATTGCTGATAATGAATAGATAGACAGACATACCTACATACGTACGTAGAAGAAGGATGTGGTCCATTGTATCTCTTTATTTTCTCTCACACGTTGAAACAAATTGATGGAAACATGTAATGTGTCGCATGAGAAGCAATTATATGAATAATTAATGATACTTGTGCATGATGAAGTTAAATAATGGTTTATATGCTAATTAGTGTTAAAAAAGAGAGTCAAGATTTTTTTTTTTTGGGTTAAAGAAATTCTGATACAATCATATCTTACCACATCTTATGTATATAAAACCATTATGTCATTGTAGCAAAATATTCTACATTCATCAAGAGCAAGATCTTTTGAAAAATCTTGATTGCCTATTTAGATTGACCCATAGTTATCTTTCTAATGAAATATCATCCCAAAATATATACGAAATTTTGGTATCAAATGCTAGAGAAAATTGAAGTTGGATTGGATGGCAAGGAACTTCAGGTGCAAGTTTAGCAACACTTGAAAGTGTTTTTCAGAGTGGGAAATTATATAATGTCCACAACATAGTGCCCACTGTGGGCACGTGTCCTCCCTGGGCCCTGATACCCGATGCCCATCCTTCTAGTGGTGGATGTGCATTTTTACGGCGCCCCTTTAAAATGACTATTTTTAGAGTAGATCGAATAAAAGTACATTTGAAAAACTTATAAATGATTTATAGATAGAAATATTATTTTTATCCCACGGACAAGTGAGCTTTTGTTAACAAGATTAGTATTTTCACCATTGCGATGCACGAGAATATATATGTGATACTGATTTCGATCAAAATTAATGACAATATATTAATTATACAATCATACCAACTAAAAACATAATACAATAACATTTTAATAGAAAATATTATCGAATACGAAACTTTAAAAAAGACAAAACTAATCAAAAATAGCAAATGTAACATGTACGTAACTAAAAAAAAATTAGATAATCCTGATTTTTATAAGATTTTTCTTTTTAAATTTTTTTCTCTTTTAAATAAATATTTTATTTATTATTCATTTTTTTATTGAATTTTCTTCTTTTAAATAAGTTATTTTTATCTTTTTTTATACTTTAAAATATGTTGAAATAAAATAAAATATAATAAATAAAATTAATAAACATAAATCTATTTTTGTTTTGAATTGTAGTTTTTGAAATTAGAAAATATTGTTGTTATATTTTTTGTGTATTTAATTTTTTCTCCAAGTGAGTAAATTTTGCTTTATTTTTAAAATAACTTTTATTTTTAAAGAAAATTTTGCGATTTTTGAAATAATTATTAATTTTTTATTTAAAATCGATTTGATCCCGGTTCGACTAGGTTCCACGTTCTGATCATTGACCTATCACCTTTTTTGTGTCGAATCAATTTTAGATTTTCTGAATACTGAGTATTATATAATTTAAATGGTTTAATTTAAAATGAATGAGATATTGAGGAAAAGTAAATTATATAAAATAAGCTTTTACGTTTGATCTTTGGAACATTTTTACGGATAAAGTGTTTATAACTTGCTCTCACTTTTTATCTTATGTTAAACTTCTAATTGAGATATTCAATTTTACACATATATTACATAATTACAAAAAGTAATTTATAGGTAGTATTATAGAACTTAAATGATATAATTTAAAATGAATGAGATATTGAGAAGAAGTAAAAATAAAAATAAAAATATAAAGTAAAACTTTTACGTTTTAACTTTAAGATGATTTTGAGGACAATATATTTTTTATTTGCACTCAATTGTTATTTTGTATTAAATTTCTCGTTGAGATCTTTGATTTGACACCCTACATATTTTTTGACTTCAAAATAATACAATAATTATAAAGAGAATAATTAATAAGAAAAATAGTTTATAGATAGTATTATAGAATTTAAATAATATAATTTAAAAGGAATGAGATATTGAGGAAAAGTAAAAATATAAAAACTTTTACATTAGATCTTTGAGACAATTTTACCTACAATATATTTACGGTTTGCTCTTACTTGTTAACTTGCATTAAACTTATCGTTGAGATCTTCGATTTGATATTCATATTACATAATTTTCGAATTTTTACACAAATTATCAAAAGAATAATAACTATTGAATGTCCCCAAAATGCAGCAATGAAGACATTTTACCAAATTGACAGAAAAAATATATTGTAATAAAGAGGTAAAAACACGTCACCAAAATGTAATGTAATATAATTATAGTGACACCAAAATGTAATGGGACAACCATAAAATTTAGCACCTAATAAGTAAATAATGCAATATGTTAAAAATTAAAATCTAAACAATTGTGTTGATACCACAATATTGATAGTACTGTCGACACTTTGTCCCTTTTATTTCTCTTTATCAAAGTTCAAGAAACATGGTTATCTCAAAAAAGTTGATTGGTTCACATTATCGAATAGAGAAAGCAAGAATTAGATTTTGAGGTCGTTCTCAGTAGGTTCACCTCAAACAGTTGCTCCTGATATGGTCCGTCAGCTCATGGCCCAAGTCATTACTTTTGTTCCTTGTTGAGGCCTAATTGCATGCGTCTTGCCCACCAAGTACAAGCCCAACATTATTCATAGAACTAGCTAGTAGCCTAGTATATTGTAGAGATAATTAGACGAAATCATATCATTATCTTTTAAATCTTTAAAATCAGGTAAATAAAATCTATTTTACCAAATCAGTCACTTAGTTTACAAAATCAAATCATCTCTCTCTCTCTCTCTCTCTCTCTCTCTCTCTCTCTCTCTCTCTCTCTATCTATGTGTGTGTGTGTGGATACGCTTTTCAATCCCGAATTCTAGACATAAAACCCAATTTTCGATTACCCGGATTTTAGGGAAGAAGATGGATTTTCGGGTAATGGAGAGAATGGATTTTATTTTTTTAATTTCTCATCTTCACCTATTTTTGCAGAATGCTTTTGCTTTCTCTAAAGACAGTGGGAATTCATGAAGCATTTGCAGAAAATGGTGTTTAGCCTGTGAGGATTGGTAAATTTAGAAATGAGCAAGTGCAAGAGGACATTGAAGAGATTAGTAGCAGCAAATTGGATGTTCAAAGGTGTTATTCATTGGGTTCTTATCAATGTGGTTGGTGATGCTAATCTAAGGGCCATAATCGAACTTGTCGCAAATTGAAGCTTGCGGGGGGGGGGGGGGGGGGGGGGGGGGAGGGGACGAGCTTGTAATCTTTCGCCTGATGGAAGGGAAGAAAACTAGTATACTATTTGGTGGTTGAAAAATGTTGTAAATTTATTTGGTGCAATTGGAAGTGGTGTTGGTTTTAGGTGGTGATCGTGGTGGTGGTGGTTAGTTATAATTGTAATTAATTACAAAATTGAAATAAAATTATAATTATATTTTCGACGGAGGTTCGACGACAATGATTGTGGAGATGACTGATTACTAATTACACTAATGTAATTAATTAATAATTATGAATTACAATAATATTTTACTAATTCACAAGTTACAATTGTAATTAATTATAAAATTGAAATAAAGTTATAATTGTAATTAATTACAAACTCGATTTTGATTTAAAAATAAAAACCTGATTTTGAAAATTAATTTTGATACTTGTGTAATTAGTTACAAATAACTTGATTACAAAAACTTTCATACTCAAATGTGTGTAATTGTGTACTTCACCCTATAATGTAACATGTTCATGTCTAGGTCTAACAGTTGCAGTACTAAACATGCTCATGTCTAGAGCAGTTGATACGTATTTTCCGTTCTTCAAGGTTCTTAGGAGAAATCGGGCATCAAACTAGAATGACGAGTGTGAACATGCCTTACAAGAGCTAAAGACCTTACTAGCAACACCCCATATCCTCACGGAACCCTAACTAGATGAAACTACTTGGTGATTTTCCAGAATGCAACAAGTGGTGTCCTAGTCAAGGAAGCAAATAAAACCTAACAGCCAATCTAATATGTGCGTAAGGTTCTACTTGACAACAAGACAAGGTATACCCTGATCGAACAGCTTTCCCTAGCTATGGTAATGGGCTATGGCAACACTCAAACTACAAAGTACTTCCAGTCTCATCCCATCGTCGTACTCACAAATCTACCCCTTAGGAACTTGCTGAAGAAGCCTGATGTTTCAGGCAGGATTCTCAAATGAGCAATTGTGCTTAGAGAATTTGACAACGAATTCAATTCCGGACCTTCAAGAAAGGTACAGTCCTTGGCTGACTTCATTATATAAATTGAAAATAAAAGTGTAAAATTGGAAATAAAAGCAGTAAATTTTTTTGTATTTTTACAATTAAAAAATTAAATTTTAATTGTAATTTTTTAGCGAGTTGACGGTTTAAAACGGGTTTTGAAAAATGAAACCTAAATCAAACCATTTGAAAGCGGTTCGGTTTGGATCAAAACCGAAACGTTGACGGGTCCGCGTGGATCCGAACCAACGGTTTCAAAATTACGGTTTGATATCGGTTTGGCGGTTTCGTTGTACAGCCCTATCGTGAACAAGGACCTAATCTATATCTTCGGTGTTCTGGCCCGCGTTTAAGATACCTTCTCGACCTCGACATTATTGTCATCATCTTCATCACCAGTCCCATCTTTGGATTCTGAAAAATCGAGACCCTCAATAGCTAGCGTCGAGATGAGCCTTGAGGTCGACCATCTACTCTTCATCTCAACAAGTTCAAAGGATCGCTTGACATTGCTTAAAAATAAAGTTGTATAAAGTCTTCATGGCGGTACACTCCTCAGAATTTTTAAAGTCCTCTACAACTTGAACTTTGCCTCAAATTCCTTCTGTCTATGCAAAAGCTCGAACTGAAACTCCTCAACCTCATCATTCACACACTTGATCTCGTCCAGAGCCATTTTAGCTTGACCTTAGCCCAATCACTCTCCTTCTTAAGATCTGATATCTCAATTTCTCGGAGTTCTACAGACTCGACCAGCCAAAAATCTTATGGAAATCATCAATTCCTCTCAAAGAAATACCCCAAATAACGCTAAGAGCTGAGCATCGAACATCAAGTTAGGCCGGGATAAAAAGTTTAAATGTGAAATAGACTAAATAGGCCAGGGATTCAACTTCAGGTTCTGAGCCTCTAGAGCTTTTCGACCCTCGTCGGGATCGACATCGATTCGGTACCTCCCGACCACCGACCATGTTTGGGAGTAGATGGAAAGGTAATCCTCGAAGATCGAGGTTACAGTGGCACCACCTCATAATCGAGATCCATGATCTCAGTATTCTTCTGCTACAAAGTCAAATCTCGAGGTGTCTGCCTCTGTGATTGTGGAGATGCATCAAATGTGCTATTGTGTGGGGGTGGGATCCAGAACGTTGGAGGTCTCCCCTATGCCACTAACGTGATCCATATCGTGGGCATTTCTTGTATTTCTTATGCCTAGGCCTTGTTGTTGGTTCCTTAGACTTCGGTTTTTGGGCAATAGCCTGGGGATCTTATGGATTGAACGTCATATCTGGAAAAAAAGAAAAATGAGAAAGTCATTAGCATGAGGGCAAGCCCTAGACAAAGAAATATAAT
This sequence comes from Ligustrum vulgare, assembly GCA_963555705.1. Lineage (NCBI taxonomy): Eukaryota > Viridiplantae > Streptophyta > Magnoliopsida > Lamiales > Oleaceae > Ligustrum > Ligustrum vulgare. Next base: position 54,558,077 of record OY743169.1, on the reverse strand, counting down.
AATAAACAGAGACTAGAATCCTATCCCCGACACCTTGCAAGTGGGCGTGGACATTTATCATTTCAGTTTGGTTGTTGTAGGAACCGAAAGTTTAAGTTCAATTTGGTTCGATTCCATTCAATTCCAGAAACTGAACGTTTTCAATTTCAATTATTTTTAAATTTTTCTTCAGTTCCTTTTAAAAAACTAAGCATGAGTGTGTAGAAAGATCAAAACTAAATGGAAATATAGCAATAAAATGTGAAAAACAACATGAAATGGAAAAGCAGAAAGTCAATTTAAAAATCAACATTAAAACTTACAAAAAAGCTTTATTATTAAAAAAATAGCAATCCAATATAAAAAACAGCAAGAAAATTGTTTATTATTATTATTATTATTTTAAAATCGAACGATTTTGATTTTTTGGTTCGTTTTGGTTCAGTTGGCTCAATTTCGATTTTGTTGTCTACCCCTACTTGGAGTCTAGCAAAATGAAGGAAGTTGTCCCCAAGGAGTTCATCGAGATCATAAGGCAAGAGCTCGAGATCCTCTAATATTTGCTTGTCCATCTCTAAGACCTCAAAATAGCTTGCTCCTATTTGAACTCCCAGTGTTTAGGATATTGCATTGCGACTAGAATGAATGCCCGAGCTCTTGAGGAATAACATAAAAAAACCTTTCTTTCCAACCATTGAGATAGCTTAGCATTTTTCAGACCCTAAACCTACCCTGATTAGATAAGTAGACAAAGAAAGTATAGCGTGGTAGTTGCTTAAGCTCGAAGACCATCCTATAGAGGTAGAGATAGGGGGTTTTGGACTGGTACCTTCAAGCTATAGAAATATAATGAGCATTCTCCAGTCATTGTGCCCTAGCTGCCCCATACACATAGAATGTTCGATCAAGAAATCCAAGAAGAAAATATGAATAGGACACCTAAAGCCTCTCTTCAGGGTATTCCTAAAAATTGCAAACTCTCCATCCTGAGCTTCCACTACTCTATCCTTGAGTCCAGGTTCCCTAACATCACAATGGGGCATAAACTTGAACTCCTTCGCAACCTCAATGACTTTGGCTCTTTATATTTACATGGGAGGTTGGGGGTACGTAATGGGCGGGGTATTTTCATCATGGCCTCGAGATCAGGCATTTAGTGGAATGGCCCTCTGGATCAGGGAATTACCTACATCCTCTGGAGAACTGCTTCTACTGCTACTACTACCCGAACCCCAATCACTATCCTCACTCGAAAATTTTCAGAAATAAACTAAATAACTTAAGATCTCAACTCTTACCTACATCCTCGGGAAAAATGCTTCTACTACTACTACTACTTGAACCCCAATCACTATCCTCACTCGAAAATTTTCAGAAATAAACTAATTAACTTAAGATCTCAACTCTTACCACAAAAACCATATGCACAAAACCCTCTATAAGCCTGAGCTTGATCTTGCAGATTAACTAAAGGAAAATGTGAGGTGTTAAATGGAGGAAGTGAAGTATTTACAGGGGTTTACTCGAACCTCAAGGGTCGTCATACTTGAATCACCAAACAATGCCATGTGGCAGCCATATGTGGCCCGCCTTACCATATCAAATGTCACATCATGTTAGAACGTCACTTCACCTGATTAAACGTCGCTTCATGTTAGATAGCCACCTCACTTGACCGGATATTATGATCCGCATATTCTAGACCCGAGGATTTTAACAACAAACTCTCCCATCAAAATAGTGACACATATTGCACATCCACCATCTCCACGAACTCGATGACTGATGTACAAGTGCCACTGATGTATACTAATTCGTTTATACTTGACCTATCACATGAGCCTGAACTTGAACATGACCACTCATGGTTCCATTACCCTACACTAAACCTCGATGACCCTCTACAGTCGAGCTTTCCTATAGCTCAATGACACTCATAAAACCAATTGAGCAGATGCACCCGTTCAGGGCTTATGTGTCTGTGATTTACGGATGACACGAACTCGAAGTCATTGCTCAAGCATTAACCCTAAGACACTCTCCTAGTCCCAGGACCTTGCTTACATAAATCCTAATCTAATCCAATCACAATAATTCTAAAACCTCGTTCAAAATATATTATACAAAAAGACTCATACGTCTACTAAAATTCCGAAGCTTATCAGGAATTTAAAGTGACCTAATCCTATCTGGATTATACCAACTGCTCTGTAAATACAAGACATGTACACAATCATTATTTCAGCTTATAACTCCATGATAAATATTCTTTCTATTTGACACGAACCATCTCGAATCACCCTAATGGACTGGAGACATGGTGTGCGCCGATTATGGATGCTAGCTAGACGTCAGACCTACCACCAAGGCTGACTGTGATCTATTACATTCTATGCAATATGAAAGACAACTCATTTTGTCAAAATAACGTGGGCCCAAAAATGATATTTAAATGCTTGATTTAAATGAAACAATAACCTACACATGTCAAACTAGTATGACTCCAAAATCAACAGGCTCTTCAGGCTTTCAAAACTCAACTATCATTTGTTAAGAAAAATAGTGGGAAAATAATGAGTTGAGCTCAGTGAGTGGAGAATTTCGAAAATCACTATACTTTCTCATTTATACATATTTATACGTCATGTAATACTTTGTAGTGTAATACCATATAACCATAGTCAAAATGTGTGACATTCTTATAAAACTGAAAAATATAATCTCTAGTCAAATCAATGACATAGTCCCATCATATCAATAGAATATTGTCATCACATTTTACAATCTTTAAGTATGACTATACCCTAACAAATCTCACCAAAATGTATCCACTGAATATAATTTGTACTCTAATCATATACTAGCAGACTGTCTCTTAGGCTAGTCTCAAATAGCTCTAATAATCAATTCTAGAACACGGTTAAGACTCCTCAGTAAACTATATTATAAACGGTCAAGATCGCCTCAGGGTATTATTATACCCGGTCAAAGATCCTCCAGTGTAGTATAGAACACGGTCAAAACCCCTAAGTGAACTAAAAAAAATATATAATCATGGGTACTTTTGGTGGATTTCGATATTATATTTCTTTTCACAATCTTTGTAATTCCACAAATCTCATATTTTGATTACACTTCATAATAATCACATAATTGGACAAATAAATCAATAATCACATTTAACGTAATCGTATAATCGATTTATCAATATTTGAAAATAATTTAATTTTCCCACTCGTAGGGCTATGCAGTGGATGATGATTAATTCATATGGTAGGTTGTCTGATATTCAAATCATTTCCTGAAAAACGAGACATTTATTCAAATCAAAAGCCAATTTGTCCAACTCCAAGTAGATGAATAACAACAGACCTAAACTTTCAACTATTGCTCAAGCTATTATGTTTTCCCATTTTCTTCTGTAATATGCAATCCAGTGACAATCCCTATCATTTTCTTTAATTCCCTTGCCAATTCAAGAATCCAAAGCACAACTGTAAACATTTAAATAATCACTAGATAGTCTCTGTTCATTTCTCATCCAATAAACTTGATGCCCACTATAACTATTTGTCCTAAAATATTTAATTACATAAGCTCAATCTCAAGCTAGTAATCTTATCAATTCATTCATTGCTGATTGTACACGGCAATTAATTATTATTACTTGATAATCTCTCGGGCTAACAATTTCCAGAATTGGACACACGAATTCAGTTGTTGGAAAATAGCTTCAAATTGATTAAATATTAAGAAATTCAATCTTAAATCCTTAATTCAATTATTTGATATCATATTCACACAAGAAAATCAAATGATAAGCTTCCATTTCAATTCAAAGTTTCACTTCCTTCCACCTCAATCTTACAATAAACATTCGACTACTATACTCTTGTTTACCACCTCCAACACATGCAAATATCTTCTAATTCTTGCTAAACTTCGGTATAAATAAATTCTACATGTTTAATTCATATTTCTACTTACCTCTTTAAAATAAGGAGAAATGGAGAACTAAGAATCAAGATCCATAAAAGTACACTAACTTCTTTCCCTTTTCCTTCAATTTCTCCAAATTTCTTTCAATTTCTCCAATTTTCCAACTCTGTTTTCGTTCCAAATGAAGTTGCCGGCTTTTGTTCTCAGAAAAAATGAGATATGTACATCCAAAGTAATCCTTAAATCTTTATTTTCTCTTATCTCAACCCCACAACTAGCCCAACTTAAGATCTTATTTGACTTGACTAATTGAATACTTGACTTCGATTAAATAATTTATTGACTTTTGACTAGTGCAAAAACAGGTTATTACAATCTTATCTCCTTAAAAAAATTTTGTTATTGAAATTCAATCAGCTAGAATTCCAAAAAAATAAAGAGAAGACGTCAATTTTACACTCTCCATTCTATTGAATAACTTCTCCAACAAATTACACATAAAATTTATTCTTTCTCATTTTTCACCATCTTTGCCTTTTCTCAACTCGAGATCTTTTCAATTATACTAAGTTGAGATATCTTCAACTATACTAAGTCAAGTCCTTTTTAATTGCACTGGTGATCTCAAAGCATAAGTTAATATGACGTTTAACCTCTAAAACAAGGCATACATTCTTAAATACTAGATAAACCCATTGCAACTCGTCAATAAACAAATTGGATCCAAACTTTAACTAACATATCAAGGACCAATATATGACATATTTTTTTTCAGCTTTTCATTTTCACCAATCCTTAGAGAAAAACGATTATTTCCCAATTTGAAGTTCAAGATATTATTTCCATTTTCTCCAAAATTTCAATTGTCTCCATCCTTTGAATTATCCTTTAATCAAGTTCTTTTTCCATAACAATGGCTAGATATTTAATACCAAATAACTTTCATTTGCAACCTTTATAACAATAGAATAATTTCTCAGAATATTCCAACATCATATAAATAACCTCAAAAGATTCATTTCTATCTAATCCTTATAATCAACTCCATGAATGATAAATGATAAATAACCAATCAAATCATTGATAGTATATTTTTTAAAATCAAATTCATGTGTTTTAATCACATCCCTTCACCCCAATCTTAAGATTTATCATTTTAATTAGAACATTCCTTAAATCAAGATATAAATCTTTATCATAAATCCAAACACCAATCATATTTAAATACAAAAGTAAATACTTTTCCCAAAAACCTAATCACTTCCCAGCTCATGAAACGAAATTCTCACATTTTTAATCCATGTGAATTTTTGCACTTTCTATTATACTATCCAAACAAGGAGACAATTTAAATAAGTTCTATATAAAAAAAATAGTAACATTTACTCAATATAACTTCTATACTTCTATTCCATAAAAGGTCATTTCCCTATCACCAATGAATAAGATTTTCGAAAATCAAATAAAGAATCTTCATCAAGATTATGTAACTCAAAGATACAATTCCACAATAAATAAAGGTCACACTAATGATCATCTTAGAATTTACACAATTTTAATAGATATATGTATATCCTATGGCAACAAATCTAAAAAGAATAAAATACTTCACTCATATCCAAAAGTACAGTTGACAATAAGTGACCAAAACTGCATCACCAAAAATTTAAACGAATTCATCTTATCTTATAACTAAGAAGAAAGCTTCCCAATGTACATCATATTTCACAATAATCCAACAAATGATTGGAGATACGATTAATCAACTTAATAAATTAAATGTATCATCACACTATTCTTCTATAGGACAATCATAACATTCATTAACTTGCTAGCTATTCACCATATCTTGTTGTAATCATGTGACTTGTAACTTTTTATCATATCACATGACCTCAATATTAAATCATACCAATTTCCTGGATTACAAAATAATAACCATCATATTTTATCACATGAACTTTCATATATCAATATACTACTAAAATTTCATTTATGAATCTCTCAATCTCAATAAATCTTTAATTCTACAATTTTTTACTCCTTTTTTAGGCAACAAATTACCTCACCATAAGTAATCTTTGTGGAGTATATCTTTATTCTTCTCGCACCTTTTGTAACCAAATAACCTAAAAACAATCTGAAAGTTTTGGGTTATCCCAAATAGTTCGACCTTACGTTTTGAAATAACACAGTTAAAAAGGAACACATCACTTTATTAATTGTTGCTAGATGGTTAATCAAACAAGTTCAATTATCCAATGTTGAATTACCACAATTGCAATAATTAAAGGCAATAAACAATCAACACAACAATATGATAATTGAGAAACCCAACGTAGGAAAAACTCCGAGACCAAGCTAGTTACCTCCACTATAAGCAATTTTGGTTACAGTTAGATTTATCCAGCTTTCCCTACTAGACAACGCAAATCTACCACTGTTAACCTAAGATACAGCTACCTCCAGCAGCTTCCAGATCTTGATGCTTCTCCTAAGTGAATACCCCAAGAACTCCCCGTCCTTGTTAACTTCCTGCACTTGTAGTCCAACCTTCTTCAACCTCCAGTAACTCTGAAGTTTCGCAATCGAAGAAGTAATCCTTATGTCAAATGATGCGTGTGTTATAGATTAGGAACAAGTGATGTTTTCCTAACTCGGGTTGTCGAATCACAAGAAATTAAGGGATTCAAACAATGGTGAATTTTGTTCTTGGATTATCAAATCATAGGATCAAAGATTGGATATATGTATATGTTATGGCTCTGAAAATAGACAATAACCCTTCTAATTTTCGTGCATAGGGCTTAGGTATATGTAGTATGAAGTGTTTGAGATAATTTAGGATTGTAGGAACCTTAAAATTTTTGCGAACAGAATCTGTTCAGATTCAAAAACCTTTAGTATTTTCATCATAACTTTCTCTCCCAATATCTGATTGAGTCAATTCAAATTGCGTTGGAAAGATAACCATAGAACTACAAGAAATAGTATTTTTCCAATTCGGATGTTTACTATATGAAAATCGAGTCTCAACATCTTACTAAAAATCTAGATCATTATCCTTGCGGGATTTGGATTCATCTTTATCTTCTAATTGCATCCCAAGTCTTCTTGAATACTTCTTTGTTATTCTTGAACCCAAATACTCAGCTAAATCAACTATCATACTTTAACTCTAATTGAGACTTTATAATTGAGTCATTTTGTTCACGAGATTCTCAATTACATTAAAAACCTAACAAAATCAAAATGATTAAAGTCACACGAATGTTAATTTTCCTCCCAGCATAATATACCCAACAATTGTTATCCGCCAATCAATATTTAACATAATATCATCACTTTATCATGTGTGAGAATCTTATCATGTATTACATTTATGCACTATCATGATTTCTAAATCATCTCATATAAATGATCAATACGTACTACAAAATTCAAATAATATTAATAAACAATTAGCTCCCAAATAATGTAAATTCTTCACTAAAATATTTCCTGCACTTACCTACAAGATATAACTTGATATTTTCTTAAGTATACATCAAATGATTATATAAACTCACATACCCATTGATACTCAAGTTGTTCTATACTTCATCATTTTGAAGGCCTATGCACAAACAATCTCCAAAATCACCAAAACCTTTAAATCCAAATCGATACTCTATTCAAGATTACACCATTATAGTAAACTAGGTCACATAAACCACAATGCTGACAAACAACTAATAGCTCTTTCAATCTTATCCTTCGAAACAATATCTTCACACACTAATTACTCATGATTATCTAGTAAAAATATTTTTTCATAATCTCAACTTTCATACCTTTCGATTAACAACACAAGAGTTAAGAGAGAGATGAGAGCCTTTGATTTCAGCCACCATGATTACACACGGAGTATGCATGAAATGCTAATGCATAAACAATGAAAACTTCAAGACTTTATAAACCAAGCTCTGATACCAATCTGACACGACCCGTATCGAATGACTCTAATGGACTCGAGACATGGTGTGCGCCAATGATGATGTCAGCTACACATCAGATCCACCACCAAGGCTAACTGTGGTCTATTACCATTCTATGCAATATGAAAGACAACTCATTTTGTAAAAATAATGTGTGTTCGAAATTAATATTTAAATGCTTGATTTAAATGAAACAATAACCTACATATGTCACACTGGTATGGCTTCAAAATCAACAGGCACTTCAAGCTTCCAAAACTCAACTATTGCCTGTTAAGAAAAATTGTGGAAAAATAATGAGTTGATAGATCAGTTAGTGGAGAATTCCGAAATAACTATACTTTCTCATTCATACATATTTATCGAAAATCATATTTACGTCATGTAATACTTCGCACTATAATACCATATAATTATAGTCAAAATGTGGACATTCTTATAAAATTGGAAAATATCATCTCTAGTCAAGTTGATGACATAGTCTCATCATATTAATAGAATATTGTCATCACAGTGTGCAGTCTCTAGTTATGATCATACCGTAACAAATCTCACCAAAATGTACCTACCAAATATAATCTGCACTTTGGTCATATGCTAGCAGATTGCCTTTCGGGCTAGTCTCAAATACTTCTAATAATCAATTCTAGAACACGTCTAAGATCCCTCAGTGAAATATATCATACACAGTCAAGACCACATCAGGATATTATCATACCCGGTCAAAGACCCCATAGTATAGAACAAGTCAAATCCCCTCAGTGAATTAGAAGAAATATATAATCACATGTACTTTTTTGTGGATTCAATATTACATTTCTTTTCACAGATAATCATTTCAAGTTCTTTGTAATTGCAAAAGTCTCATATTCCGATAACACTTCATAATAATCACATAATTGAACAAATAAATCACATTTAACGTAATTTGTAAATAATTTATCAATATTTAAAAATAATTTAATTTTTCCACTCATGACAGGATTATGTACTGGATGATGATTAATTCATATGGCAGGCTGTCCGACAATCAAATCATTTCCTGAAAGACGAGATATTTATTCAAATCAAAAACAATTTTCCAACTCCAAGTAGACGAATAACAACATACCTAAAATTTCAACTATTGCTCAAGCTATTATGTTTTCCTATTTTCTTCTATAATATGCAATCCAATGACAATCCCTGATATTTTCTTTAATTTCCTTGCCAATTCAAGAATCCAAAGCATAACTGTAAACATTTAAGTTTCTGTTTGACAAACATATTTTTAAAAATATTTTTTACAATATAATTCCCCAAATCACTTTTTAATCACACACATTTTCTCTCCCCACCTTTTAACATAGAAAACATAAAAAATATGTTTTTAAACCAAAAACGTTTAACAAATTTTTTTTTAAGGACACTATAGTCTAAAAATATTTCTTCATTTAAGGGCATCTTAGAAGATGTGTAGATATAGATAGATATAAATATAGATATTTTCCACACATCAACAATTTTATGTATTTCATATTAATAAAACATTGAAAAACAATTGGATGACTTAGGTGAATGATGATTATTTTTTTAAAATTTTTTTCTTAAGGACAAAATAGTCCAAAAATATATCTCTATTTAATGACTTTTTAGTAGTATAGAATAGATAGATTAATTGCATTTTAGATTTGCTACTTTATTCAATAACTTTTAAATTCAAGTTTATATATTATTTAATAGAAGTAAAACATAATCACGGATAGACAATAGGCAGAAGAAAATCAATCATTCATTGAACTTATTCTAATATTTTGATGAAATATTAGTTAATGTTTGAGTGATTTTCATTTTTTAAAATCCTTGTCACTTTTTAAAATTTCTGTCACTTTCAACTAATAGGATATTGCATTTCTAAATCGAAGTTATTTTCTATGTTTAGATAATAAAAATGAATCATAATCACAAATAGACAATATGTACAAGAAAATCAACATTTTCTTAAATCTTTTCTAAGGTTTTAATTTGTATTTGATAGAAAAAGTAACATACAAGTGTACTTCATTTTCCATTAAAAAGTGTCATTATGCCCTGTTTTGTTTACATTTTAAAGAGTTTATTTGAAAAATAGTTTTTTGAATAATGATTTTTAGAAGAAGGTGTGGTTAAAAATGAGGAAATCTTTTTGGGGTTTATGTGTAATATTATTTTATTGATAAATGTGATTGAAAAGAAGAGAGAGAGAGATGTATTAAAAAACTTATAAAAGGATCTCAAACAGGGCTATGTTACATTTTTTAAAAATAAAACCGACATAAAAAGTGAAGTGACTAAAATTTATACAATATTTTTCACTTCCTAAACACTTTCGATATAATCTTTATCTTTATCTATATAATATATAAAAGCAGCTGAGTTTTGGCGGGAAAACTCAGCTTTTATTGTGTTCACACTCAAAAATTCAGCTTTTATTGTGTTCACACTGCTAATTCCACTTAAGTATTTTTATAAAGAATTTTTTTCACTTATTTATATTTGGTTATTTGTGTTTAAAACTCCCTTTTCATAAAATTATTCTAATCATTTAATGTTTTGAATCTTACAAATAAGTATTTGTATGTACTCATACAAATTCAATGTAAAATTTTCAGTTCAAAATTATATCGAAATTGTATTACGCATCTAATACTAAATAAATATTACCATATAAAAGTTTTTTATAAATAATCTTATTTCTTTGAAAAAATGTATACTGTTTAACATGACCGCTCTACTCTACCTTCTATTTATCACGTTTTATGATTCAAAGTTTCTGGTGCGGTGGTAATGCTTATTAGTTATTAATATTACAAACCAGTTGAAAATAAAAAATAGTAAATTATTTTTTGAAAAAGTAAAAAGGATTAACACTACTCTTTTCTTCAAGACCTGTGATATTTTGAGTCATTGAATATAGATTTGGATTTCTAACAAAAAAGAAAAAATATTAAAACAATAATATTGTAGAGAAAGCTTCGAAAACAATATAGAATGCAAAATTATTTTAGACTAATAAGAGGATTTGTTAATAGTCTATTTATATTATGTTTTAGATTTCTCTGTTGGGGTTGCAATGTATTAACTAATGTTGGGCTATTTAGAATAGTTTTGGGCTTGATAGACATGTTAATGATTTCGGATGTTGAGTGAAGAAAAAATATATTATTCATGGGTCAGTATATATATTTGATGAAATTGTATATCACATTGTATAAAAAATAATAAAAATAAGAAACTAGAATTATTATTTTTTTAAAATTTGCTTTTACTGAGAAGTTGTTTCTTATTTTTTATGATATAAGAACGATAATTTGTTTGGTTTTACTTATTTATATTTGACTTTTTTGTGTCAAAACCTCTCTTTTCATAAAAAAAAGTGTTCTTCTAACTTTTTCAATCTTACAAATAAATATTTGTGTTCATTTATACAAATCCAAATAAAATTTTCAGTTAAAAATTATGTTGAAATTTTATTACTAGATAATACTCTCTATGTCCTACAAAGATAGTCCACTATTTCTTTTTTGTCCATCTCAAAAAGATATTCTACTTTATTTTTTAAGAGTGAAATTAATATTTTATATTTCATTTTGTCCTTAATCCGTATGAAAATGAGTAGAGGACTATCTTTATGGGACGGAAGGAGTACTAAATTATAAATCACATCATACATATAATTTTTTTTTTATAAATAATTTTATTTTTAGTTATTTAGTACATCTAAATATTGGTGCTCTTTTTTATAGCATATTATTAAATATTTTTATAGATAATTACATTTAATACGTAATTAATTTCTTATAATAATTGTTATATTTTATTGGTCTTAATTTTATGGATAAATATTTGGTTCAGTCATACAGATCCAATGTCAAATTCTCAATTAAAATTATATCTAAAATTTATACACATTTGTATTTTTATAAATCACGTTGTATTGGAATTTTTATAACTAAATCCTATTTTTAACTTATTTATTACATATACATATTAAAGTTCTTTCCTATGTTGCATTATTTATCAAAATTATTTCGATGACAATTACATTTAATTCTTAATTAATTTTTTATTCCAAAAAATATCATATCACATTTTTTAACATTAACGGTTAACAAATTTATCTATATTGTTTGAAATGATATAGTTATTAATGGTTTTTGTCCTAACTGTTAATTTTAAATTTTCAAAAAGTAATTAACCATACCAAGATATTCTTTACTATATTTTAATTCAGATTTTATGATATTTTTTCACAATAATATATGAATTGTCTCCCAATTTACTAATTAACTAAAAATTGAGATGATCAATATTAAACTATAATTTCAATCAGAAAATAATTACGTTGTATAAATATTGAAAACCTAAAATATCATAAATTTGATGCAATATCTTTGTCAACCTCGCAAATTATTATTATTATTATTATTATTATTATTATTATTATTATTATTATTATTATTATACATGTTATTTTTCATTGTCAATGGTCAAAATATTGAATTTTATCTTTTATATGCATGGTCTCTATTATTAACGTTTTCATCTATTGTTTGAATGTTCAGAGTATATGAATACTGGAGATCCTACATTTAAGTGTTAATTTTGCAAGACGAATTTTTGGTTCGAGGAGATGGTGAATAATCGTTACAAAACTTGAAGATCATATTCTATAAGGTTAAATTTTATCTGACAGTAATGTAGGATACAAGTTCTTTATTCTAAGGATATCGTTGAGCCATTCGAATTTTAGGATACTTATTAGATTTAATTTTTTTTTTCATTGATGGTGTCATATGTCATGACTATCGATAAGAGTCAGACACAATCATTTTCGCATGTATGACTTCTCCCTAAAAGGTTGATGTTTATACATGAAACTAATAAATGATGAACTTATCTCTTATTTGTAAATGTTATTTATTTTGTTTAAGAATTCATTTAATTTCGAATAGGATTATTTTTATTTAGAAGTTTCTTCCCGTGCATCGCACGGGATGATTCACTAGTATATATAAAAGTAGAAGTGAGGAGAGAGAGTCATTTTGGAGGGAAATTTGCATTTAATGATTCTCTCTCCTCAATTCTACTTATATAAATAAATAAATAAATAAATAAATAAAAGATAAAGACTTTTGTAGGAAGATTTATTATTTATTACATATTTAATAAGAGTTATAATAAATATATTATGTATAAATGTATTACATTGAAAATGAAAAAATTAGATTAATATATTTGAACATAAATAAATGTGATATCTATTTAATTGTGTTATGTAGGAAATGAAAAAATTGTATTAATATATTTGAACATAAATAAATGTCATATCTATATAAATGTGTTATATTGAAAATGAAAATTTTGGATTAATATATTTGAAAATAAATAAATACATGCTATATAAATTTGCTAACATAGAAATTAAAATTTTGAATTATTATATTTTGAAAATAAATGAATAAAATAAATATAGAAACGATAAAGATTTTGTAGGAAAATTTATTATTTATTACATATTTAGTAAGAGTTGTAGTAAATGTAATATTTGTAAATGTGTTACATTAGAAATGAAAAAATTAGATTAATATATTTAAATATAAATAATGTGATATCTATGTAAATGTATCATGTAGGAAATGAACATAAATAAATGTGATATCTATTTAAATGTGTTATATAGAAAATGATTGAATATAAATAAATGTCATATCTATGTAAATGTGTTATATTGAAAATGAAAATTTTGGATTAATATATTTGAAAATAAATAAATAAATACGTGCTATATAAATTTGTTAAGTTAAAAATGAAAATTTCAATTAATATATTTTGAAAATAAATAAATAAAATCATTGAAATTTTACTTCCTAATATGTCAATAAATGAGTAGGTTCTTCAATAAGCATATTACAAAAATAATTAATTATTTGCTATCAACCTTTTACAGCCAATGATAAGTTGGTAGAAAATTTAATCCTTTCATCATTTTGACAAAAATTGGTATGTTTAAAAAATAAGGAAAAATAAAATATATGTAAGCAACATATTAAAAAATAAAGTTAATTAAAAATTATAACATATTAAAAGAAAAATAGGTGATAAGGTGGGCAAATTTTCAGAGAAAAACGTAAATAAAAGTCAAAAGAAATTTAATATAAAAAATTAATTAAATGTCAAACTTTGAATGGTGCAGTACACTGTGTGTGGACCATTTTTTATTTTGATTAGTTTTGTTTTTTTTTTAAAATTTTAAACTCAATGACATGTGTTATGGAGGAAATGAAAAAAATGGATTAATGTATTTTAAAATAAATAAATATATGCTATATAAATTTGTTAAGTTAGAAATTTAAAAATTGAATTAATATATTTTGAAAATAAATAAATAAAATCATTGAAATTTTACTTCCTAATATGTCAATAAATGAGTAGGATCTTCAATACGCATGTTACAAAAATAATTATTTATTTTCTATCAACTTTTTAACCACATATATTTTTCTCTCCAATTTTCATCCATTATTTTTTACCTCAAATCATTTATACAGGTTTATAAATCAAACAGTATTACCAAACGGAGGCTTAATCTTTACATCATTTTGACAAAAATTGATATGTTTAAAAAATAAGTAAAAATAAAATATATTAATTAATATATTGGATTTCAAATAAAATATATGTGAGTAACACATTAAAAAATATAGTTAATAAAAAATTATAACATATTAAAAAGGAAATAGGTGATGAGGTGGAAAAATTTTAAGAGAAAAATGTAATTAAAAATCAAAAGAATTTTATATAAAAAATTTATAAGTGCCGAATTTTGAGTGGTGCGGTATACTTAGTATACATGTAACATTTTTTTATTTTGATTAGTTTTGTCTTTTTTAAAGTTTCAAATTCAACAATATTTTGTATTGAAATTTTATTTGATTTATGTTTTTTTTTATTTGATATGATTATATAATCAAGATATTTTCAAAATTATGATATAAAAATTATATATTCCGTGCATCGCACGGGTAGACAACTAGATTAATATATTTGAACATAATTAATGTGATATTTATGTAAATGTGTTATGTAGGAAATGAAAAAATTGAGTTAATATATTTTAACATAAATAAATATAATATCTATGTAAATATGTTATTTTATTTATGAAATCAAAAAATTGTATTAATATATTTGAACATAAATAAATGTCATATCTATGTAAATATGTTAAATTGAAATTGAAAATTTCGGATTAATATATTTGAAAATAAAAAATTCATGCAATATAAATTTGTTAAGTTAAAAATGAAGATTTTGAATCAATATATTTTGAAAATAAATAAATAAAATCATTGAAGTTTTACTTCCTAATATGTCAATAAATGAGTAAGTTCTTCAATAAGCATATCACAAAAATTATTACCAAATGGAGGCTGAATTATTTCATTATTTTGATAAAAGTTGACATGTTTAAAAAATAAGGAAAAATAAAATATATTAATTAATATATTGAATTTCAAATAAAATATATCTAAGTAACACATTAAAAAATATAGTTAATAATAAATTATAACTTATTAAAAGGGAAATAGATGATGAAGTTGGCAAATTTTCAGAGAAAAATGTAAATAAAAGTTTTAAAAAAAAATTATATAAAAAATTTAAATGAATGTCAAATTTTGAGTGGCGCAGTATACTAAATGTACATGTAACATTTTTTTATTTTGAATAGTTTTATCTTTTTTAAAATTTCAAATTCAATAACATTTTGTATTGAAATTTCATTTAAATTATGTTTTTTATTTGATATGATTGAATCAAAATGTTTTTAAAATTATGATTTAAAAATTATATATTCCGTGCATCACACGGGTAGATAACTAGTTTTTCAAAATTTCAAAAGACACCTGATTTTAAGGGTATTTTTTAAGTTGTCTTTCATTATTTTTAAGAAGGTAAAAGATTTACCAACCAATCACGACATAGCGATGCCCACTTTCACACCTCTATCATAAAAGTTTAGTAACGTTCTGTTTGTATTTTATTTTGTATTTTTATTTTTGAAAATGTTTAGCCCCTGTTCTCTTTGATGTTTTGAGGTCGTTTTCTGTTTTTATTTTCGAAAACGCTAAAAACGCGTTCTCTTTACCATTTTCGAAAACGCATTTTGGAAAACAAAAAAAAAAATTTGTACACAAAACTGAAAAACGCCCGAAACTTCCTTTTGGGTGTTTTGTGTGTATTTCGACAAAAAATGTCCAAAACGCGAAAAACGCGTTTTGAGAATTTTTTTTTTATAGAATTATCTTAATTTAGAACTAAGCTTAATATAAAGTTTTTTTTTTTTTTTTTTTTTTTTTTTTTTTGAGAATTATCCTAACTTGGAACTTAGTTTAAATAAAGTTTTATTGAATTCAATATTAACATTACAAAAAAAATAAATTAAATGAGAATTCTTGTTGTTATATTTCAAAAAATGCAATGATAAATGGACTCTGGTGGTTTTGAAAGAACTTGCATTTTCTGGATTTTAATAGAAGTAGAGCTTTCTCAAGTCCCAAACCTGACTAAGCTGTGTTAATATAGACTCTTAATGCTCACATTAGTATGTTGCATGTAACCATATTTTTAGTGTATTGTGAAAGGAAATTTGAGTTGGAGTTAGTAGTATTCTGCAAGCAAATTAATTAAAAATAGTTTAAATAGTGTTCTACAAAATTTCAAACAGAACGTGTTTTCCAGCTTTTCATTTTCAAAAACAGTTTTCAGAAATGACAAACCAAACGCGTTTTCAGCAAATTTGAAAACAAAAATGAAAACATAAAACACAAAACATTTTCGAAAATAAAAATACAAAATAAAATACAAACAGAACGCCACCTTAATGTTTCTTATTTTTATTTTTGTTTTCAAATTTGCTGAAAACGCATTTGGTTTGTCATTTCTGAAAACTGTTTTTGAAAATGAAAAGGTGGAAAACACGTTATGTTTGAAATTTGCAGAAAACTACTGACTCAAACTCAATTTTCCTTTCACAATACACTGAAACACATGGTTACCTGCAACACATTAATGTGAGCACTAAGAGTCTATATTAACACAGCTTGACCAGATTCGAGATTTAAAGAAACTCTAGTTCTATTAAAATTCAGAAAATACAAGTTCTTTCAAAATCACCAGAGTCCATTTATCAAGACATTTTTTTGAAATAAACAACGGGAATTCCCACTTATTTTTTTTTTTTTGTAATGTTGATATTGAATTCAATACAACTTTATTTTAGACTTAGCTCTAAATTAGGATATTTCTCAAAAAAAAAAAAAAAATTATTTAGGCTTAATTCCAAGTTAGGATAATTATTTTAAAAAAAAAAAAAAAACTTTATTTTAAACTTAGTTCCAAGGTAGGATAATTTTTTTTTTTTTTAAAAAAAAAAAACCCAATACCCGTTTTTTCTCGTTTTGAACATTTTCTGTTGAAATACACTCAAAATTTTGGGCGTTTTGCATTTTGTGTACAATTTTATTATTATTATTTTTTTTCTTTCAAAATATGTTTTCGAAAATGGTAAAAATAACACGTTTTTAGTGTTTTTGAAAATAGAAATAGAAAACAACCTCAAAACAACAAAGAGAACAGTGCCTTAATTTTCGTTCTCTTTCCTGTTTTTTTGGAGTTTTCAGTTTAAAACTTGTTTATTTGCTCATTTTTGAAAATGCATTTTAAAAACAAACAAAAATTTTACAAAAACTCAACTACTTTTAACGTTTTGAGTGTTTTGAAAACTGAAAACACTCAAAACATGAAAAACGGGTCAATTTTCCCATAAATCTATCTATATATATATATATAAAAACAAAGTCTTTACCAAAAATAAACACACACACACACTTTCCCGCCAAAATGATCTTACTAAATTTGGAAAGATTTTGTAAAAAACATAAGAATTAAAAAATAAATAAAAAATGATTGCATTTTAGAAAGTGTAATGATTGGAAATGGAATTACACTTTTGAGCACTACATGTATTTTTTGAAAAAAAAATAAAAATTGTTTTGAGCACTTTTAAATTATATAAAAAATAATGGTAGTTAAAATTTTTTGTTTAAAAATAAAGAATGTGATGTTTTCAATGTAAAAATTAGTAATTGAAAAGTGGAGAGAAAAAATATGTGTAATTAAAAAGTAGTTTAATAGCGTGTTGTTTATATATCTATATATATATATAAATAAAGTATTTACCAAAAATAAACACACACACTTTCCCGCCAAAATGATCTTACTAAATTTGGAAAGATTTTGTAAAAAACATAAGAATTAAAAAATAAATAAAAAATCATTGCATTTTAGAAAGTGTAATGATTGGAAATGGAATTACACTTTTGAGCACTACATGTATTTTTTGAAAAAAAAAAAAAATTGTTTTGAGCACTTTTAAATTATATAAAAAATAATGGTAGTTAAAATTTTTTGTTTAAAAACAAAGAATGTGATGTTTTCAATGTAAAAATTAGTAATTGAAAAGTGGAGAGAAAAAGTATGTGTAATTAAAAAGTAGTTTAATAGCGTGTTGTTTACATATCTATATCTATATATATATAAACAAAGTCTTTACCAAAAATAAACACACACACTTTCCCACCAAAATGATCTTACTAAATTTGGAAAGATTTTGTAAAAACATAAGAATTAAAAAATAAATAAAAAATGATTGCATTTTAGAAAGTGTAATGATTGGAAATTGAATTACACTTTTGAGCACTACATGTATTTTTTGAAAAAAAAAATAAAAATTGTTTTGAGCACTTTTAAATTATATAAAAATAATGGTAGTTAAAATTTTTTGTTTAAAAACAAAGAATGTGATGTTTTCAATGTAAAAATTAGTAATTGAAAAGTGGAGAGAAAAAATATTTGTAATTAAAAAGTAGTTTAATAGCGTGTTGTTTACATATATATATATATATATATATATATAAACAAAGACTTTAACAAAAATAAACACACATACACACTTTCTCACCAAAATGAACTTACTAAATTTGGAAAGATTTTGTAAAAAATACAAAAATTAAAAAAAAATAAATAATGATTGCATTTTAGAAAGTGTAATAATTGCAAATTGAATTACACTTTTGAGCACTACATGTATTTTTTTTTAAAAAAAAATAAAATTGTTTTGAGCACTTTTAAATTATATAAAAAATAATGGTAGTTAAAGTTTTTTGTTTAAAAACAAAGAATGTGATGTTTTCAATGTAAAAATTAGTAATTGAAAAGTAGAGGGAAAAAATATGTGTAATTAAAAAGTAGATTAAAAGTGTGTTGTTTAAAAATATTTTGTCAAATAAAGATGCTTCGTTCCAATTCCAATAAAGAACAATTTAATTTTTTCTTTAACAAATTTGTTTTTACTTAATATGATGATTGATTTTAATATAACTATTAATCTTATTATGTATCATAACTTCTTTTTTTTTTTTTGTGAAAAATGTGAAAAAAATTACATCTAAAGTATTCATAAGTCTAATTTAAAAAATAAATAAATAATTCTCTATTATTATAAAAAAGTATTCAAGATTCGTAAATTCGAAATTATGTTAAATTAATTAAAAAAAAAAGTATTCAAAAATATTCTTCTTAATCATAGTGTAACTAATTTGGTAAAGTAACATTAAATTATTTATAAAGATATAAAATTATATCATAAAATGTGTTGAAAAACATTTAAATAACCCGAAAATGATTTTGTTTAAAGAACGAAATATGTTTTAGTTTAAAGAACTTAAGAACGTTCCTTATATATATTTTTTTTTAAGTTTTTCAATTAGATTATATAAAAAAATAAATTAAATGACTAATCCAAAAACTTTCTCTGAAATTGAATAATTTAATATTTGATGGAATATAATTTTTCTTCATATGTAATGACAATTGACAAGAGTTAGAAGAAATCAATCTCGCATGTTGGAATGTATTTGAAAAATTCTATTGGTAATTATCAGTATTAAAATTATCTTTAAGCATGTGTTCGATAAACTTAAAAAATGATTTATAAACTATTTTATAAATCATACAATTTCTCAAACCACTTTTTTAACCATACATATTATTGTATTATTTTGAAGTCGAAAAATATGTAATATAGGCGTCAAATCGAATATCTCAACAAGAAGTTTAATATAATACAACAAGTGAGAGCAAACTATAAAAAAATTGTCCGTAAAATCGTCCAAATATTCAAATGTCAAAATTTTACTTTATATTTTTTACTTTATTTTAAATTATATCATTTGAGTTATATAATACTCCGTGTTCAGAAAGCATTAAATGGTTCGACCAGAAAGAGACAACAGGTCAAAGGTCAAAAATTGAATCGGATTGAACCGGGGTCGAATCGATTTTAATTTAAAAAATAAATAATTATTTCAAAGATAAGAAAATTTTCTAAAAAAAAATTAGTTTACAAATAAAACGACATTTACTCATTTGGAGTAAAATTAAATAAATAAAAGATATAACCACAATATTATTTACCAATTGAAAGCAAATATAGATTTATGGTTGTTAATTTTATATATTAAATTTTATTTCAAAATAATTTAATATATAATAAAATGATAAAAATATCTTATTTAAAAAAATAAAGTTTAACAAACAAGTAAATAATTTTTTTTTGTTTTTTTAAAAAAAGACAAACAATTTTAAAAAGAAAATATATATATATATATATATATATATATATATATATATATATATATATATATATATATATATATATATATATATATATATATTTTTATAATGATCATAACTTCTTATTTTTTTTATTAGTTTTGTTAATGTTGCATTTCCTATTTTGATTACTCTTTTTTTTTTTTTTTTTTTTTTAAATTTTGAACTTATAATATTTTGCATTAAAATATTATTATACTATATTTTTATTTGACATGATTGTATAATTAATATATTTTCATAAATTTTGATTAAAATCACTATCACTACTATATTCCCGTGCATCGCACGGGTGAAAATACTACTTATATTTAAGTACTGGACTTTTTCCCGCCTCTTCATCTTCCTTCCAGACCACCACCTCCTCTTCCACACCTCATACCACCACCACCTCCTCCACACTTCCTACCACTGCCTCGAAACTGTTGGAAACAATCTGTAATACTAATAAGAAATGAAGTGAAATGAAACAATCAACAAGATGAATAATAATAAAAGACTGACTTGAATGCAGATTGAGGCTAGCGATTGGCTATGTCCTATAGCAGAATTTCGCCCCTACTCGTGTGCTTGCAGTTCGATGAGCGTCTGCTACCAGGATTCAACAATCTGTAACCAAGAATCTAGCACCCAAATTCTTGGCCCTGACGAATTTACTCAGTGAATTTTCTCTCAGAATATGAAGGATAGAATGCAGAAAAGTTCTTTAAACTTAACTCCTGTTTATGTATTTATAGACCTCCAAGAATATGGTTATGTAATGAAAAGTTGTGTTGATCAGACACAACTGTTCCTTTCAAATCTTGTCAAAACCGAATTTGGACATAACTGCTAACTTGAAACCGAATTTCTGTTATTAGACCAACCAAATAAATAAAATGAAAAAATTAATTTATTTGGATCCATGAGACCCCAAGAGCCAAGGCCCATCTTTTGACATATATATATATATATATATTATATGCCCATTAAATAGTCCAAACAAGCTCAAATTACATGGATTATGCCCAAAGCCCAATAGGCTGGTCTTTTGTCCAATTTGATAAGTGTATAATTTTTACACTTATAAAGTAGTATATATATTCATTTCTATTCTATGTGGGATAAACTTCATCCAAAACTCTTTATATTTCTATACAAACTCTAACAGAAACTACGACCACCATCATGGTGAAGGTCTCTAGTTCATGGTTCTTATCCTGTGCTTCATCTTCATTTGGTTCACCATCGCTGCTTGCACTTCATCTTCTTTTGTGAACCAGATCTCTTCTTATCCTGCACGTGCTTCATCGCTGGCTGCGCTTCATCTTCTTTGGTTCTTCTTCTGTGCTTCATCTAGTTCCTTGGTGTGCGGTTCATATTCTTGTCCTACGCTTCATTTGCTTGACATTAGCTAGGAGAAGGTTCATATTTGGTTTGCACGTCGGTTAACCAAGTATTGGTTCGCAGCTGGTGTTGGCCAAAGTGGGGGGTTGGGGGCCACAGGAGTTGCAGTGGGGAGGTTTATTGTACATGCTTGAAAGTTTTGGACCTCTTGCGCAACTTTTTAATTTAATATGCTATATTTCAAAATTCAAAACCAAATGCGTTTTCAATTTTTCCAAATAAAAAAAAGTAAGTACATTTTCGAATATCCAGAAATAGAGAGTCAAAATGCATTTTTGAAAATGAATTCAAAATTTTGGTAAAAATGGGTAGGTGAGCTATAACTAGTTGTAGGGCTTAGTCAAATTTCCCATCTAATCCATTTCACACCTCTACTCTCATGTAAATCGAGTGCCTCCGTTTAAACTCTATACAAACCCTTCTTTTTCCAACTAACCAATACAAGTTGAAGTTACCCTCATGGCTCATTCTAATCCAGTAAACAACAAATTGCCACCAAGAGGTAGAAAAATTCACAAGGTGACAAAACTGCTGGTCCATCTTCTTTAATTAGGTAGCTTCATTTACACTCTCTCCATCTATAAATAAATAAATAAAATAAATAAATACCTTGCTCTGTAGTCTGTACTAAACTCCATTATAAGGTCCCAAGAACTGCTTAACAATTATAAGGCACTCAATTCAATCCAGAGCAGTGACTCTGTGATACTTCTGGACCATCATCATCATGATCAAGCTTGAGGTAAAGATACCTTGGCATTGTAAAAGAGCATGTGCAGTTCTACATGATGAGGAACAACAATTTGTTTTGTTAAGGGATAAATTCATTAAATAAAGATGAAAACGTAAGCTAATTTATAAGGATTTGAGTTATTTCTCTTAACAAGATTAAAAAAATCCCAAGTCTTAATAACTTTGTACTAGCTACTTTGTCGATACCTTTCCCGTTCGTACACCTTTTTTTGACTACTTAAGGATCAACTACAAGCTTGTTCGATTCGAAGGACTAGACAAACAGGACAACGAACAATATTATTATTTATTTATTTATTTAATTTTCGAAATATATCGTGTGCATGGTACAAACATGTAATAAAAGCTTCCATAGGTTAGGATTTAAATGTTTGGAGGAATTAAAGGTGGAAGGTGAGAGGGCAAAAGGGGGTTCAGCATTTTCACGTGAAAAGTCAGTGGCAATTTTATTGTGATGTGCTATGCAACCAAAAAAATAGGTCGTGGGTGGGGCTACTACTTACATATAGATGCAGCCAATTTTTATTTTTTTCAATGCTCCAACCCTAAGAAAAATAAATTTGAAGTTATGTGATGTGATGTAAGTTGGTTTAGCTTCTGTTTGATACAATTAAAAAGTTAGTTTTAATTTGAGTCAAAGTCAACATTTAATTTTAATCACTCATTTTATGAAACTTATATTTTTTCAACTATACATCTCATTAATTTTTATCAAAATTTACTAAAAATCTGATTTTCATCTATATCAAAATGGGGCTTAATTTGGTGCCTATTTTTATTTTAGTCGTGTCTTGTGCAAATGGGCATTGGGCTAATATATACACATATCACAATCAAATAGATATATATGATTAAGAAACGAAAAGTTAAAAGAAGGCAACGGCGGAACAAACTTCGAATTTTATCAATGTAGTCCTTTCTTGGCGATTCTATAGGAAACATGCACTTATGGACCGAATATTTCATTAGCCCTATTAGGTTAATGATACTCATTTAATATAAGTTTTTATTTTTGTAATAGAATAAATAATGCAATGTCCAAATTATTATTATTATTATTATTATTATTATTATTATTATTATTATTATTATTTTAAAAAAAATAGTATACAGTAAATCAACCCTGAGGGAGCTCCTATTTAAATTTTCATTTGTGAAAGATTTTCATAAAAAGGTTTTGACATAAGTACAGAGCCAAATGGCATGGTGGACTACTCAGTAACATGGATACTTCAAATAGGGTAATGTATTCGTATTCGACACGTGTTGGAAACGACACTACCGACACTCCACTATGGTCATTCTTCTTTCTTTATAAAAGAAATCATATATTTTTTAATTCAAAATTATTATAAAATAATAAATAGGTACTTAAGTTAAAAGATTTCAAGAATCAAAATTAATAACAAGTACAAAACTTATATTATATAAATAAAGAATTTTTAATATTTTAATTAACGTATCGACAACGTGTCTTGTCGATATTTTTTTTGAAAAATTGCACGTCGACGTGTCCTACACGTATCGTGTCGGATACAGGTGTTCATGTCGCATCGGTGCATCATAGGTGGAGTAGCATTATCCAAAATATAAGATGCATGTATAAAACAAAATACTTTGCATAAAAGAGAATTGTTTTTCATCAAAAGCTAAACACAAATGCAAGATAGACAGAAAGAAGATGTCAATATATATGTTCTACATTCCCACAAAACATAGAAAATATTTTTTGATATTGAAAAATGAAATCTCATATTTCTTTACATAGGGTGAAAATTTTAGGAGGAAAATTATGGCATATATATACTTAAAATTCAACATATTGACCAAGAATTTTCTGAGTTTGAAATTTAAATGCAGGTGTGATGGTATTAACATGCCTTTTCCCCAACCTCATAAATGCATATTGAAAGCACCAGATTTGCTTCAGTAAGCTTTTTCATCGTTTCTTAGCTTTTGAGTAAATATACCCCTCTTTTAGTAGTTGGGTTGTTGGCAAATTCAATGCTCGGTTCTCTCAATCACACCACCCATAACCCATTTCTTCATCTCCTATATTTATACACTGATTTCATGGAGAGATAAATCTTCACCTCAGTGTTTTATATATATACACACAGCACTTTGAAGCTCTTTCATTCACTTTGGATTACAGGTTTTTTTGTTCTTGAATATTCTTTCTTTGACAAGGGTTATTTCCCTTTTCGATCCAACGGAGGATAACGGAGTGATGGATGTCTGTCGGTTTTAGTAATACGGGATATTAGTGCGGTTCAATTAGAAAGTTGTGCTCTTTATAGTTAGAGCTCAGTTATTTGATTGAGCCGTGCCAATATCACGTATATATGTATACTACTACTGGTGCTCACAGTTCCCCATCACTCTCACTCTTCCTCTCCATTCAGTCCAGAATAAGGTATATTATTAATTTACTGCTGCTTTTTACATGAAAAATGGGACCTTATATAAGTTGAAACAATGAGGAATACTGCTTTCCTTGTAAGCTAGTTTCTCTCTAATCTTGCAATATATTTACTTGTAGGTTGGACCAAGTGCGGAAATGAGAAAAAGTTATTTTTTGGTAATTTTTTTCTTTCTCTTGGGACCCATTATTTCAAAATAATATCGTTTGTACTTTGTAATATAAAATTTTGGAGAATGTGTGGTTAAAAAGTGAGAAATTTTTTTGAGTTTATGCGTAAATTATTTTATTGATAGAATGTGTGGTTGAAAATTTAAATTTTGAAAATATGAGGTTTGAAATAAGGAGTACAAAATAGGGGCTAAATATAGATTTCACCAAGCCAATCAAATATGCTTCTTGAATGATAATATGTGGCATCATCTTGATTTTTTTTGTTGAAACTTATCTACTTTCAAAGTAAGTAACTACTCTTAATTTGGTGTTGAGCAACTTATTTACAAATTTTGAATTAATAGATTTACTTATTTTACAACTTATTTACATAAGCTAACACCTTTAAGCTTAGCCAAACATGCTCTAAAGCTGAAGCTCATACAAATAACATCTCACAAGAGGAAAATAACATCTTATGATCAGAGCAGATGGCATATACAAAGAACATCTTATGATCAGAGCAGATGACATATACAAAAAACATCTTATGATAAGATCAGCTGTCACTACATGGTTGGTTTTTTCTCAACAAAATTGGGATCAGCTATGTCAATCTTTTCCTTTGGTTGTTCAATCCCAGATGATGTATAATCATTACGGTTTAACCTTTACATAATGTGAGATTTTTTATTAAATTTGCTTTTCTCTATTATAGCACATAAATCTTTTATCCTGATTTTATGGTGCAGTTCCTAGAATCTTTTCAGGCTCTTATACTCTAGATAATGGTATTAATTCTCTTAACGAGGAAATAGCTAGTAAAATAAATAAGAAAAAATTGACACAAAAAAGACTGTAATATTTCTGTTTGGTAAATAAAATAAACTGATTTATAAACTATATAATTTTACAAATTATTTTTCAACCAATATTTTTTACCTCAAAATCATAAATAAACCAAATAGTATTACCTGAATGGTAAAGATGTACATTCTTTGACAAAGTTGTGTGGTAGGTGTAAGATTCCATCCTTTTGGTCTCAGCATCAAAGCCATTTCAAAAAAGACCACCACAGCTTTCCAAGTTCAAAAAAGTAAGGAAAGAGACTAAGCCTTGTTCATAATAAATTTTAGCCTTGGCATAATATCCATTATCCAATCTCTAATCTACCATTTTTTTTTTTTTTTTTTCTTTTTCCTGAATAAGCCGCCATATTGTTGTCATTGTCCCAACAAATCCAGCACTGTATTCCCAATATCTTGCACCATGAATTTACCTAAGTTCTGTTCTGAAGGATTTAAGTACATTCATCTGAAACTGGTTAATTTCTTATCAAATATATGTTCTTTTTATCAGTTTGAAGTAATTATTCATTGAACTATCAAAAGCAACCCGGCGTACGTGCATGGATTTAGAACGTCGTCACCTGCAGACATTTTAGCTAAATAGATAGAATGATCTTGTATAGAAATTCAATGCTTTATATTCTACGCGATAGGGTTTCCAAGACTTTTCATCTAAAGATTACAAAAAGTTCTCCTTCCACAAAGTAACAACTGTATATTTTATATAGACGTGTAAAGAATTTAAAATGAAATTCTCAAACAAAAACGTTCTAAATCAAAGATCTCAAATACTTGTTCTCCGCCTTTCTCTTTCTGGAGTATCCACTTTCTCCTTCCTAATATCCAGATCGCACTTGCTCTTCTTGAAACGGGTACGAGATGATGAGCATAATCTATTGAAGTGGTGATTGTTCAGACTAGGGATGACAATTGGATGGAAAATCCCGACAATGATGAGACGGAGATGAGGATGAAAAAGTATTCCCAATCGAAGATGGAGCGGGGATGAGGATTGCTATCAAATTCCCATCCTCGAGTCAGACTCGTCCCGAAACCATAACCAATTAATAAGTTCAATTAAAAAAATTCAAGCAAATTAAAAGTGTCATAAATATATAATTTTAAAATCAAACCCTACATTTCGACTGTATACTACTTTTCACCTCTCACTCTCAAGTCTCATCTCATTCTCTACAAACATACTTCTTAACATAATTAAACTTGTATTACTCTATAAAAGTTATTGTAAGTTTTTTTTTATTAATATTAATAATTCTTTAGAACTATTAAATGAAAATTTTGTAAAATAATCATACTTAAGAAAATAAATTGTATAGCTATATAAAAAATTAGATAACCATTATAAAATGATATTAATGGACAATATATATATGTATATATAATAAATGAGGATATGTAAACGGGGATTATGGACATCCCTGCCCCGTCCCTTCCCCATCATCGTTTAAACGAGGACGGGCAGGAAAGATGACGTGGATGATAAATCTCTGATGGGGCGGGGACGGGGATGTCAATCCCCGTTCCGTTACCATTCCTAGTTCAGACTGTAAATATATACATGACGTCGAAAAATTATTCAAACACGTGTCAAATTCTTAATCAACTTAAGGTGAGAATATAGAGTGGATCGCGGTTAAAAAAGAGAGTTTACATGAAATATAGGGTTGAGCTCAAGAACAAGCTTTTATAATTGAATTAATGTAGACAAATGAGGGTTAAATTTATCAATAGGTCAGAGTTCATACAAATCAATTGGTGGATTTTAAAGTTAATTCAAATGTTGGGGTCCACCGTATCTTTACCTACCCATAAATTTGTATTACACATTACCCATGCTTAGCATAAGATGAATACCAGTGCTAATTACACAAAATGCCAGCAACAAATTTTCCACATTTTATAGGAGAATACAAAATGATAGGGACTGACAACTATAAAATCTATAATGTCCCCCATATCATGCTAGCCACAATTTCTAAAATCAATATCCAAAATTTAAATAATTTTGACTTATCTTAACACCCCTACCAAGTTGGTGCAAAGTAATCACTTAAACCCAACTTGACAAGAGAGTCAATAAACAACCAGATAGCTACTGTCTTCTTAAGAATATCTGCTAGTTTATCTTTGGGCTTTAAAAAATGAGAAACCATGGTTCCAGCTTCAAGTTTCTACTTATGGTTTAAACCTAGATCATTCAAAAATTTCTCAACCAAAATACTCAAATACTCCAAATGCCATACCTTTGTACTCAGCCTTGCGGCACTTGATCTTGCTACTATTGTTTTTTTTTTTTTACTTCTCCATGTTACAAGCTTTTTCGCCAACGAAGGTGAAATATCTGACGGTAGATCTTCTGTTTTCAACTGAAACTACTCAATCACCAATAGTGTATCTTTCCACTTTTAAGAGTATGATTTTAGAATAATATACCTTTTCCAAGAGCAAACTTTAAATATCATAATATGCGCTCTACAACATCCATGTGTTCATGAATTGGTTCACTACATGTTGCTGATCGCAAGTGTATGGATCGCACAAGTAATAAAGTGGACTTTTGAGTCCGAATATCATACCCAGTGATTGAGTAAATTGTATTTTACACTATTTATTTTAACAGGAACTAAAGAAAGTTTTGTTTGAGTTTTTTGTACGAAAATTAAACTAATAATTGAAATAGAAAGAAATAAAATATTTGATTTAAAACTATGAAAAACGAGCATGTTAGAATTATAAATCCATTTTAATTACATCATCCATATTTCAACCAAATCATTTAAATAGAATTCATGGGTTTTGAAAATATCTGTTCCCAAAGTTATTTAAGTCCTCTTTCGAGCAATGCATAAAAATCTTTTCCTAAATATGAATTTACTATATTTCTATGACAAATCTAACATAAGAAAAACATTTGATTTTATGAACACTATCAAGGATTACACAAAGCATATTGGTATATTTCTTGTCCCCTATCAACTTTTTAGCAATTAATACAAGTCTAATAATCTCCTACTCATTCGACATAGAAAACTATAACCACATCCTACAATAATTGGCCAACGTATTGCATAGTAATATAAAACACATGTCAATTGCATCAAACCCATAAATTACGTAACATAAATGATAGATCAAAACACGGATTCAAGAAGTCAAAAATTCTTCACAATTCTAACATTAAGAACTTAGCCTAAAAACATGATGAAAAATAAAGTACAAGATAAGTGGTAGGATGCCATCCTGTTCATCTTCTTGCTCTTGTATTCTCAATCTTGATCTCGGCTTTGCATGGATCCCTCGGCACTTTGGCAGCGTCTTTTCATGAAAATCTGACAATTGGGAACCCTAAAAACAGGCCTCAAGTCAGGTTTATATAGGTTAGGTCGAATCCTAGGTCAAAAAGCCGAAAATCAGTTGAATTTCACGTAAAAATCCCAGCTACGTAGCCCAGCCGATGACCATGCGACCTCATGGTTCTTCCATATTCGGTTCTGTCTTATTCTGTTGGTGGCATGCGACTGCATGATTATGCGCATCTAGTGTAATTTCCATCTTTTAGTTGCTGTAAGTTATTTCTCATATTTTAATTACACAGCAAGTCCTCCATATTTTAATTGAAGTAATTAAGTCCTTGAACTTTTGATTTTTGCTTCTTTCTTCGACTTTTCTTCCAATTTGCACCTTGATTGACATCATAAACTCTTCATTTGTATAGTTTAGCACTTTTATCATCCAATTGACTTGTTTTTGCTTCAATTCCTTTGTTTTTTCGACTTTGGGATATTTCTGAAATATAAACAAATAATAACAAATTGAGTAGCAAATATTCTCAAATGAATATATAAAATCCTACTTTTGGCTCATAAATAAGTGTATAGAATACACTTATCAACACCCCCAAATTAGAAGCCAAAATTCTCAAACGAATATATAAAATCCTACTTTTGGCTCTTAAATAAGTGTATAGAATACACTTATCAACACCCCCAAATTAGAACTATTGTTTGTCCTCAAACAAAATAAAACTAAACTATAAAATAAAAATGCAAATAACAAATATTGTTATTTTGTCAACTTGTTTACCTAGATCTTCAATAATTCAGATTAACATTTCATTTTAGAAAAGAAAGATGAACAACATAAAAATATTTATATTTATCCAATGCTCGACTTTACTCTCTCTATGTATGAATAGCTAGAAAATAAATGCAAACTCATATAAAAATATACTTAATGTAAGGTTTCGTGTCATACATGCACAAAGGAAATTAAACAGACTTGAAACCATAGCCTGGATCAACCTTGCACTTAGATAGAATCTATAATAAAGATGATACCTTTGATGAATGTCGTGAATCTGAAAATCTGAAACAGGAGGTACGATCTTGTCACCACCAGTTGTCCAATTGTCCAGCCTCTAACAGAAATCCACACAACGAGTTGAATTTGGAATTCTATTGATCTCCAATAGTTGGAATGGATTTGAGAGAATATTGATTTTTTTACTTTTTGATAGTAAGATAAAAACCCTGTGCTAAGAAATGCGACTCGCTCTTTTTTCTACAATAGTGAACTAATTTATATGTCCACCTATAGTCCTAACCCTAGTCACAATAGGGCTATTAATAGGCCTTGATTAATTAATCATATTAATTAATCTAATTATAAAGTTCGGCCTAACTAATTGGGATTGTACATTAATTCTAACAATCTCCCACTTGGACAAGATCCATTTCTAGATACTCAATTCTCACCTTTTGTGTGTGACCCATTAGATTCCATTCACAATGCCAAACACCGTGTTATTATTATTCCAATCTGATTGGAATAAGATGAACTAAAATCTCTATTTCTAATTCATCCTCGACTCATCAAGATCGATTAATACACATCTCCGTCCAAGATTGACACCTAGCAATGTGTCAAGGCAATCCACGTGAAAAGAAAAGTCATGTGGCACTACAAGACCTATTTATGTGCGGTTACCGTGAAAATATAATTCCTTCATTAATATAACCCAATTGATTAAGAGATATGAACAACGTCAATGTCATTTCAACCAACTATGTTATTCACCTCTTCTCTTAGTTGATCTTGTTATGACTGAAAACACTTTTTTAACTCATAACTTCACCCGACAGAGGAATTTACATTAACTTAAGTGGGTGAAATACAAGTTATAATCTCCTACTACCCAGGAGTGACGAATCCTCATTTGGACATACACAAGCTTCATATGACTTTCATTATACCTGCACGACGTCATCTTGATGACTCCCTCTCAAGAGCCAACATCAACCCTCACCAAAGTATAAAAATCCTCACATAAGATTCTAT
Organism: Ligustrum vulgare; assembly: GCA_963555705.1. Lineage (NCBI taxonomy): Eukaryota > Viridiplantae > Streptophyta > Magnoliopsida > Lamiales > Oleaceae > Ligustrum > Ligustrum vulgare. The sequence continues at coordinate 54,526,509 of OY743169.1, read as the reverse complement.
GGCATCCTCAAGTCAAATGACCAAATCCACAATCGCACATTAGGGATTCACAATTGACCCTTGGATAGTTATCCATGTGGAATATCTAGGCTGGTCATCTAATGCTTTGCTCATCTAACAATGTATCCACGTATTCATTCGAATGTCCCTCTACATTCTAGATTGTGATAAGCTACTTTCTTCATAAGAAAGAAATGCAACACATACTAGTCTAGCTACAACAACAATATTCGTATCTTGTTGTTACTTTGACTAGGGAAAATTTTAAAATAAGCTATTAATGACTTGTATATCACAGTCACAATACCTTGTGACTCACAAGTTAATTCAACTTACTTTACGGACTCTATTATTTAAATGATGTTTTAAACTTAGTGTAATAATAGATCTTCCTTTATTTAAACAATGATAATATGTGTTATCCTATTTCAACGATTGGATTTAGAGCATAACATCAATATTCTCCCACTAGATCCAACAGCTTATGTATCATATACATATATGTTTATATGACAATCATACTCCTGTTGGGATAGTGGTTTTACTGGTGGATCTTCGATATGTGACTCTTCACAATTCAACATTCTCAAGGTTAGTGGACATGAATTCTATTTTTCTACAATCTTCGAATGAGATAGTAGCCCCTAAATACATAGTTAGATCATCGATGAGACACAGTTCCCTCGCTTGCGTGATGGATCCATTTTCGTCACACTATTCATTATTGGAGCTACAATTTAAGGAATAATCATAATTCGCTAATGAACTAAACGATCGAGATTGCTTCGCAAGCACCTCTGTATTTGATCTTGGTTGTATAGTTAGTGGTTTTCCTTGTTTGAACCATTTCAAATTGACAGCACCACTAGTATGAGTTAATTCATAATCAGACTGAATATTTCCTTCATCCTTTCTTGAACTAAATGATGGTATCTCTATACCCAAAGACTGTAAGCCTACATTTCTTCTCATGTTTATTGTATTCTCAGTGCTACTCAAGTACTCAATAATACAAAAGGTTTTTTACATAGTGTCGCATTTAAGAAGATCTTATTATCAAACAATCAAGTATCTTCTCCATATAATTATTTCTCAATATATGTCTAAACACCATTTTGAGAAGAATAACCCCAAAACTTTTGGGATAAAATCGTACATTGGATTCATTCATGCTAACCCCATTATCATTTTATCTATGTACATGGATTGATAAATCAAAACAACCTTCTATCTCTATAGATTCTGGTTCCCAAAGTGAAGGTCTTATTTCTCATCCATCATGAGAAATTTTAAATAATTACACTTTCACTTTAAAGGTTATAGATTCAACTTCTGATCAATAATATGTCATCTACATATAGTGTCAGAAATATTGAATACTTCCACTAACCTTTTATATACACACATTCTTTATCTTCAAGTTTTGTTAAAATCAAAGGCTGCTGATCTATGTGGGCTATCTGATTTCCTAATAACTCCTAATTTTAACAATTCTTCTATATGCATTTTGAAATCTTCTAAGTCTAGATTAGTAGCTTCTATATTTTTGGTTCTAATAATGTATTCTGGATTTTTGATTTTTTCAAAACTATTTGAAAATCCAATTTGAAAACTCTTTTTCAAAATTGCACATTGACTTCTGAAACGGATTTATAGCAAGGGGTATACAATTTTGTAAATTTTAGTAGGACCCAAATAACAAAACCCTAAGGCTGCGTTTGATTCGCCATATTTTCCATGTAAAATATGATTTTCCACGTGATTTTCCAACTTTGCGCTGTTTGGTTGCCTAAGTTTTCTATGGAATTCATTTTTCCACTTGTCTCGAAATCCGGTATTTTCCTTGTTTTGGATGAATTCCTTTGGGGGGGGGGGGGGATGAGGTTTTACTTTTCATGGAAAATCTTATACCATTTTTGTTACGTTTGATCATTTTTGTTGTTGTTAATTGATTTATTTTTTTCCCAAAAATTAACATTATTATTACTAAGTACAAACTTGTTAACAAATGAAAAAAAAATAAAAAATATTATAATAGCTAAATTTTACTTTATTTTCCATGGAAAATAATGTCAATCAAACAACAAAAGTTAGAAAATTCTCCACTTTTTCTACCTAGAAAATAAAACCAATCAAACACATTAAACTTTCAATTCCCAAGAATTTAATTCCCTAGAATTCATTTTATTTCCACCAAAATTCCACAATCGCTATCAAACGAAGCCTAATATTAAATTGTAACTAGCCCTTACAATTTTCGAAATTGCAAATGAGGCCCCCGCCTCGAACTCACCTTTTACCGAAACCCTAGAGTCTCCTCCCCTTTCGGTACGGCGTAGTTCAATGCCCATTGCCACTTATTCTACCTGTTGCGGCATCCTGTTACATGCTGCTCCCATTGCGCTAAAGCAGTGCCTTCGAGCTGCAGTACAACGACGACGTTGCAACTGCAAATCAACAGCTATGTGCGCCACTGCAACTCACAACTTGTGCATCATAAGCCACTGCAAACTTGTGCATCATAAGCCGTTGCTCATGATAGTAGCGGCTTTGGCCTCCTCGTGCGGCTATGGATTTTTAGCCCTTGCTGCCCCCCGCCGCCGCCACCTTCGGTGGCGCACCTGCTACTTTCATTTTCGATTCAACTTTTCGACCCAAAAATTAATTTTCTTCTTAAATCAGATTTGGAACAAGAAAAACTAATTTTCTCAATTGCTAGAAACAAGAAAATCATCATCAATCACATTGAATTCATCAAAGCGTTAACAAACTCTAACAAGTAACAAGAAGAAGAAAAAAGAGCAGTATTTCGCGGATTCTTGCCATAACAAACTCTAACAAGTAACAAGGTAGTCTCCGATACTACTGTAAGGTTTCGTGTCATACATGCACAACAAAAATTAAAAAGACTCAAAACCATAGCCCGAATCAACCTTGCACTTAGATAGAATATGTGATAAAGAAGATACCTTTGATGAATGCCGTGAATCTGAAATCTGAAATAGAAGGTACAATCTTGTCACTAGCCTCTAACAGAAATCCACGCAGCGAGTTGAATATGGGACTCCATCGATCTCCAACACTTGGAATTTATTTGAGAAAATATTGGTTTTTCTCTTTGTGCTAGCAAGAGAAAAATCCTGCTATAGAAAATACGACTCGCTCTTTTCTCTGCAATAGTGAACTTATTTATACATCCACCTATAGCCCTAACCCTAGTCACAATATGGATATTAAGAGGCCTTGATTAATTAATATGATTAATTAATCCAATTATAAAGTTCGGCCCAACTAATTGGGCTTGGACATTAATTCTATCACTTAAGACTTTGTGACTAACATGCAAAAATAAGCCTGAATCCCATGTGCTCAATCAATGATTTTCTTATAAATTTTCTCACAATTCTCATGGATGATCTCAACCTTATTGTTTTTTTCTCATATCCAGAGATCTTTGCTATTTTATGTGGTTTCTAAATATTCATTTATTGCAAGTTTTCACACAAAGCAGTCAGGATTAGATAAACATGCATAACAGATCAAAAGTAATCAATTCTCAATCTCACACCCCGGTATTAGAAATCTCAATCAACTAGGCTCATACCATGCACTTTATTTCAATTTTTTTATATTTTATTTGGAAGAGTTTTTCTTTTTATGTCCTTATCTTTTACCATCTTTGTGTAATAATTTTTAAATTTGCTTTCTAAGCGACCCTTGTAGCGAATTTTAGGCCGGTAACTCTCAAGTCAGACGATTTTGGGGCACCAGATTCTAAGAATCCTTAAAGACTTAATAACCCGAGTCACAAGGAGAGAAAGAAAAGTTAAAGATGCGAGAAAGAAAAGCTAAAGATATTTTAACGTCATATGTGCAAATCCTCACTCCCTTAAGCTTTCTAATTGACCTATGTAACGAGTTTTGGGCTGATAACTTCTAATTCAGTTGAATTTAGGGTACAAGTTATTAAAGACCCTTAAAAGCTTACTTGCCCGAATAAAAAAGGTTAGGAATAGAAGAATAAGACTACTCAATTTTTATGCTAGTGTTGGTTTATACCTGTTGACTAAAACCACTTTAACCAAAGGTAAAAATCATGAATTTCAGAACCTCTACCCATTATTGCATACATTTACTAACATTTTCACCCTCAAACTGCTAGTTTGGTTCTAAATTTGAGGACAGAATCTAAAATTTTAAAGTTTCGGATTTTTACAGTCTCCTATGTTCAAATTACATAATTTTTTACCCCACATATGTCAAACATTTCCTTACACAAGTAATCATTTGAAAACGGCTATGTGCTCAAGTTTAATAAAGTCTAACATGGATAAATGTCAAGAAAAATCAAGTTCAATGTTGTCCACTTTAGTAATTAAAGCACAAAAATTAATCTAAATTATGTTATAAGTAATAAATAAGTCAACAAAATTTTTCAACTTTTTCAATTTTTCATGAATTTTTTATCCCAAAATCGAATGAATGTGTAAATAAAATCACATGAATGAGATTCCCACCCCTAAATTAGAAATCTACATTGTCCTCAATGTATGTCAAAAATAATATTCAATAAAGTACAAAATAACAGAGAGAAGTTAGGTACTTCTCGGGTTTGGAGAGGCGGTGTCCCCATTTTGAAGTTTTGATTTCAATGTGTATTGGATGATTGGACCATTTTCATGCTTTTCCATGTTTGGGTTGAAGTGTCCCACGATGATATGTCCTTTGCAAACAAGAATTAAACACCACTAGAAGCAAAATTATCAAGTAGGAATTGAAACAAATTAATACAACACTCTCAAACTAGGATATATCAAAATTTTGATTTTTTGAGCATGGACGACCATTGATATTAAGCCATTGACACCGCCTCAAAAAAGTGAAAATTTCCCTAGACATGTCCAGTTACATAAAAGTACATAATCTGGTCTACAATATGTTAAAAATTCAAAGCAAATGGGGTTCATTTGGGTCATGAAAATGTATGGAGAAGTAGGTGACGTGAAGCTGAAATCTGGTACAGTGGTGTTGTGAGGCTTGCAGTGAACTTGCAATGGAGTGCGATGATATTTACTTCGAGTTCTATACCTTAAATCAATGTAAATCATGGATGAATGATGAATACATGATGCATACCACACATTAGAGATGATCATCCAAAATGATTTGCAAAACCTCGAAGAACAACTCATTGTGGCATTATATCAAGCATGTGGTATTCATAGGAAGAAATCAAAGGGATTCATAGATTTGGAGACTTGAATTGAGGCCAAAATTTTCACCTAAATACTCACAATTCAATACTTCAATTCTAGCCTAAACCCATACTCCAACAATTTATAAACTTAAATTTTCTAAGAACATAATGAATGCCAAGAAAATTGAAGAATCCTACAATGTTTGAGAAATTCATACATTTGAAGTGATTTGCAAGTGATAATGATGATGAATATGACTCAATTCAATGTGAAAAATGTGGGGAGTGATTGGAGAATCAATTATGGGTGATTTAGGGGAAGAAAAACAAGTTATAGTTGTGAAAAAAATGAAAACCCCTATAGTGTATAAATCTGGGAAAACTGTCCAGATCTTAATCGTGCAACCGCACGGTTGTTACAGACAGTGACCTGAAATTTTTCATTTTCGACTTTTCGATCCCGTGTTTGACCCCTAAATGCCTTCTAATGCATGCGACCAACTTCCAAACTATGTCTATATGTCCTAAGCTAGGTCATTGTTGAAGATTGTGATGATAAGTAACAAAACAAGTAAAAAATTAATGAAAGCTAAAAACTACTCCTAATACTCAAACATGCAAAATAGAATATTAGAATTACTTAAAGCACATAACATCTCGGTGCATGCATTCTAAACATACTAATGCTCCTAAAATGCAATGTCAAGCAATGGAATACATCAAAAGCGTTAAATGGAACAACTAAATAAAGGATTTGAGAAATTGGGTTGCCTCCCAATAAGTGCTTCATTTATAGTCTAGAGCCAGACTTTCTGACAAGAATCATCAAGGTGGTTTTAAATTGGATGTTGAAACATTAACCTATTCCTTTGCCTTATACTCAAACTTCTCCTAATAGTTAATTGTCTAGTCCACATCGATCTTGGACCAATTCTCAAGTTGTGGATCTTGGGCATTGAATTGCATCATAGTGAAAGTTACCTCTTCATTTTCAACCCGCAGCACACCACCTCTCCTTTTTCCACGTCAATTAGTGCTTGTGTAGTGGCTAGGAATGGTCGACCAAGTATCAATGGAATGTGCTTGTTCGCTAAAATTGTATACCCCAAGTGCATGGTATAGCGATTCAGAATTTTTATGCAATAAATAATTATTTTAATATTTAGAAAATTGTATCGCTACTATTTCACCCATTATTTTGAAGTTAACGCCGCGACGTGTTCGTCTAGCCAAGTCAAGAAATATCGAATTTGTTCGATTTTAAATTAAATGTCCGAATTTCTAAAATTATATTATTATTGTCAAAAGCATTTTAAATTCCATTTTCTTATTTAAATTATTTTAAATCCAAATTACGTAATTTATTTATTCTCAAATGTATTTTTCAGTCCAAAATATATCTGTTTTAAATTCCATTTCCTAATTGAATTTAGTCAAATTTTTAGTTAATTACCCTAAACTAATCCTACCAAAAATTTTATCCACGTTTTTCTCCTCCTTTCTTTTCTCTTTACACAAAATCCATATTATATTGTAAACCAAATTATGATTATTCCACTCAATTATTCCACATGATTCCCCTCCCCAAATTATGATGTTTTATCACTTTTTCTTAAAATCATCTTCCACCAATCCATTTCTTTTCTAATTCTTTTCTACTTTTGCACCTAATATTCTCCAACATCAATTAGCATTTCTTTACACCTCATTTCCACCCCTCCAATTATGATGTTTTCCACCTTCTCCATCACCACCTGCGAAATCCATCACTATATCATCACCTGCAGAAACTTCATCACACAACTTGAATGATAGCCTGCAACCAATAATTCCAACACACATCCAGCAGCAACCACAAACCAACCATCTCAGCCATTAGCATTAATTTCCTGCAATCACATTTCCAATTCCATTTCCAGCCTGTGACCTTTACAGCTCCATCTTCCCTCCCATAACCACCAATATACACTGCCAAACCAAACCAAGTTCTCTACAATTGAGTAAAACCACAGCACTGCAAACCACCTTCATCCCCATTAATCATCACCACCATTATCACTCCTGCACGTTTTCTTACACTGCAGAACCTCCACCTTCATCCCCAATCACCACTGATCAATCACCAATGTTCCATCACTGCCAGCTGACTCAATCATGAACCAATTTAAATCATAAACTACAAACTCCACCAGCATCACATTCTGATCATTATCATCAGCACCAACCATTTCGTTTCTCCCTGTTTTGATCTCCAAATCAGACAATCAGCAGCATCATAATCAGAATCAAAAACAAACGAGCTCTATCACCATCACCTAAATCAGAAACCAACTTTCACTGCAACCTTCGTCCCTACAGAACCCAATGCAACATCCCAAAATCACCATCACCACCCAACTCCCCTGCAACTGCATCAACCCACGAACCAACACCAATCCACCACTATCATCACAAGCAAACTATCACCGGAATACATCCACTGCAAACCACCGATCGCACACTGCCCTTCAGTTGGACACCCAACCGAATCCCAAACCTAGTCCCAAATCAATCATCCAAAAATAAAAACCCAAACCAAGAAATAGATGAAGCCCAGTTACTTACCTCACCTCAGACCACCTCTTCGCCGGAAAATCACGACCTAAACCGCGAACCCTAGCTTCGGTTTCACACGGTTTTCGCACCTAAACTCGTACCAAACCTCTCAAAAATTGGAACCCCCATCCTTGCCGTCGCTCACCGTAACCTACGCCTGCCTTTCGCCGGTGTTTTCGCCGTCGCAGCCTTCGTCTTCTTCGATCGCGTTTTGAGAGAAACGGGTAGAGAGAGAGAGAGTATGGATACGAATGAGAGAGAGAGTAAAGGTTTTGATATAATATATTTTAATAACTTTCAAAATTTGCGCGTCAGTCCCTGAAGTTTTAAAGCCTTTCAATTCAGTCCCTATGTTTTAAAAAGGTTTGATTTCAGTCCTTTCAGCTTTTAAACTTATCATTTCAGTCCCTGCTAATTTACTTTATTTGATTTTAAGCTCAAGTTTCAAAAGTATTCATTTGAGTCCCTCAACTATCAAAAGTATTCAATTTAATCCCTCAACTTTCAAAGTATCTATTTTAGTCCCTGAACTTTCAAAAGTATTCATTTTAGTCCCTCAACTTTCAAAACATCAATTTTAGTCCTCAAATTATAATTTATCATTTTGAACTATATATTCGATAGACTAAAGTGACTTATTGGCTAAAGACGAAGCGTACGGAGAATTTAAAGAAATTGAAGTCATTCCCGCTCAACTTTGCACTCGTCGGATTTGAGGTAGACTCGCACTTATTAATTGATTTAAATTATGATTTCATATAAATGTCATGTGACTTGTGAAAGTCAATTTTTAAGAAAAACAAGTATGTTTTTATGAAAGGTAAATATACCTTATGTTTTTATGAAAAGTAAGTATACCCTATGTTTTTACGATAATGTTTTATATGTTTTGGATCATTGCTATGCACCTAAGAATTCTTACCACCTAAGTTCGGTAGAATTCTGTGTCTCCATAAGTTTATGAGGATTTACCACCTAAGTTCGGTAAAATTCCTGTCTTTCCATATGTTTATGAGGATTTACCACCTAAGTTCGGTAAAATTCCTGTCGCGTATGTTTATGAGGATTTCGATCCTATCTTATGTTATGATGGAAATGATCCCTATGAATTTCATGAATTATGTTTTGGTATACTTACTGTTATTATGATCTTACTGTTATTATGACTTACTACATAAGAATTCTTACCACCTAAGTTCGGTAAAATTCTTATGTTTATGAGGATTTCGATTTTATCCTATGTTATGAAGAAAACTTACTGTGATTTTACTGTTATTATGATAAGAATTCTTGCCACCTAAGTTCGGTAAAGTTCTTGTATGTTTATGAGGATTTAAATCCTATCTTATGTTATGCTTTCAAAAAGAAATTATGGTTGACATAATTAAAATGTTTTTATAAGTATATGGTTTTCAAAGAGATGTTTTCAAAGAGCTGTTTTCAAAGAGATGTTTTCAAAGAGCTGTTTTCAAAGAGATGTTTTCAAAGAGCTGTTTTCAAAGAGATATTTTCAAAGAGCTGTTTTCAAAGAGCTATTTTCAAAGAGATGTTTTCAAAGAGCTATTTTCAAAGAGATGTTTTCAAAGAGCCTATTATTTTCACAATATGTCTCGTGCTGTAATGCACAATATGAGTTTTATCAAGAGCAGTTTTATAAAGAAGCTCTATCAATGCCCGTTTTATAAAGAGCCGGGATTTATGTGTTTAATCATCTTATAAATTAAATTAATTTGCGATGAGTCTACTGAGTATTTCCCCCATGAAATACTCACCCTACTTTTTAACAGTTTTGCAGATTTCGGAGACGGTGGCGAGCGATGAATGATGGTGGCAATAATCGTTGAACGGTTGAAAGTTTGACGTTAATGATTTCCGTATTTTCCAAACAATCGAATAATTTAGAGAAGTTCATTTATTTGAGAAATTATGATATTGGCAATTTCTTTACAATATTAATGGTTCGATTTACTATTTCAAATGGTTTCATAAATGTTTTCAATTTTAGCGGCCATTACAGTTTATTTAATGTTGCCAAAAATGAATTTCAATTATTTCTTCCGCAAAAATATTATTCGAAAAAAATTTAGACAGAAAATGACGTAGTGAATCGGGTATACGGAACTCGGGGCGCTACACATGGTTCACGTTCAAGATGTAAAGTGATAAGAGGTTATCATACCCACGATGATTGATTGATTTGTAACTAAAATTGTTGATTTCAATTAAAAGAAAAGTCAAGTGATATAAAAGTTTTGTTTGGTGGTAAATTATTAACTAAATGACATGAGAAAAAATATAACAATGTAAAAACTAGTTAACTAAAACTAATAAATAACAATATAAAAACTAGAATAAAACTAATTAACCTAAGTAATGACAACATAGACTTGGTGATTCGAAATAGTTAAATAACATGAGATAATGTAAATTTAGTTTTCTTAACTGCACTAATTTCTTCTTTCAAAAATAAATTAGTACAAGTTAATCAATTAACCAAATTACATGAGATAGTCTAAGTTCAACATAACATGTATAGTAACTTCCAGTCACAACACAAAATATTAACAAATGTTTGGAAGTTACATAAGCATAAAACAACATTCCTACTCAATAAAACATAAACATAAACAACCCATAATCCAAAAACAACCTAGAATAATTAAGTGGAGTTAAACTAGTTAGACATTCCGAAAAAATAAAATTAACCTATAATAACATAACAAAACACTTACTAAAATAAAAATAACACTTAACATCTAATGTACTCATTTAAATAATAAGTTAAATAAAAATTACAAACAAAGTGGTGAAGAGAACTCCCCTTAAAATGGATGTCTTGAATTAAATGCTCCAATATTTCTTCAATTTGAATTAAGCTTTTCCATCAACCATTAATATCTCCAACAACCCAAGTATAATACATTAAATGAACTAAAAATATATGGAATTTTTTTGTGGAAATGTGAGAAAATAATAATAATCAAAAGCTTAGGTAACAACAAGAAACTTGAATGTAGAAAAATGCTACTAAAACATAAAAACTTTAACTTAACATTGCATTAAAATGTAAAATTTAAGAGAGAAATTATAAGAAAACTTAAAAGAGGTATAAGAACTTACATAACCCTAGCTAAAATTGAAGTTGGGTATTTATATTTCCCAAAATTTGACCCAAAAATCGCAAATATCATAAATATCTGCATAAAACAATCAACTCGGTTCGGATAAGATTTTTTTTTTTTTTTTTTTTGAAAATTAAGGTCGTGCGATCTCGCGGTGACAGATTTAGAGCCAGATTTTAGTTCTGGTCAATTCCGAGTCGTGGTTTATGCACACACCTTGGTTCGAACCACGCGAATGCTTAGTTCAACTGGGAATTGGTCTTGCAGCATGGTCACTTGATTAATTGTGCAGCTGGTCCAGAACTTTCCAAAGATGACAAATTGGTCCCCAAACTTTCAATTTCAGCGTAATTTGCACTCTTTTTTTGATTTTTCGCTCCAAACTTGAGTGTTAACCTATTTAAACACAAAATATGAATAATTGAGTAGATATTTGCTTAAGATATTCGAAAAATGCTAATTTAAAGGCATAAACTAGTTTTTCACCCGTGCGATGCACGATTTTATATTAAGTGATAAATAATTTTAATAAGAGAAAAATATGCTAAATGATTTTCAAATCAAATTAACTACAAAACATTTCATAAAATTAACTTGCGAGTGAATGGGTAATTTTAAACAAAAATATATACACAACATGACTAATTCAAATTGGTTGAACATGACATCTAATTAAGAAAAAAATAAGGCTCTATTCCATAATATTGTAGCAATTATAAATTGATTTATTATTATTTTTAGATGAAATGTGGTTGAATAGTTGAAAGGAAAAACGTGTGATTCAAAACTGATAGAGAAATTATTTAATTAAACAACACAATTCTCCAAACCATTTTTTAACCACACATATTTTTTCTCTATACTTCTCAATCACATATCTTACCTTGAAAATATAAAAAAATATGTTTGTAAAAATGAAACTTTTAACAAACAACCATAAAATTTATCTTGTTTTTTAATGACTTCTAAATATTTTACAATTAAGTTGGAAAATTCGATTACACTGTAGCAACTATAAATTAATTTATTAATATTTTTGAAGTAAAATTTGTTGTTAAAAAATATTTTTGATTTTTGTGATTTTTTTGTTTTTTTTATGGATGTGTGGTTTGGATTGACCTGAAAAGTAAAAAATTGTGAGCTTGACTAAGGATGAATTATCGAGATTGAGTTTGAGAAAATTTGGTAAAAATTCTTGATGGACCAAACAGCCACTAAGTTTGTTTATTAATTGTAATGATTGCGTTAAAAAATAAAAAAAAAAGGCAAAGGAATCCATTCCCTATCTTCCACGTGTTCACAGGCAAAAATCGTGTCTTGCACTCTTACTTTCTTATCATCTGCCAGACATTTCTAACACCAAGAACAGAAAAGATAAGATGGGTTTCATTTAGAGGATTCTGGAATCACCACTCAATAACCCCTCCTTCGAAACCCTACTATTGTTCTAATCATCGTTTCCCTTGATTTTGTTTTTCTTTCCTTATGAATTCTTCTTTTTCGACACGCTCTAAATAATAAACTTCATAAATCTGAGAATGTTAATCGTATTTTTCGAAACCCTTACTTTTGGCGGATGTGAAGTTTTTGCATTCTATGGTGTTTCGCTGCGTTTTCCGGGAACTCGTAGATCTAGATCCGGAAGGTATCCATTTGTTTTATATTAATTTTCTTCGATTGTATGTTCTTGAAATTCTTAAATCAAAATATTCAACAAAAGGCTGTTTTTACTAAAAAAAAAAATTCATTCTTTTAAAATATTCAAAATATTCTTCGATTGTACCGATCATTCTTCCGGTTAAACAACGTTTTGTGTTATTTTGCCTTTTTTTAAAATAAAAGGTAAAATAACATGAATGACAAAACATATGGTTTGTTATTGTTGTGGTTGGATTTCCTTCTTTTTAAAATTATTAAATAAAAAAATGAGAATAACCAATGGTGGTGATTTATAAATATATTTCTACAAATATTCTCGTGCAGGAATTGGAATTTAGGGCACGAATCCTTCCTTTTATAATTGTTACCAAAGCCTGGATTTGGCCAACAGCACATGCAGAAATATATAGGTTCGTTCCCAGTTAATCAATTATGAAGTATTATGTTAAAAAAATTGAATTATCTCCAATTTTGATATGATTTTAATTGTCGTTCATCTTTCCCTGCGAGATCTGACTGGAATTTTCTGAAGTTCTTGGATCTGACAAATATTGAATTAAGACCATATCAATAAGAACTTCTGACATTTTGAAGGTAAGCTACAAATAACTATTAGGTCCATTACATTTTTTAACTCTAGCAAATTTTGGAAATATTCTAAAAAAGAACGATGACAATACAAAAAAATTGTCTTGATATATTGTGATATTTTGTATGGTCCCTTTTTTCTGATTAAAATATATTGTGTGTTTTAATGCCTTTTTTTTAAAAATAAAAAAAAAGGTATAACCACAGGAAAAACAAAACATATGGTTTGTTTTTCTTGGGGTTTGATTTCTTTCTTTTTTAAACTATATAAAATGAGAATATTCAATTGTTGATTTATAAATATATATAATCTTCATTTTTTGTGCAGGAACTCGAATATTGGGGACGGATCCTTTTTATAATTGTTACACGCAGAAACACACAGGTTCGTTCCGAAAAATCTTCTACATACTGTGTATTGTGAATGTGTTTATCCCATGCACAAATTAAGAATATGGCATGCTATGTGAAATTAAATGCTACAAATTCCTGATTTTAATGTTTAGATAGGTTTTCTTATGTTATTAATAATCTATTGTATTTTTTCTCTTTGAATAGGTTATATCACATAGACATAATAACATGAACCACAAGGCAATGTTATCATGAAAAGGTTAGAAAATTACCTTTTATTAGAAAGAACTTCAGATTCCACATCCTCTCCTACGACAAAGAGGAAAGAATTAAAAGTTTGAGCATATTATACACAACAGGAATATCAATTAGTACTTAATCTACACTTAATTACCTAGATTTTATACATCCTAAGATTCGGTCTGAAGTTGTTAAAATTATCTACTCCATTTCATTACATTCACTCTCCATCACACAGTTGTGAATTTATTGTTTCGGAGGCTTTCCTTATGTTACTTATCTACTACAATTTATCTCTTCGAATATATTCAAACAATATAGAACTAACATGATTCACAAAAAATGGACACTTCAGTCAAGTTTTTCTTGAAAACATAAGGAAATTACCTCTGTTCGAAAGCTCATCTACAGATTTAGCATCCTCTCCTGTAACAAACAGAAAAAAACTTCCAACTTTGAACATATTCCACACTCTCCTGTGACACAAAGGAAATAATTAATATTTAATATGTCATTAGAACAACTTAACTTACCATCACTCAAACCAAAACTAATCTTGTCTTAAAAGATTCGGATTTGACTCCTTTAACATGAAATTTGATCTCGAGTAGTCAAGTCCCTCAATTAGACCATTATGTATTTTGTGTTTTCCAGATGAAAGGTTACACAGTCTTCTAGGTTTCTTTGTAGGTGCTATACATTCAGACATGTCCCGAAAAGCCATAACATAAATGAAGAATTGAATTAATTCCATACATGGCTCCAATGCTTACCTCTTCCTTCTTCAATATCACCTTTTTCACAGTCCTCTCATCTCCATTTCTTCCTAGCGGTAAGCTCTCAAGAAATGCGTTATAATTGAGACAACCGTTTGTTAACAAAATCTGCTTACCTTAAACCAAAGTATACCTGTTCTTGATAAACAGCTACTGACATTTAATGCAGCCTGTGTATTACACGTTGTGTCAAAACAATAGCTGGGATAGAGAGAAGCAAAATATTAAAAAATATTGAAAACATTTTAAAAAAACATTTCAGAGTGACTGAACAGCTATCACGCAATTAATGTGATGTAGTCATTGCTTCCATTGAGACTTGTGTGGCCGCCTGTATCTTCAACATTGGTTGACCTGATTTTCAGCATTTATTAGTGTTTCAGGATTATTTTAATATAGTTTAGTGTTTAATATAGAATTTTATAATATGAAATACATTATTCAAAATAAAATAATATATAATATATTATGTAAAAAGATTAAGTTTTAAAAATAGTATTTAAAATAGCAAGTGGAATATTAAGTAAAATAAGAAACAATATTTAGCATACATTTATATATTTGTTATGAAATAGAGAGAAAGAGAGAAGAAAATAAAGAGGCAAATAAACTTGTATTTCATTAAGAATTAGAGCCCCATATATATAGGGGAAGAAAGGGATATACAAAGTAATTATCCCTAGGGTTACAGGGGTATGAATGTCATTCACTAAATAGTATAATATTTATAACACTCCCCCTTGAATGACATATTACAAAATATCTGCCTCGTTAAAATCTTGTTTGATAAAAACCCAATGGGAAAAAAATCAAACGAAGGAAAAAGAGTACAGTTATTTTGGAGTATTACAATAAATGCTGCCTCGTCAAAACCTTGCCAAGAAAACCCAGTGGGACAAAACTTGGGCGAAGGAAAAATAGTACAGCTACTCCCCCTGATACTGATCACTGTAAATCTTTGAGTCGACGCATTCCAATCTCATGAACAAATTTCTTGAATGTGGATGTTGGCAATGCCTTTGTAAATAAATCAGCTACATTGTCACTCGAGCGAATTTGTTGAACATCAATATCCCCAGTTTTCTGAAGCTCATGCGTGTAGAAGAATTTTGGAGAGATATGCTTTGTTCTGTCTCCTTTGATGAAGCCTCCTTTGAGTTGTGCAATACAAGCTGCATTGTCTTCATACAAAATTGTTGGGCTGTCTCTAGTTGAAGTTAATCCGCATGATGCTTGGATATGATGGGTCATGTTCCTCAACCATACACATTCTCGACTTGCCTCGTGGATTGCAATAATTTCTAAATGATTTGCAGATGTTGCTGTCAAGGTTTGCTTCACGGATCTCCATGATATAACTGTTCCTCCACATGTAAACACATATCCTGTTTGCGATTTAGCTTTATGTGGATCAAAGAGATAACCTGCATCTGCATATCCCACTAAAGAAGATCCCAATTTTTGAGAATAAAATAATCTCATATCAATAGTACCCTTTAGGTATCGAAAAATGTGTTTAACACCATTCCAATGTCTTTGAGTTGGTGTAGAGCTATATCTTGCAAGGAGATTTACAGAAAAAGCTATGTCAGGTCGAGTACAATTTGCAAGATATGTTAGCGCTCCAATTGCACTAAGATATGGTACTTCAGGACCAAGAATTTTTTCTCCATCTTCAGGTGGACGAAATGGATCTATTTTCACATCAAGTGATCGAACAACCATAGGGGATGCCAATGGATGTGCTTTGTCCATATAAAAACGATTTAAAACTTTTTCTGTATAAGAAGATTGATGAACAAATAATCCTTCTGGGAAATGTTCAATTTGCAACCCAAGACAAAACTTAGTTTTTCCCAAATCTTTCATCTCAAATTCATTCTTTAAATAATCTGCAGTTTTATTGAGCTCTTCAGGAGTTCCAATCAGATTTAAATCATCCACATATACTGCAATAATTGCAAATCCACTATTTGTTTTCTTTATGAAAACACAGGGACAAATGTCATCATTTTTATAATCCTCCTTCAACAAATATTCGCTAAGACGATTATACCACATGCGTCCGGATTGTTTCAATCCATATAATGATCTTTGCAATTTAATAGAGAACATAGTTCTCGGGCATGTATTATTTGCTTCTGGAATTTTGAGTCCTTCAGGGACTTTCATGTATATGTCACTATCAAGTGAACCATATAGATAGGCAGTTACTACATCCATAAGGCGCATATCAAGCCTTTGTGACACAGCCAAACTAATTAAGAATCTAAAAGTGATAGTATCCATTACGGGAGAATACGTTTCCTCATAATCAATTCCTGGTCTTTGAGAGAAACCTTGAGCTACAAGTCGAGCTTTGTATCTTGTAATCTCATTATTTTCATTCCTTTTCTTTACAAAAACCCATTTGTATCCTACAGGGATTACATTTTCAGGTGTTCGAACTACATGTCCGAATACTTTTCGTTTCTCTAAGGAATTTAACTCCGCCTGTATGGCTTCTTTCCATTTTGGCCAATCATTTCTATGCTGACATTCTTTCACAGACAGTGGTTCAGGATCCTCATCTTTCATTATTTCAAGAGCCACATTAAAGGCGAAAATGTCATCTATGACAATAGTATTCCTTTCCCATAGTTTATGAGATACTAAATAGTTTATTGAAATCTCATTATTTTCGGAAACTTGTGGTTCTGCAGGAACCATATTCTCAATATCCGATTGATCCATATTCTCAATATCCGATTGATCAATCTTTTCAAATACTACTTCTGCTGAAGTTTTTGGTTGGTTTTTCTCTTGTACTTTTCTTTTTCGAGGTACAGAGTCTTTAGCACCAACTGGTCGACCACGCTTCTGGCGTATTTGAGATTCATTTGCTATAGCAGATTGTCCTTCAGGGACATCAATTTGTGTAGGGATATTTTCTGCTGGTATATGTGACTTTCTCACTTTTCTCGTGTCAACAAATACATCCGGTAATTGATTTGCAACTCTTTGCAAGTGAATGATTTTTCCAACTTCTTGCTCACATTGATTGCTACGGGGATCAAAGTGAGACAAAGTTGTTTCATTCCATGAAATTTTACCATGTTTTTCAGGATGTAGTTTTGTTCCTCCCAAGGTTGGGAAAGTCATTTCGTCAAAATGACAATCTGCAAAACGTGCAGTGAATACATCACCCGTTAAAGGTTCAAGATACCTTATTATTGATGGTGAATCAAAACCAACATAAATTCCAAGTCTTCGTTGGGGACCCATTTTGGTACGTTGTGGGGGTGAAATTAGGACTTGGACGGCACAACCAAAAACTCGTAAATGAGAAATATTAGGCTCATGACCAATTGCAAGTTGCAAAGGAGAATATTGACAATACGCAGTTGGTCTTAAACGAACCAATGATGCAGCATGTAATATGGCATGACCCCAAACAGAAGTTGGAAGTTTTGTTTTCATGAATAATGGTCTAGCAATTAATTGTAGACGTTTGATAAACGACTCAGCTAATCCATTTTGTGTATGGACATGAGCAACCGAATGTTCAACCTCAATTCCAATTGACATACAATAATCATTGAATATCTGTGATCTAAACTCACCAGCATTATCAAGACGAATTCTCTTGATTGAATAATCAGGGAATTGAGCTCGTAATTTTATAATTTGAGCAAGTAGTCTAGCAAAGGCTACATTCCTAGTAGAAAGTAGGCAAACATGGGACCATCTAATAGATGAATCAATTAAAACCATAAAAATACCGAAATGGTCCACATGGTGGGTGTATTGGCCCACATATATCTCCATGAGTTCTTTCCAAAAAAGTTGGAGATTCAATATTGACTTTTGTAGTCGAAGGTCTAATGACCAACTTGCCTTGCGAACAAGCAGCACATGGATAAACATTAGGTAAAAGAATCTTCTGGTTCTTTAGAGGATGTCCATGTGAGTTGTTAATTATTCGGCGCATCATTATTGTTCCTGGATGTCCAAGTCTATCATGCCAAAGTATAAAACTTTTTGGATCAACGAACTTCTGGTTCGTGATAATATTTGATTCAATCATCTTTATAGATGTACAATACATGCCTCAAGGGAGTGCCGGAAGTTTTTCTTTTATCTGCTTCTGACCAGATATAAAAGAAGTTATGCAAAGATATTCTGCATTATTTTCATGCATCGTCTCAATGTGATATTCATTGCAACGAATATCTTTAAAACTAAGCAAATTTCTTCTGGATTTGCTAGAATAAAGTGCATCGTCAATATATAATTTTGTATTATTTGATAAAATAATACAAGCTCTTCCGGAGCCTTCAACGATTTTTGATGCACCTGATATTGTATTAACATTATTCTCTGATAATGTTAAGTTCAAGAAATATTTTTTGTCTTGAAGAATAGTATGTGTAGTTGCACTATCGACTAAACAGATATCCTGATCATTCATCCTGAATTTATAAACAAAACAAAATAAATATTCTAAAACTTTGATTTCATAAAAAAAAATTTAGCGACATTTTTAATCAACTAAAAATGCTTAATAATGTAAATGTCTCTAACTTCAAAAAATAAGTAAAAACATAATTCATACTAACTTTTAAAAAAAAAACAATTCAGATACTGAAAATTAAACTAATCAATATTCTCAATTTTTGCCAGATATGTCGAGTGCAATAAACTCGAGTTTAGTGATGTTGGCCATTTGCATAACTACACAATAAATAAATAAAAATACAATTAATTTCGAAGAATGTGATTAAACCACATAATAATAAATCAGATCATCAACATCACATAAGTTGTATGTTTTCCTTCAGGGATAAACATTATGACATATTCTTCGATATATATGCTACTTCGGGAGCATGTTGTATTTTTCTATTATTTCTTCAATAATAGGTCAAATATTCTTCTGGAATATTGACAATTATAATTTATACTCTTCTGGAACAAATAATAATCTTTCTTGAATATTATAAAGTTGTGCTACTTCAGGAGCAACAACAAACTATTCATGATAGTCATATTAATATTCTTCTGGAATATTAATTATATACAGTTGTGCTACTTCAGGAGCAACAACAAATTATTCATGATAGTCATATTAATATTCTTCTGGAATATTAATTATACAGTTGCGCTACTTCAGGAGCAACAACAAATTATTCATGATAGTCATATTAATATTCTTCTGGAATATTAATTATATACAGTTGTGCTACTTCAGGAGCAACAACGTAATGATCTATTAATTTAAATGTAAAAAAAATTCAACAATAACCATAATATATATAAATTAAACACATATAAATATGTATGTGAATAATGCATGAATTAAACATAATAACATGGGTACACAATCTACATAATTTAGAACATGAATAAACCAATTATTATTGGAAATGAAAAGAAATTAGAGAAATTATCGCATCCAGCCTCAATTCTGACTCTGAACGATTAATGGCACTAGGGTTAAAATGATTAAAATGACTCTAAACCAATCAAGTTCGAAGCTGCCAGATTCCAAATTGGAGACCAATTCAAGGTTTGGAAATGATTAAAATGATAATTCTTGGTTTGCGTGTGCAGATTCGAAATTGAATTGAGGATGGACTTCATACGAAATTCATGTGTAACTTGAACAAGATTCGACATCCTTTTGATACACACATATAAAAAAAATTCACGTGTAACCAAATTAATTTTGGTACACATGACAGATGACTATATAAAAAAAAATATTACCTTCTAATAATTTTAGAGAATCGTGCTGATAACGTGTTATGAAATAGAGAGAAAGAGAGAGGAAAATAAAGAGGCAAATAAACTTGTGTTTCATTAAGAATTAGAGGCCCATATATATAGGGGAAGAAAGGGATATACAAAGTAATTATCCCTAGGGTTACAGGGGTATGAATGTCATTCACTAAATAGTATAATATTTATAACAATATTGTACATATTTAACATATGTACTGTATAATAAACAATATAGAAAGTAAACTTTTAAATTATATGAATTAAAAAAAAAAATCGATTAAAAGTTTATATTTTCATTTTTATAAGCTTTATGTAAATGAAGTATCTGCCACTTATTTACTGCCTAATAAACAATATAGAAAGTAAACTTTAAATTATATGAATTAAAAAAATCGATTAAAAGTTTATATTTTTATTTTAATAAACTTTATGTAAATGAAGTATCTACCACTTATTTATATTTATTTAACATATAATTTTAATCTTTTAATGTCACATAAAATAAGTTATGGGCAATAATATTTTAATATTATCTTCAATATAGAATCTTATATGAAATACATTATTCAAAATAAAATAATATAAAATATATTATGTACAAAGATTAAGTTTTAAAAATAGTATGTAAAATAGCAAGTTTAATATTAAGTAAAATAATAAATAGTATTTAGCATACATTTATATATTGTACAATATATTTATTTTTTAATTGTTACATGCAGAAACACACAGGTTCATTCATTCTGGAAAATCTTTTTTTTAATTGTTACATACTGTGTACTGTGAACTAATTTATCCTATGCACAAATTAAGAATATGGTATGTTATGTGAAACTAAATGCTACAAATTCCTGATTTTAATGTTTTGATAGGTTTTATTATGTTATTAATCTATTTTAATTTTTCTCTTTGAACAGGTTATATCACAGACGTAATAAAATGAACCACAGCTTGAAACGAAAAAAAATGGGCGACACACCTTTCTATCCACGAAAACCATTTCCAGACTGTAGATGTCACTGTTATTTCCATAGCTCGGGTTTTCCCAATGTCGAACCACGCGTACTTTGAATGCCCATTCTGTTTTCGTTGGATCAATGTCATCGAGCATGTTAATAACTGGAGTCATGAACCTGGAAGCATCAAGCATCGATTCAGTACCACATTTTATTCAAACGACTGCTGAATTTGCTGTAGAGATAAAAACATTTTGGTAAGATAGGACAGTTATTCCTTACCTTCAAGCTGGTACTTGTAAACTATGAAAGCTTAACCTGGGAGCATCAAACGAACTAAGTGAAAATAGATGCATTTTTTATACTCATGCATAAAACATTTACACCTTAGCAGAACTTAGTAGAGATTTTCCTTACCTTCAAACCGTGTTCTTGTAAATGTGCGTGTAAAGCATTGACAAATTTACACTAACCAATAAAATAAGCTGGTATTTATGTATGGACAACAAAAGGCTGAAAAGATATGCCAACAAATCTGCATGTGGCTGCTGTGAAGTGAAGGATTGTTTACTTTCTCATTTTCCAACGTAAAAGTGAATGATAATGATGACTTTTTGGATATTGCAATCTTGTTTTTGCCAGCGACAATTAATGACTAAAAAAAAAAAAACTAAAAAGATTTTGCTGTGACTTTTTTTAAGGGAAAGCTTTGGAGGAA
This sequence comes from Ligustrum vulgare, assembly GCA_963555705.1. Classification (NCBI taxonomy): domain Eukaryota; kingdom Viridiplantae; phylum Streptophyta; class Magnoliopsida; order Lamiales; family Oleaceae; genus Ligustrum; species Ligustrum vulgare. The sequence continues at coordinate 54,504,541 of OY743169.1, read as the reverse complement.
ATTGTAGGCGGAAGATAGTTGGAGATTTTTTTATTTTTTATTTTTCGTTAAAATACTTTTGAGGGGACTTTTGAGGGGAAATTTAGGCGGGAATTTCATTCCAAGAATCCTTCTTTTATATAGTTAATAGATATGCACTTAATAGTGCTCATCCTCCTCCATGTCCAAAATGGTGAAGTCAGCAGGAAATATGAACTTTTCAGCTTTCACCAACACATCCTCCACTACTCCATATGGGTAACAAATTGAGTGATTAGCTAGTTACAACCTAATATTGCTTTGCTTTGGTTCACTCAATCCCAACTTCTTACACACAGATAGGGGCATCAGATTTATACTTGCACTAAGATCACACAATACCTTGTTAAATTGTAAATGCACAATGATGCAAGGTATAAGAAAGCTCTCTGGATCTTTAAGCTTAGGTGGCAGCTTCTTTTGCAAGATTGCACTGCATTCTTCATTTAATGAAACCTCATCAAGTTCCTCAAGCTTCTTCTTACTAGGCATCATCTTTTTCAAAAGCTTGACTTGACTTGGAATCTGTGTAATGATTTCCAAGAATGGAATATTTATGTATAGTTTTCTGAGCATATTAACAAATTTATTGAACAGCTTGTCTTCTTTTGTTTTCTTTAACCTTTGTGAAAATGAGATAGGGACTCATGAGGCTTAATTATCAATTTCACCTCATGTCCATCTTCCTTTTCAACCATTTTTTCTCCAGCTTCCACAACCTTTTTAGGAACTCCAGTTGGATTTTTCACTTGAGTTTCAGGAAGTTGCACACCACTACGTGTAGTGATTGCATTACCCTATTTTCCATTATATTAATAGCCATGACCTGTTCCTTTGGGTTTACCTCAGTATTTGTTGGCAATGTACCTGGGGGTCTGTTTGTTATGACCTGTGCTATATATCCAATTTGACTCTCTAGATTTTTAATTGATGCCTGCTGATTCTGGAATATAGTTTCAGTCTTTCTCATACACTGATTTGTTTTAGCCATAACTTTTTCGGTTTTCTCCATGAATTTATCAAACATCTCTTCCAGTGCGGGTTTCTTCTCTTCAGTGTGATACTGAGACACAATTGGTCCATTACTATGGGCTTTCCAAGCAAAGTTAGGATGATTGCACCAGCCTGGGTTTTAAGTGTTAGAATATGGATTGTTCTAGCGCTGACACCCTTGCATGTAGTCAACTTGAAGTAATGTGGTTTGCACCACATTCTTCACAACTCATTCTTGCACTTTTCGATGAGTGGCTCACCAGTGCTATGCCCTCTACTTTTGCAACCAAGGAGTCAATTTTAGCTGATACTGCAGTGTAAGCATCCACTTCATACACTCTTCACGATTTCTTTTGAACTACTCTATCCGAACCCCGCACGACATTTGTATTGGCAATCCTTTCAAAAAGCTCCAATGCCTGACCAATGGTTTTTGTGGTTAAAGCTCCATTTGATAAAAAGTTAACCATGTTTTTAAAGTGGGGAAGTAATCCTTCATAGAAGAATTTTACTTGATCACCTCTATTGATCCCATGGTTTGGACACTTCCTTAACATGCTTTTAAATCTTTTAAATTTCATATCTGAGCTTGACAATCTTTGCTGGAGGCATGAATTTGGTGCAAGACTTTTTTAACCAAGTCATTCTAGGTGGTGATACTCGTAGCGGGGCAAGAATTTAATAAATCAATTGTCTAGGTGGTGATAATCATGCGACCGCACGGTTCTCCCATATTCGGTTCTATCTTATTCTGTTGATGGCATGTGACCGCATGATTATGTGCATCCAGTGTAATTTCCATTTCCATCTTTCAATTGCTGTAAGTTAGTTCTCATATTTTAATTGCATAGTAAGTCCTCCATATTTTGATTGAAGCAATTTAGTCCATGAACTTTTGATTTCCTCATTTTTGCTTCTTTCTTCAACTTTTCTTTCAATTTGCACCTTGATTGACATCATCAACTCTTCATTTGCATAGTTTAGCACTTTTATCATCCAATTGACTTGTTTTTAATTACTTCAATTCCTTTGTTTTTTCGACTTTGGGATAATTCTGAAATATAAACAAATAATAACAAAGTGAGTAGCAAATATTCTCATACGAACATATAAAATCCTACTTTTGGCACATAAATAAGTATATAAAATACACTTATCAGTACACTAACCACATAAACAATACTTGACACAAGATTAAAAATCAATTTTCTGAAAAGTCTCTTGTATCTTCCTTTCTTAGTAGACATGATTGCGCTATTACATTTATAAAACTTGTGATTCTGCTAAATGGGAGTGTCAATTGACTTGCATCCGGGCTCTATTGTCTTATTCAACAAATCAATGATCTATTTACATTGAGCTATGAAAATTCCATGTTGGTATCGGGCTACCTCAATCATGATGAAGTATTTAAGGTCTCTAAGCTATTGTATTTCAAACTCAGAGGCCAAATACTTTTGTAAATTAGAAATCCCCACGTAATCATAACAGTCACCTACCATATCATCAATTGGTTTATTTATGATTTTATGGTAAAAAAACGTAGTGGCTGAGATTTGAAGAGAGAAAATATGTATATGATTAAAAAGTGATTGGGAAAAACTGATTTATAAACCAGTTTATTTTATTTACCAAACGGATGCTTAAATAATAAAGGTTGCTATTTCATCACCTCTACATTAACAAAAAAAAAAAGTGATTTGAATTACTTTGTTTGTAGCCAAAATTCTTCATGGATTTGGTGAACCTACCAAACCAAGATCTCGAGGGTTGTTTTAGCCTATACAAGCATTTTTTAGTTTAGAAACCATTGTTGTTTTCGAGTATTCTGGTATACCCGAGGGTAATCCTTATACACTTCTTTAGTAAGATGTTCATGCAAGAAAGTATTTTTACCATCAAATTGGAAAAATTGCCTATCTTGACTAGATGCTTAGACATAAGTGCTCTCACAGTGTTGGGTTCGGCAACTGGCACCAAAGATTCTTGGTAATCTACTACTTAAGATTGTGTATACCCTTTTGCAACAACTAAGCTTTGTATCTTTCTATAGTTCCATTAACTTTATGCTTGAATGCAAATAAACAATTGTACCCATACTGGAAAAGTTTCTTGTGAGAAAAACTAGTTGCAGGCACTGTTATTTAGAACAATAGTATTTCAGAAAAGAAAAAACTTATCGATCGAGACTCGTGACAGCACGATGTTCTAAAGTGAAATTGTCCGTCGTAATCTGCTGCGACCTCTTTGGACAATCACTCCCAGGATACAACGATCGAATCACTATGTGCAGCAATCACAAGTGATTTCAGAACTCTCCAGGTTACTCCAGAATAGCTTATAGAAAAATATATGAACAAGAAAAAGAAGAAATAACTAGAATATGTTTATGTCTTTGTTCTGAAATAAGTAACTTGAATTTATAGAAAAAAATATATGCATAACTTCCACAAGGATTAATGGAGAGAAATTGAAACTTTATGGCTTTCATTATTCCATAAGAAACTGCCTCAACAGTCAGAAATAATATTAATTTGCGCGTGGAATGTGAATCGAACCACCGACCTCCCATGTAAATTCCACATTTTCCACCACTTGGGCACTTTACTTAATTTATTTATTTCTTTCAATTAATATATATAATATATATATAATATATAACACTACTAGTATTTTACTGGAAATATTGATAAAACTTGTAAGGTGACACATGGTTGTTTATATGATATTTAACTTGGTCTTTAGAATCAGGTTTCATACCGGACAAGTGGTTGGACACGGTCAGATCGATGGCAGCCAAGATAATAGTGAGATGTTTCAACATCAAGATCGAATGCATTAACATCATCAAAAACATAATCAATAAGAATATAATCAGATTCGAGTGATATACTTCTAAAGAGTCTCTTCAAGAAGATTGGCTCAATATTCGTGTTGTAAGACTTGGATGTAATGAATTTGATTTTGGCATCTTCGAAAATCCCAGAATACACAAAATTAGTAATTATAAATACAAAATCAAAAGGCAAAATTGTAGCTCTCACAAGAACATAAAATAAAATGAACATACTGGCCTAAGCCCCAAAGGTTCGGTGACAAAGTCACCTAATCTCTTGTTGAGCATCCATTTAATATGGATATTGCTTTGTGTTGGGAATTTACACACAAATTCTCTCTATCTAATTAATTCCACAGGAATTTTTGATGTTCAAGAAATAATTGAGCCAACAAGAAAATAAAACAATAACGTAAAATTTGCAGACTGCCATCACTATATAATAAATTGTTACAATTATATAGAATTTGCACTTGACAAACCCCCAAGTATTGTAGAAAAAATAACAAAGCTTTACTACATCTACAAATTTCTATTTCTTTGTACAATTCACAAAGAATCCAAGAAAAATCAAGATGTTAGACTACATTTTTCCTCATAATACTCTCTAGTTAACATGCAATTAATTGACTCCTCAACACACATATTTATAGGTAAACATAACCCAAAAACTTGTATTACTTGTGCCCTAAGATATTCCTTGTTGAAGTAGAATAATTAAAATAAGGAAAGAAATTCATGCCAAAAATATTATCTTCCTTTTCTTTTCACCCTTAAGTTGGTCTCCAAGTTAATCACTTTAACAAAAAAAATCAATTGTCCAAGATATTTTTTGGGTCAAAACCCAACAATCTCCACATTGACACAAAAATTATTCCAAGCCAAAAAATTCAAATTCAATCATAGGCAAACATTTAATACTCTGATGATCCCATACTGCACCATATGAGTATGACCAGCACTCAGAATTATCAACGAATTCCGAGTTTTTCATCGGCTCATGTCGAAATAAACATTGCTGAAAAATTATGGTGCAACTCCCATGTTTGGTTTCCTTGGGAGTTCATCAGCCATCAGAATCAATTTCACCACATACCTTGCATTAATGCCAAACCAATGTCCGTGTGCAAACACATGTACCGTCCAGTAAGAACACATCCTCTATCATGGCATCTGGCTTCATGCCATAAAGAAGTCTCATATTACTAAAGTACATCATCACCACCCTCCACCAGGAGAGTCGCATTGTCCACCTCCGAGTAGTTAGCTGACTCTGCTCCATCTTCTGGACAATTTATTCTCACATGACAAGATTTACCACAGTTCCAACACATTACTTTCTTGTTCATGGAGTTACCTTTCTTCCACTTTTCAGTAATAAGCAAAGCGTTTTCAGATGAACTGTCACTTCAACCTAATCAACTTAACTTTTGAAAATTCCACCGTTTCCTTCATGTACATCAAAATCAGCATGATGTGTTCAAACGTGGATGGAAGACTCCAGATGAACCTTATCCTCATCATCAATTTTAACTCTAATAGTTTCTAGTTCATAAACAATCCCATTGAGAACACTAAGATGGTCTAAGATTTTCGTACCTGCATTCATTCTCAAAGAATGAAATCTCTCATTCAGATACAAGTTATTTGACAAGCTCTTCATCTGATACATTTTTTGTCAAACAAAGTTGTAACATGCTAGTAGATTTCAAATCTAAATCTTACCAATCTTCATCACTCGTGCTGGATTCAGTTTCATTATCAGAACTCAGGGTTGGTTTTTCCTTCAAAGCTTTCTGCAGTCCCGTCTGAATCAATACATCCATGACTTGTACTTACCACAAGCCAAAATTGATCTTCCAGTCAAATTTCTCCACGTACTTTCCAAACATATTTTCTTTTGCTCCAAATTTTTTTTCGAACAACCTGATACTCTGTTAATTAGACGTCGATTTCCCCGTCGATGGTGCCACTATTGAGAATTACGTACAAATTCCCTCTCTAATTAATCCTCAGGAATTATTTATGTTCAAGAAATAATTAAGCCAACAAGAAAATAAAACAACAACGCAAAAATTACGGACCGCGAAAGTCTTTCACTATATAATAAATTATTATAATTATATAGAATTTGCACTCACCAAACCCCCCATGTATTGTAGGAAAAATAACCAAAGTTTAACACATCTACAAATTTCTATTTCTTTGTACAATCCACAAAGAATCCAAGAAAAATCAAGATGCTAGATTACATTTTTCCTCACAATACTCTCTAGTCAACGTGTAATTAATTGGCTCTTCAACACACATATTTATAGGTAAACATAACCCAAAAACCTGTATTACTTGTGCCCTAAGATATTCCTTGTTGAAGTAGAAAAATCAGAATAAGGAAAGAAATTCATGCCAAAAAAATTATCTTCCTTTTCTTTTCACCCTTAACTTGGTCTCCAAGTTAATCACTTTAACAAGAAAATCAATTGTCCAAGATATATTTTGGGTCAAATCCCAACACTTTGTTGCACTATAAACATCCCAAAAGGGTAACAAGTTCAATACAGTTACAGGTATACACAATGAAGGACTGATGCAGGACAATTGGCGTTGGAGTTTGAAAAAGAATTGGACTGAAAATTGGGAAAAATAGCTGTTTCGAAGAAAGGTCATAACTTTTTGCACCGGTGTCAGATTTCTTATTATAATATGTTTTCAAAATTGTCTCTCAGCGCTCCATAGCATCCCAATTGGGTTTTCAAACTCAAATTTGCAGTTTATGGCGTGCTACCGAACGGTCAAAGTTTTAGCGTTATTGTTGTTTTTTCCGTTTTAATTTAGTAGATGTCTATTTTGTTCTTTTCGCTTAAATTAAGGGTTTTGGAAACTATTTAAAGGCTCTTTGTTTTCTGGATAACAATTATTGAATTTTGGAGGCTATTATTTTTGCGTATTACAGTTTTCTATCTTTTATGTTTACGTTTATAAACCTAAGACTTCCGTTCTGTGTCAAGATTACACAAGCCACTTATCTATAAGGATCTTCTCAGATATGTACAAAAAGATCACCAAGAACCACGCATAAACTTCAACCCTCAAATCTCAACTTACAACACTCAGTCCTAACTATCTCACTAAAAAATAAACAAGGTTAAATCAAGAATATACATATCAACACTTGAATAAGACAATAAAGTCAAGAGAAAATCAAAAGGCACTAAGCCCTAATTTTTCTCTCAAGATCGCACTGAAGCTAGACGAAAATTAGAATCCAAGAACACCAAGTGAAACGGTATTCAAAGAGCCAACCAAAAGAACCATAAAAAAGGCCAGATTGAACAAAGCAAATGAAACCAAGTGAACCATCCGCAAAAGTTCCAAAACACTTTAAAGAAGTGTTAAATATGAGAAACACATTTTTCTCCAAATTTTGGGAGCACACAACACACATGCACCAACTTATTTCTAACAATATCCAACTTGATACCAAGAATTTCGGCCTATATCACAACCAAAAGCGTCACTAGCGAGATAAATTTCATAGCTCAAGTACATGCACAACAAAATCACAAAGAATCAATAGAAAGCATCTTCAAGCAATTCAAAAATTTCTTCAAAGGAATTACTTTATTTCCTCTATCAGAATGATTAAACTGGGTAGCAATTTTACCAATTTTCAGAATTCTTTTTGATATCACATCTCTAATCAAATGGTATTCAATATCAATATGTTTGGTTCTATAATGGAATTTGGGATTTTGCTTAAATGTATAGCACTTTGGTTATTAGAAAATAAGATAGCATCTTCATCCGCAAAACCAAGTTTCCCTAATAAACGTTTAGCAAAATTCCCTCTTTAACAGCGTCAGTAGCTAAGATATATTCAGCTTCTGTAGAAGACAAGGCTACAAATTTTTGCCTTTGAGATTTTCGTCCAATTATAGTACCACAAAAGGTATAAAAATAATAAGAAGACGATCTTCTATTATCTTTATCCCCAACAAAATCAAAATCTGTATAGCCTTTTAAAGTTACCCTATCTTTATTTAGTTTAAACAGAATACCCAAATTTGAAGTTCCTATCAAATATTTCAAAAGTTATTTCAAAGCGTTCCATTGTTCTTTCACATGGTTATTCATAAATCTTCTAAGTATACTAATGCTATGAGCTAGGTCAGACCTAGTACTAATCATTAAATACATATCGATTCCAATAACATTTGCATAAAGAACTTTAGACATTCTATTAAATTCATCCTCAGTTTTAGGACAACAATCAGAAGAAAGTTTAAAATGATTTGCCAGAGGGTAAAGATACATGCTTACAGTCAAACACGTGCAAAAAAAATTCAAAATTTTATTCACATATTCATTCTGATAGTGAATAATAAATTCTTTTCTTTATTTCTTGAAATCTGCATACCTAAAATCTTATTGGCTGGACCAATATCTTTCATATCAAATTTAGATCTCAATTTTTGTATAACTTTTAAAATTTTGTATTTATCATTGCTGGCTAACTTATCATCAACATATAATACAAAATATAGAGAATTCTCACCTCCATTACCTTTTGCGATACAATCAGGTATCACAATTGCTTCTTTTAAAATCTAGTTCCAAGACAAATGTGTCAAATCTTTTATAACATTGTATTGAAACTTTTTTTTAACTTATAAAAGGATTTTTTTTTTTCAACAAACACACATTTGTTTCAGAATTTCCCTTAATAAAATCAGCAGGTTGCCTTATATATATAACTTCATCAAAATCACCATAAGAAAAAACGATTTTAAAATCTAACTGATCAAGTTCCCATTTAAATTGAATGACAAGAGCACGAATGCATCTAATAGTAGTATGCTTAACTACATGGGAAAAAATTTCAATATGGTCTACACCTTTTTTTGTGTAAAACCCTTGGCTACTAATCTAGCCTTATACCTAATATTATTAGGATTACCAGGTTTCCCTTCCTTTAATTATAGACCCACTTGCAGTCTATCAATTTTGATTTGGAGGTTTCTTAACCAATTCTCAGGTTTTATTCTTAAAAAGAGAAGCCATTTCCTCTTCCATGGCAGCCTTCCACTTGACAAAATCCTTCCAATTTATTGCCAGGTCATATGAACTAGGTTCATTATCATTTTCTCTTTGATAAATATACAAGGAAACAAAATCATCATTATCAAATCTAGCAAGTGGCCTAATATTTCTTTTCTTCCAATCTCTAGTAAGTTGGTATTCATCAAAAGGAATATTATTAGAAACAAATAAGTTCTCAGTTTCTAAGTCTTGATTTAACTCAATAGTCTCAGTAGCTTCAATATTAGGTTGACTAGTTCCATCATCTATAGGTGTAGGGGCATTCCCTTCTAGGTAAGTAGTCTCCACCTCAATCTGAACATCTTTTTCAGTAAAGTCCTCAATCTTACTGTTAACTTATTTTAAGTTATATTTATTGGCATTTTCTATTTTCCTACATGTTTGTAATTTAATGAAATTAGTTTATTACTAAATATTTTTATTTAGTAATTTATTAAGTTTAATTAAATTACTTAAATATTTCTTGAACGTAATATTGTCTTTATCTCCTATATATTGTGATAATATTTGTTGCTTATCTTCTATGATAATGAAAAGATATATTGTGATAATATTTTGGAGATAATGTTTGTTGCTTATCTTATATGATAAGTATTGTGATAATGGTAGAAGTCTATCACTTATCGTTTGTGATAAGAATTGTGATAATAGTTTACTTGGCTTGAAATTATATCTTTATCACTTATAAGTATTTTGATTATATTTTAAGTCTTGGTAAAATATTCTGAATGGCCGAAAATATTTGATCATAATCTCGAAAATATCTTGAAATCTTGATCTTGTTATTTTGGTAAAATTCTTGATAATATATTGTGATTGTCAAGGTATCCAAAAAATGGTAAGCATCTTCTTGATATGGTCAAGAATATTTCATTCTTATCTTTGCATATGGTAAGATTTGTTGGACGAAAATCTATCTAGGAAAAATTCTTGATAGGGCCGAAAATATGAAGTCCAAGTTTATGTTAATCACGTGATTGATTAACTTATGGTAAGATTTTACATGATTTATCTATATCTTGGTTATGGTAAGATTTAGTAAGAATATTTCTCTTACCTTTTACTAATTATCTCTACCATGTTTTGCAGGTTGTAGAGATCTTGTGCAATAAGGAAACTTGGGAACCAAGTAAACCTAATTGCACTATAAAGAGAAGAAAAACGGGATGTTTTTCTTGTGACGTGAAAAGAAAAAAATCCGTGTGGAGCCTATCACATACACGTCCACCTTAGAAGTCTTGAAGCTATAATTTTCGTGTGTGCACAAATACAAAAAGCTTCAATTGTGTTGTGACTTCAATACTCCGGGAGGAGGATTCAATCACTTGGAGAAGGAAAGAATTTCAGCGTGAAGATCAAACGGGAGGTTTGGATCAAGATCGAACGGGAGTTTGTGTTGCTGAAAAGTGTTGCAGAGTCAAAGAAAACTACTGAAGAGCGGTGGGACGCCAGCTCACATTACATGCCACAGAAGGATCAGGGAGTGATCTATTTCTTGGATGTTTGATAAAGTCTATGCGTAGATTTATCCTGTAATTTAGATTGATCTGTATAAACTCTTTCCTTATATAGTGATTTGTTTTTGTTCACAGGATGCGAACCGTGGGTTTTCCCTGTTAGGGTTTTTCCCACGTTAAGCTCAAATTATTGTGTTCTTTTCTATTTATAATTTCACACAATTTATTCTGATTGTTTACGTTTTACAATCCAGAAGAATCTTCCTTAGCAAGATTCATCTGGTACTGCGCTAAATAACGCTTAACGATTTACTGTTAACTGGTTACTGTCCAGACTTGTCTGTGACGGTCTGTTTATAAAATTTAGACAACCTCAAATTTTCACTTACCTTCTAAACATGGCATACGAGATTCACTAAAAATGACATCTTTCCTTACTATCACTCTATACCCCATTTCATCTTTAGCCCAAAGTAACATTCTCACCATAACATAGAAAAACATATTTAAGGGATCTAGGTTTAAGCTTTCCTACAGTTTGATGAGTATATGCAGTATAACCAAATACTTTTAAATGAGAATAGAGAACAGAACTTTGAGACCACACAATTTACGCACATTAAAATTTAAAGCACTAATAAGAGATCTATTTATCAAGTAAGCAATAGTTTTAATAGTTGCACCCAAAAATAATGAGGCAAGCCAGAACTAAACAACATACATCTCACTTTATATAAAATAAAATAGTCATATTCATCCTTTCAACCATGCCATTCTGTTGAGGGGCATAAACAACAGTTTTGTGTTTAAGTTTGTCATGCTTTTGTTTTTAATAAAAACACCCAAATCTTTATTAGAAAATCATCAATGATCAATAAATAATATTTATAACCATACAATGTACAAACAGAAGTGGCCCCTACAAATCAACATGTAAATACTCAAAAATCTACTTAGATTTGTCAGTTCACGCAAGAAAGGTAATTTAAATTGTTTACCTATCACACATTGTTCACAGGAGACGATATCACAAAGATCTACTTTACCATAAAATACCTCTATTTTGTAAATATTTCAAACCTTTATTGCCAATATGGCAAGGTCTCTAATCCTATAATCTAGAAGGAGTCATGCTTTCCTTTAAAATAGCAGTAGTTAAACCAAGCAAAGGTTTGAAATTTAAAAAATAAAGTTCATGTCTCTTTGGGGTACTAATGATCAAGTCACAGTCCCTAAATATTTTAATATGTCCTTGACCCATGTTAATATTAAACTCCATATCATTTAACATACCTAGAAATATCAAATTTCTTTCAAGTTAAGGAACATACCTAGCATCTTTCAAGAAAGCATATTTCCCTTTTCAAGTAAGATTTTTATAGTTTCTATTCTATTCACTTTACATGGCATGTTATTACATGTTAGCCTGTTGATGATCGGATTGGCTAAGCCATGGGCATAAGAGCGGATTCTCCCCAATACTATTCAAGTTACCACTTGATATAAGCAGAGTTCTGATAGTATCAAAAATATGGCGATGTTTGCATTTGGCATGATCATTTTGTTGAGATTTTCCAGGACAAGAATTTTGAGAAATAGTGCCTTGTTGATGCAAAAATTCAAGAAGGTTTCTTTGTATTCCATAGCATTATCTTCACGAAACGCTTTGATTGGTCGAGAAAATATGCATTTTGACCATTTTAGGCAAAGCTATAGTAGATTTTTAGTAGTTCAGAATGATTTTTCATAAGGTATACCCATGTAAAATGAATATTGTCATCTATTTAAATAACAAAGTATCGTGACCCCCCCCCCCCCTCTATGGTGGTATGAGGGGAAGGTCCCCAAACATTAGAATGAATAAGATCAAAATGTACACTAGAAATAGAATCACCTTTATTGAATGACAATGGAAGTTGTTTTCCCAAGTTGACAAGATAAGTAGGATACTGTTTCTGATTTAACTTTTCCAAATCTACCAGAGGAAATAAGAGATGATAAGTGTATTTTCTAAGCTTATTTACATGCTAAAATTAGGATATTATACTGTCGTTTAAGAATAAATGCTATTGATTTTGCTATTATTTCTTTATATTTCAGAAGTTATCTCAAAGTTGAAAGAATAAAGCAATTGAGGGGAATAAAGAGCAAATGGACGCTATATTATACACATGGAAAGTACATGAAGGCAATTGAGGATCAAAATCAAGCTAAATTGGAAGAAGTCAAAAGTTCAAGAGTTCAATTAAAGAAATCAATAGATGAAAGGAGAAATTGAAGACATTCACAAGTATAAGGGCTAAATTGATCAACTCAAGTTGAGGAATTCTCGCACAAATAAGGAAAAGGACCAACTTGTAAAGATATAGAAAGTAGAGGATCAAGAAAAATTCAAATAACCACATGATCGCTCAAGGTTACACTATGTTATGGCGCGGTCGCAACTATGTTTAGCAGAACCTAAATTAAGTCTTGCATGCAATCGCGACCTTCTATACCAAGTGACCGTGTCGCTTTTTGGCCTTATAATCTGGTTTTGATATTTCATTCCAAATTGAACTAGGTTTCTTCCATTACCTATATATATGAGACGTGTTGCATGAAATGAGGGTTCCTTCACACATTATTTCATAGCATATTCTACACAACTCTTGAGAGAACCAATTCGCGCAAAGTGCAAGGTTGAAGGCTTCTCAACAACAAGATGATTTTCTACATTAGGTGATGAATTTCATTAAAACTTGTTGTATTTTATCTTTAATTATGTATGTAGGATAATTTATTTTAGGATCTTGATGGAACTTTAATTTCCAGATTTCATGTTTTAATTATTGTTTGATTAAATACAATTTATAGGTTTGAGCAATTAATTTCAAATTTTATTTCTGTACAATTACTTGATCACTAATTGTATGAATGTTGTGATATTTTCTTAAGTCCAAAAGATTAAGAATTCATTAAACACATTTTAATTACCATAAAGTTCGATATTTGATAGAAATATACCCCTATGCATTATGTTATCTTCAAGTGTTCATAAAACGTTAATGATTTTCTACGTGTTTGCATTCGTCATAGAAATATAGTCGGATGACATATATAAATATGTTTTAAACCAAATAAGAACATTGATATTCAAATAGTTAAATATTTAAATCAAAGCATGAATAATGGAAGTAAAATAGATTCTTGATTCTAACATATTTTCTCATTAATTTTGTTAATTCAAAATTGCTTATTTTATTTGTTAGTTTAAGTCCAATTCCCAATCAAATTGATATTTTTCTAGTTCCATTTAAGATTTTTAATCTAAAATAATAAGTTACTCAATCGTCGTGGGAATGATACTTGGACTCGTCATCCACTTTATTACTTTTGAGTGAGGGCTGATGATTTTGAGAATGAATCTGATACCATGTTAAGATTATGAAGAGAAGTAATGAATAGAAAGTGTAAAGATGAGGGGAATTATGCATTGAATTGATTGAATAAAGACATACAATGAGCCCCTTTACATAGGGGTCAGAGTCATGTACAAGTATGGGAAAAAAAATAGTATCACCTAGTATTTCATTGCGTAACTGCATGATTGATCATCTAGCTTTTGCGATCATGCTTTCTATCAGTGAAGGGATTATTATCCAGTACGAACTCTAAAACGTCATCTTAATATTTACCGATTTGGTGGTTCTTGTTTGATTTTCGGTTTAGTGTATCCTTATACTTTAATGAATGAGTTATGATAATGCAGCTTTGCTTCCTAGAGATCGACTAGACAAGAGTAAACATGATTAAGGATTATAGCCCTACTTCAGCAGCATTCTTTTCGTACTGGAAAATCTTGGACACACAAAACGCTTAGGAACCATACCAAATATCAACGAGGTTCACATTAAAAAAGTTTTGGTGTCTGATCTTCAACTTTTACTTCCATTTTGCAGATTCATGATTTTGATCTACCAAAAATGAAGTGGGAAGTTATTGGAAATGTGCTACCCACTTAAGGCCAAAACATGTTTTCTCCTATTGGGCCTAAGATGGGAATTTGATCCACATAACTTGGGAGCTTTCTGTATATACACTCCTCACATTTGGTATTCACGTGAAGAATAATTGAAGGGATACGGGAAGATGAGATAGGAGGCATCTCCTTTTCTCTCCAACACAATGATTCGGACTCTCCTCTTCTTTGTTCTCAATTTGTGGGATTTTTTAGGTTAGGAGTTTGAACAAGATTTCTTGACGAGGTCAAATTGTAGTTCTTTATTTGTTATCTCTTCTCTTGGTGATTAGAGTGATTTTACAATATGTGTAAAACATAAAAGCTGAAGTTAATTCTTGGTGAAATCTGATTTTTGTTTGGTAGAGTGTAGGATTTACTTTTAGGGATCTTTTTGGTGTTCTTGGTGGTGATCTTGTATGATGAGATTCTTGATGTGTCTAGTGAAATTTGAGAGTAAATCCAAATTTAATGGATTTCTCAACGGGGGAGTAGGTGAGTCTTGAATTACCGAACCACCAGGGCCTTAGGCAAAAAATCTTGGTGTTCTTGTATTTACATTTGATTATTTCATTCTATTGTTCAAATCGATCCAACAGTGGTATTAGAGCCTTGTGATTTAAATCTAGAGCCTTGTGTGGGGATCAAGAACTTGTTGAATTTTGCGATTGGAATTAATTTCAAAAAATTTGGAAGAAATCAAAGAAATTGCAAAATTGGGAAAGTTCATGCTTCAAATCACAAGAAAAAAGGTTCTAACAGAGAGGAGGAATTGACCGGAAATTCCAAGAAATTTCGAAAAAGAAGCCATTGCCGGTTTGTAAAAAATGTAAAAAGAAAATTAACTTTCCAATTGGTGAAAGAAGGAGCTTCAGGACCGGTTAAAAATCATTCCAAAATTGGCGAGAAAAAAAATTTTCTTGACCGAAAGTGGGAAAAGAATTGGTGAGTTCCATAAATTCTTAAATCGAGAAGGTGGATTTGAACTTGAGGAAGTCTGATTTTTATTTATTTATTTATTTTAAAGACCTAGTTTGTTAAGGAATGAGGAATAAAAAATTGCATGAAATCTGAAATATCATCCTTTGTACAACATAATGATTTTGTTTCTTGTTTACTTTTCTTTATTTAGGCAAGTAGACATTCATTTGTATAGTACATGATCTCTTGCATTGTATATATATATATATATATATATATATATATATATATATATATATATATATATATATTCTTCCTTAGTCATCAATAAGAAATACACAGAAATATATTGGGTTTTACATGGTATCAGAGCACCCACGTTTTTTAACCTCTTTTCATTTTGTCTGTCTTCTCCTCACACACAGTAAGCAGTCCATCTTCTCCTTACTGAACACATGGCAAGGAAAGATGAAACCCAAAACTCCACCAATCTTGAAGCCAATAATTTTGATAACACAAATAAAGCTTTTTATCTTCATCATTCTGATCAACCAGGGCTTGTTCTCGTCACACAGCCACTGATCGAAGAAAACTACAACACCTGGATTCATGCCATGCTCATGGCTCTTAACATCAAGAAAAAATAAGGCTTTGGCACTATCAAACAACCATCAGAAACTTCCACCGTAGAACTCCAACAATGGAGGTACTGCAATAACCTCGTAAAAGCATGGTTTTTCAGTTCGATCTCACAGGATATTAGAGCAAGCATAATTTACTACCAAAGTGCTCACAAAATCTGGCTTGATTTAAAGGATCGTTTTTCACACAAAAACATCGTTCATCTTTTCCATGTTGAAAAAGCTATTAACAATTGCAAACAAGAAAGCATGACTATTGGAGCCTATTGCACCAAACTTAAAGACCTTTGGGATGAATGTGATGCACTATATTGTATTCCAACTTCCACATGTGATGCAAGGAAGGAAGTCCTGTAGTCCCAACAAAATAAAAAAACTATGAAATTCCTCATGGCACTTAATGAAGTTTATGCCCCTGTTCGTGGTCAGATTCTTCTCATGGATCTGCTTCCTACTATCAATAAGTCCTATTCTGTTATTCTTCAGGATGAAAAACAACGAGGAACCTTGAAGGGAAGTGCACCAATGACAGAAACTTCGACCTTTGCAGTGAAGAATTGTTCAAGAAACTTTGACTGGAATTTCACGCCCAAGAATCCCCTTAAAAAATGTGGAACGTGTGATAAAATTGGGCATAACTTAGAGGCATGTCGAGTACACCTTAAATATGAGTACTATGAGTGGCAAGGTCACTCCATTGATATATGTCGAAAGCTACAAAGGACCAAATCTGCAAACTACAAGCCTGATCAACAAGAGCCCAGGAACCTTCCCTCCAAGGCCAATTATGCAGATACCAGTGCACCATTCACTCTCACAGCAGAACAATATCAGAATCTCATGAAGTTACTTACTGAAAAAGAGCCTAATTCAATGGCTAATCACGTTGGTAGTGCCTCTGCTATGAGCGATCTGTCAGGTAAAATTTTCTGTGCTTCTGTTATTGAAAAAGAAGCCTACTGGATACTTGATATTGGAGCCATAGATCACATGGTTTACTCTACTGATTCGTTAACCACAAGCTCTCATGTCACCAACCAAACTGTGCAACTACCCAATGGATCAATTGCTGCAGTCACACATATAGGCAACATTTACTTTGCTGATTTCATCCTACATGATGTGCTATGTGTTCCCTCCTTTAAATTGAACCTGATTTCCATTAGCAAACTAGTTCACAATTCCCATTACCTAGCCATATTCACTAATAATACTTGTATGCTACAGGACCAACTATCGGGGAAGAGGATTGGGACGATAACTGAGTGAGGACTCTACTACCTTGATATTTCGAAGAGAACCAGATGCAGTGCAGTAACCTCACCAGCTTCTTGTTCCCCAAGACTTTGGCATCAACATCTTGGTCATTTATCAAATAACACTCTTCGTTTACTCTTTCATTTTAGGATGAATATCATTTTTTTGTAGATTGTTTAATTTGCCCATTAGCTAAACAAACTCGATCTCCATTCCCATTAAGTTCTATTCGCACTAAAGCACCTTTTGAATTAATCCACATAGATATTTGGGGAGGGTATCATGTTCCTTAGATTATTGGGGCATGATACTTCCTTATTATTGTTGATGATAATAATCGTTGCACATGGATTTATTTGATTCATCATAAATCAGAAACTCCTATACATATCACCACATTCATCAACCTTGTTGAAACACAATTTTCCTTAAAAGTGAAAATTCTTCGCAGTGATAATGGACCTAAATTTACAATGATTTTTTTTTTACTTGGATAAAGGTATTATTCATCAAACTAGTTGTGTTTCTACTCCACAACAAAATGGAGTAGCAGAAAGGAAACACCGACACCTTCTCAACATAGTCCGAGCCTTGCTATTCCAAGCCAATCTACCCAAGAAATTTTGGGGAGACGCCATCTTAACCGCTGCTTACCTCATTAACCGAACTCCCACACCCCTCCTTGAAAGGAAAACACCTGTTAAAATGCTTTTCAACAGACAACCCCCATACGATCATTTGTCAGTGTTTGGATGTCTTTGCTTTGGCTCTACACATCACCATCGTCTCACTAAATTTGATGTCAAAGCCACCCGATGTATTTTCTTGGGTTATCAATATGCTTAGAAAGGTTACATGGTATATGACCTCTCAACTGATAAAATCTTTGTTTCACGTGATGTTATTTTTCACGAAGATATCTTTCCCTCGCTACCTTTCGCTGCAAACACATCTCCAATGCTTAACTTATCACCATATGATGAAGGAAACCCTATTTCACACTTGCTGGGACTGATGTGATACCACATCAACCATACCCCTCAAGAAGAACTTCCTACTCACGATGAATCATCTCCCCACTAATTCCCTTCACCTACAGATTCTTCATCTATTGATCAACCTACTCCACCCTCATCTTCGAATCAACAAATACCTCCATTGCGGTCCAAATGACCTACAACAGCACCTAGTTATCTCCGTGAGTATCATGTTGGTATTCCTCTTCCCTCAAGAAATGTACCAACATCTAACTCGGCATTGGTTGAAGGTACATGTATAACTTATCCCCTATCTAATATTCTTTCATATGAGCATTTATCTCCCAAACATCGTACCTTCACTATTTCTCTTTCAGTTGATAAAGAACCATCCTCATTTCCTTAAGCAGTTTGTGATCCGAAATGGAGCCTTGCTATACATCAAGAATTTGTTGCGCTCAAAGCTAATGGCACATGATCACTACAAAAATTATCTCCAGGGAAAAAGTCAGTTGGGTGCAAATGGGTATACAAGATCAACCTCAAATCTGATGGAACCGTGGAACGCTATAAAGCTAGATTGGTAGCAAAAGGATACAACCAAGTAGAAGGTATAGACTATCGAAAGACCTTTGCTCCAGTTGCAAAGCTTGTGGCAATTCTCCTTCTCCTTGTTGTGGCATCAAGTCAACATTGGCATCTTCATCAGCTTGATGTAAATTATACCTTCTTACATGGAGATCTTGATGAAGATGTTTACATTTCTTTCCTCCTGGTTTCGAACGAAAGAGAGAGACACGATTTTGCAAACTCCATAAATCATTGTATGACCTCAAACAAGCTTCGCATCAATGGTTCATTAAACTCTCTACTTCTCTCAAGCAAGCCAATTACAAGCAATCAAAAGCTGATAATTCATTGTTTGTTTGATCTAAAATGGTAAACATACCGCCCTTCTCATTTATATAGATGATGTCATTCTGGAAGGGAACGATCTTCAAGATATTGAAGGTACCAAGCTATTTTTGAAGAACCAACTCAAGCTGAAGGATCTTGGACAATTGAAGTACTTTCTAGGAATTGAGGTTGCAAGATCTAATAAAGGCATTGCCCTTTCACAACAAAAATATGCTCTATAGATTCTTGTAGACGTTGGATACCTTGGTGTGAAACCAACCTCTTTTCCCATGGAACAAAATTTATCTCTCAGCAAGTTTGAAGGTGACTATATTAGTGATCCACCTTCATATAGAAGACTTGTTGGACGGTTAATTTATTTGACTATGCAGTCCATGTTGTAAGTCAATTTATGGACAAGCCACGAGTATCACATTTAGAAGCAGCCCATCACGTCTTGCAATATGTGAAACAAACACCAGGACAAGGATTATTTCTTCCAAGAGAAAGTTCAATCCAATTGAATGCTTTTTGCGATGCAGATTGGGCTAGGTGCCCTGACACTCGACGATCAGTTACTGGGTATTGCATTCTTCTAGGCAATTCATTAATTTCTTGGAAAACCAAGAAGCAAACGACAGTATCACGATCCAGTGTTGAAGCTGAGTATCGATCTATGGCCACAACTTGTTGCGAAATTATTGTTGGGTGGATTTGTGAATAGTGACGCCAAATAATGAAAGTTTGTAAATCTGAGCCGAAATTTGGACAGAGTAATGGAAATGAAAGTACAAACAATGAAGAAGAAGAAAAGAAGGACAAAGCCGAGGCAAGAGTTGAACTCTTTGTCCTTAAGTCGAATTTGCCTCGCAACGGTGCCTACGGATAACGACAATCGACTCCCAAGATACAACGGCTTCACTTGTGTTTGTAGCACTTCAAAACACAAGTACAACGAACCAAATATAGGCTTAAGTACTCCAAAGGATGCAATGAAGGAAAATCAAAATAAATGAAATGATTTTGATTTAGGAGACAAGTGAGGATGAGAGGTGTTTTTTCATATCAAAATGTGAGGAATAGGACACCCAAAGGGTCCTATTTATAGACCATGAAAGGGTGTGGACGAAGTGGTTGAGGCCCAAACCATGCACCATTTCCAAACAATGCACCTTTATGAAAATGTGTCATTTGGCCGGACAACCGTGCGGCCGCACGGTTATAGACCGTGCGGTCGCACGGTTTAACTTAAAAACCCGAAAATGAAATTGACGTGTGGTCGCACGGACAAACATTTTGACCTGATTTTCGTCATTTTTCGTAATTTCTCATTTATCCGATATTGGTTTTCGAAATGCCAAATATACCCTTCAATACATGCAGAGAAATCAAAATTCTCTTTCGATCCCCGTTTGTGCGCCCCGAAGCGGCGAAGTGGCAAACAATTTTGCCTAAACGAATTGAGTTGATATTTTTAGTATTTGGTCGAAGTCGACACGAAGTCACTTTAATCGATTTTCAATTCTCGATTTATTAACCAATATCCAACAATTACTTGGTTAAAAGCAATTCTAAAAGATTTGGGCATCGAACATTCACATCCTGTCAATCTATATTGTGATAACCAGGCCGCACTGCACATTGCTTCGAACCAATATATCATGAACGATCGAAGCATATAGAAATTGATTGTCATCACATACGAGAAAAGGTTCAGGAAGGATTGATCAAAATGACTCATCGGCACAAATTAGACCAACCAGCAGATATTTTTACAAAGCCATTGAGTTCTTCGTAATTTTTTACTCTACTCAGCAAGTTGGGAATTATTAACATACATTCCAAACTTGAGGGGGGAGTGTTAAGGAATGTGGAATCAACAATTACATGAAATCTGGAATATCTTCATTTGCACAACAGAATGATTTTGTTTTCTGTTTTGCTTTCTTTATTTAGGCAAGTAGATATTCATTTGTATAGTACATGATCTCTTACATTGTATATATATTCTTCCTTAGTCATCAATAAGGAATATTGAGAAATACATTAGTTTTTACACAGTTGGTTGGAGACTGTGGGAAGAAAGAAAAAGAAAATTCGTACTATTCTTGTTGATGATGACAGCAATTCATCTACCAGTTTCTTGACTTCTCTATGCCCTTTTCTAAACCTCTATTCTACTGGAGATCACTCTCAAGAAGAGAACTACCTATTGGAGGAAGCTACATCTTCATTATCTACTTTGGAAGTGTAGAAACCGACCAAGAAGGAGAAGAGCTACTAGTCGAAAAAACTACTAAAATAAAAAAAAATCTGACCGGCCATCAGACTAAGGCGGTGTCGAAAGTACGAGCTCGACGTCGGTGACCCGACTGAAGTTGTACAAGGCGGTGGTGCAAGCAACGAAATCATGGGACAACTGGAGCCGGGGATTTTGACCGGAGAAGACGTCTTTTGAGTTATCTGACCCCAACTTTCATTTCAAATTTCAGCTAAACTGTTGCTCTGATCAATAATCTGACACCGGATATGTGTTTGTGAGGCCAAGGTAGAGCTTCGACTGATGGAGATTTGCAGTTTCTGGTTGTGGTAGTCATTTTTTGGTTGGAGAAATTTTTTTTTACCGAAACTTTCATTTTCAATCCCGGCCAAACGAAAGCTCAGACCAGAAAATGGCGACCATTGGTGACATCGTGAGACTAGATGCTTCTACTGAGGCTTGGAATTTTTCGGCAAGCGACCGGTGACAGTCCCGCAAAGGCGACTTTTGGACAATTTATTCTACATGATCTGCTGAGTCCATTTCCTCAATCTTTTTTTGCAAGATTTCAAGCGCATATATATGAACACACATTGTTCACTCGGTGATATCAATAAAGATTAACACTTTTTTTCTTTACGAAATAGCTACCTTGCCGGTAGCAACTTATTTAGGTTAATTATTATTTGAAAATGGCCACCTTGTGGTGGCAACCTGTTTTGCGAGCTGTGTTCTCTATTTATATGTTTTAATTGTTTTAGACATGTGATTGCTGATTTTGGTTGATAAAATTGGATAATTCCTCATATGTTGTGGTTGATCACTTTATTGAAACTCGTAGCTTAATGGACTATAAATTAGACTTACCTATTTGCGATTTTGCTTGTTTCTTAATTTAGGTTTTACTTGATTGTGCCTTTGTTTCATAATTTTTGTTATATTTGAAATACTTGATTGAGTCGTTAATTGGTTTATTTGTTGTGTAAAGCTTTATTCTAAATATGACTACACTTTGCATTGGTTTGGGGGTTAAACTACATGTTAGTGGAACATATTAGTTAGGAGTTGAATATTAGTCTACAATGGATATATTAACTCATATGTTAGAGCATCTCAAATAAACTCTTTATATTTAAAGAGAATATTCTACATAATAGAGTGGATCTTTAAATTTAAAGAGCAAATTTTTTTACAAGGTCCAACACACTCCTTATTTTTGACTCTTTATTCTACTTTTTCATAAAAATATTTATTGTCTCCCTTTATTTTTAATTAATATTTACTTTTTTAAAATTGAATGACCAATGATATCAAATCAATATCTATATATCTATCTATATTAATATATAAAAGGAGCAAAGTGTGAAAAGATTACCAGCCCAAAAATTTGCCCAAATTCTCGCCCAGAGAACCGAAAGAGAAGAGAAATAATAAAAAAAAGGAAGTACAGCCGCGTTATTTTATATATATATATATATATATATATATATATATATATATTGCCTTTTTTTCTTGATGTTTTGTTTTTGGTTGTTTTGTGTTTTCTTTTTTTGAATAGTTGTTTTGGATTAATAAATTCGCATTTTTGGAATTTTGATTTTTATACATTAATTTGCAATATTTTGATATTCATACAATAATACTTATAAAAATTAATAAGCACTATTTGAATAAATTAAACAAATATAATTACTTCTTTTGAGTAGTTGTTTTGGATTAACAAATTTACATTTTTGGAAATTTGATTTTTATACATTAATTAGTAATATTTTGATATTCATACTTATGAACATTAATAAGCACTATTTGAATAAAATAAACAAATATAAATTAATTAGATGTTACAAAATTTATAAATTAATTAGATGTTACAAAATTTATAAATTATTTCCAAAACTTAGATTAATTTTGTTGAACTTTCAAAATTAAATAGACATTATTAATATTTTCTGAAATTAATTACGAGTTAATTTTTTATTATGTGAACATTTGAACATCATAATGTTTCCTTCGAAAGTTCTCATGAAAACTACAATTGCTGTGCATCGCACGGGTAAGAGCTAATTTGTAATAAAGAAAGTTGTAGGAATATTGAAAACTGAAACTTTTTGAATGCATGTAATAATAGAGTGGATTTGGCTCTCCAAATTTGGAGAGTCAAATCCACTCTCTAAATTAAATTGTTAAATTAAAGAGCCTATTGGAGTGAGAAATTTTTAAGGGTTTTACTCTTCAAAATAAAGAGAATCTCAAGTTTAAAAAGTTAGTTTATTAAAGATGCTCTTAAGGAAATCCTTTTGGCCATGTGTTATTTTTTGTTAAATTTGGCTAGCAACTTAATAGATGATAGGCAATTTAAATTGAAAAATTCCTCTAAAATTTTATTCTTTTTTTCTTTCTTCTTTAAATTTTTAAATTTTGATCTATAAAATAATTTTTTTGTTGATTTCATATTATATAATTTAATGAGATCTTTAAAATGAGTACCATATTAATATATAATTTAGCTATTTTCAAAAATAAATATTTATTGTATTCTTGAACTTAGTTAGAAATGGTGTATTTGTTAAAATTTATGTTTTCAACCTCTCTTGATTTTATATAAAATTTATGTTTTCAACCTCTTAATCTTTTTTTGGAAATTAATAGAAACCTGTGCACGTGTGCTTTTTTTTCTTATAAGATTTTTGTATGACTTAAAAGTTACCTTGATTGTGGTATAAATGACTAAATTCTTTAGTTCTTATTATTGGATTTTGATGCAATAAGTCCGATCATTGCTTCTATATCATCATGTTGAAATAAAAGTAACTTGGTGTTCTTATTAGTGTATGTTGATGATATTTCTCTTGATTGGTTCATTGTTAATACTAATGAGAAGTTTTGAAATATGTACATTGGATCTTAGGGAATACTACGATATGAGTCTTTATGTTTAAGTGCTATATATAATGTTATATTGTGAGGATTTATAGATGTATGTTATGTAGGGGATATTGGTAATTGGATGTTGATTTCGTTCTATGTGTTTTCACCTTGTGTGATGGTTATGTGAGTTGCAAATCACATATTTTTTTCACATAGTTCTTAATCCATGATCGAGTCTGAGTATATTGGCACGTATGAGTCATTAAATGATCTTTGATGTTTAATGATTTTCTAAATAAACATTGTGGATTTGTTGGTGATATGATTATATACTTTGACTGTTAGCGTGTTATACATTTTAAGAAAAATCTAATTTTTTTACGGTTGTACTATACATAGAGAAATTTAGGTATCACACGTGAAGAAAATTTTGAATAAATAAGCATTTTATTTAAGATGTGTCACAGGGTGAATAAACCCTGAATAAATGTTTTTATCAATCACTTCCTCAGATATGGTACTAAAGTCATAACTTATTTTTCAGGTGTGTGAGAGCAAGATGATATTAAATTGGTTGCTTAAATTCACTATTTGTGCACTCAAGTTCGTAGCAAGGTGGAGAATGTTGGAAATATGCTACTCACTTAAGGCCAAAACTTGTTTTCTCATATTGGGCCTAGAATGAGAATTTGGTCCACACAACTTGGACACTTCCTAATATATACACTCCTTGTATTTGACATTCGTGTGAAAAAAAAAATTGATGGTTCTCTCCAACACAATGATTCAGATTCTCCTCTTCTTTACTCTCAATTTGTGGGGTATTTTTAGGTTAGAGGTGTGAACAAGATTTCTCGGCGAGATCAAATTGTAGTTCTCCATTTGTTATCTCTTTGTTGGTAATTAAAGTGGTTTTACAATATGTGTA
This sequence comes from Ligustrum vulgare, assembly GCA_963555705.1. Classification (NCBI taxonomy): domain Eukaryota; kingdom Viridiplantae; phylum Streptophyta; class Magnoliopsida; order Lamiales; family Oleaceae; genus Ligustrum; species Ligustrum vulgare. The sequence continues at coordinate 54,479,388 of OY743169.1, read as the reverse complement.
AAACATAGAAGGTTGAGTTAATTCTTGGTGTAATCTGATTGTTGTTTAGTAGGGTGCATGATTCGCTTTTAGGGATCTTTTTTGTGTTCTTGTTGTTGATCTTGTAATATATAATGAACTTCTTCATGTACCTAGTGAAATTTGAGTGTAAATTCAAATTTAATGGACTGTTCAACGGGGGAGTAGGCGATTATTGAATTACCGAACCTCCGAGATCTTTGACCGAAAAATCTTGACGTTCTTGCATTTACATTTAATTATTTTGTTATATTGTTTAAATTGATCCAACATTGGAGTTAAAGCCTTGTGATTTGAATCTAGAGCCTTGTGTGAGAATCAAGAACTTGCTGAATTTTACCATTGGAATTAATTACAAAAAGTTGGAAGAAATCAAACAAATTGCAAACTTGGGATAGTTCAGGTTTCTAACCACAAGAAAAGGTTCTGGCGAAGAGTTTCTGACTGGAAATTTCAAGAAATTCCGAAAAAGAAGCCAATGCCAGTTTGCAAAACAAGAAAAGGAAAATTAACTTGCCAATTGGGGAAAGATGCAGCTTCAGGTCATGTTAAAAGTCATTCCAAAATTGGCAAGGAAAAAAGAAGAAGAAGAAGAAGAAGAAAAACTCTTGATCGGAAGTGGGAAAAGAAATGATGAATTCTATAAATTCTCAAATCAAGAAGGTGGATTTGAACATGGGAAGTCTGATTTTTTTTTTTTTTTTTTAATTTAAAAAAGGTCCAGTTGTTTGGAGGCTGTGGATTTAAACACGTGGAAGTCCCATTTTTTAGAGTGGGCCCAACACCCTTTATGTGAAAGGCAGTCATCCGCGCGGTGGCTCTAACATTTTGCCAGATTCCGTAAAGCAATTCCAGCGTTTACTTTTCGGATAAAGCTACACTTACTAACAAAATGATACTAACAACTTACTAACATAAATTAATACCTATTTTACCCTTTAACTAAAATTATAACTAATACCTTATTTCACATATTATCTTATTAAATTTAGCACATAATAAATCCTAAAAATTTAATTACTTTAAAATTTTTATTACTTATTTCATAATTAAAAAATATTATGCCTGTTTATGATCCACATATACTTCACGAAAAAAGAAAAAATTTAATTAGAAGTTTACATAGAGAATATTTAGAATTGGAAAGATTAGGAAGAGACTTAAATACTGATCCGATTGCTATAGAAAAATATAGAGAAATTAAAAGGCTAGTTTTACAACATAATGAATATTTAAAATTAAAAGAAGAAAACTTAATTAGACAAGAAGATATAAGATATATGGATGAATTTGAAGAAAGATTTTTAAGAAGAATTAGACAAAGATTATAATTCCGCAAAATAAAATTTCACTATCACGATCCAACCCAGAGTGGTATCAGAGACAGCAGTTATACTTAGAAATATATTTAGAAAAATGTCTAAAAGATTATCAATAATCGAACCTAGAGTATATAATTATAGATCTAAAGATTTACCAAATAACAGTCATTGACCATTAATAACTGAAACAGATGGAAAATTTATACCATTTATACTATTAGGAGAAGAAGGATTTGGAGAACATAAACAATTAAACTGGACAAATTTATTTTTACTAAATAAATTAGGAATAAGTTTAGATAAAACTACAGAACAAAATTTAGAACAAGCAAAAAACTCAGAACAAGTTCAAGAAATTATCAATAATTTACCATTAGAAATAAGACAAATGATAGAAATAACTAATGATTATAAGGATATAAACAAAAATATACCCACACAAATATTAGAAGTAAAGCAATATGTGAATAACCTATCAAAACAATTAATAACCTTAGAAAACCAAATTAAGCAAATAACTGATAAAATAAATAAAATAGGAAATATGGTAGGAGTATATGAAAACCCAATAGAAATTACAGAGCAAAAAACTATTATAAAACAAATAAATATGATAAGAACAATTAAAGAAGAAGAAATAGGGAAAAATGATTTACATAAAAAATTAGATAATATACAACAAAATATTGGAATTGTAAACCAAAATATAACAAAAACATATGATGAAATGGAAAAAAGAAAACCTAAAAGAATAATAATTGACAAAGAATTTAAAGCCATCAATAGATTAGGAATAAATATGATTACTGAACAAATAGAAAAATTTATGGAAAATCCTAAAGAAGAAGGTGAAGCAGATTACATAACAGAAGAAGATTATATAGAAAAATTTAAAAATCTTAAAATAGAAGAAATTAATATGAATGAACAACAAAGAGCTTTAATACCAGTAGGACAAAATCCACCAGAATATATACAGCAACCAGGAACTAACAAAGTTAAAAAAGAAAATACAAGTAATACTAATCCACAAAATACACCAGAAATATATATGAATCAAAGACAAAACACAAATTTTAAAACAAATAATTTTATACCACAACAAAAATATTACACCAAGCCAAGCAAAAATTATCCTATAGAATATACACCATGGAGAAGTTTGGAAACACAAATTAGTTCAGAAGGAAGATGGATAGATTTAGGATGTGTGCAAGATGTAGATCATGAATTAGAATTATGGATGAAATCTATGGCTATGATGGCCTATACCAAAGAATTAACAGGAAAGCAATTACAATTAATGTTAGAAAATACATTTATAGGAACCACTGCAAGATGGTGGGGAAATTTAACAGAAACTTATATAGGACAGATTAGAGGAAATGACCAAGATGAAATAGGAACTATTTTAAGCAGATATGAAGATGCATTAAAAAGAGAATATACATTAGTAATAGACAGAGATACCAAAATTAGCTCAAGACTAAGAAATAAATATTTATTAGAAAATCTATCAATATGTGATATGTGTTACTTTAAACAATTTGCATGTGAATTTAGAGAATATTTTGAAAAAGCAGAATATAATCAGGAAACATATGATATGGAAATTATGAACCAAATATTCTTTAAATTACCAAACCCATGGAATTTAGAATTATTTAAGGATTGGGAAAAATTAGAAATACCATTAAGTAATAATAGTCTAGGAGCAAAAATACAATTTATAGAAATGAGACAACAAGAAAAATGTATGGAAGCAAATAATATGATAAAATTCCATAAAGCAAGTAAAAAATCATTATACTGTGATAAATTACAATATAAATCAACACAATGGGGATGTCATCTAGAAAGAAAATATAAGAAAAAGAAATATTATAGAAAAGATAAATTTAGAAACAAATTTTCTAAATTTAATAAATACAAAAAACCATATAATAAAATATTTAAAAGGTATAGAGTACCATATAAGAGATACTTAAGACAAAAACAAAACAAAACTAAAACATACCCTAAAAATCCTAGAAAATGTAAATGCTATTCATGTGGAGAAATATGACATATATCTCCAGAATGTCCTAAGAAAGATAAAAAGAAAAATATGATGTATATCTCATTAATAGAAAAAGAAAATTACAACTTATTACCTATTGAACAAGAAGAAGAATGAGAAGAAATTCCTGAAGATGAAGAAATTTATGAATTAGAAGAACATGAAGTAATAAATACAATAATGAAATTAGAATCTTCAGAAGAAAGTGAATCTAATGAATCTAGTGAAGAAGAATATTTATATATAAATATGATTAGACAAATTAGTGAAGAAGGTACATCTAAAGAATATGAATACCAATTAGAAGAAAATGAAGAACAACTAAATGAAAGATTAATATTTAATCCTAAAATGTATGAAAAGATCTTAAAATCAAAATTAGAAACTGTTTGTTAAATTTTTTTTGTTTAAAAACATGTTTTTTTATGTTTTCTAGGTAAGATATGTGGTTAAAAATTAGAGAGAGAAAATATGTGTGGTTAAAAAGTGATTTGGGAAATTGTGTAAAAAAAAACATGTTTAAAAACATGTTTCTCTTGGTTTGCCAAACAGATGCTTAGATGTTGAACCAAAAGAAATATTTAATTTACCATTTTGGCAGAAAAACAAAGAAATAGCATATGTAGCAAGAAACCATAGTCACCCTATAGACATAAGAGATACTACAGGAAACACATTAATACCTATAATAAATGAAGAAATTATAAGACAAGAAATAAACCTATTGAATCCTGAACTAAAAGGAAAAATAAAGAACATATATTTAGGAGCCGTACAAATTATAGCAAAAGCCTATTTTAAAGAAGGAATAGACACACCTATAGAATTCTATATTATGGATGATAGAATTGTAAGTTCAGTACAAGATGCTCTAATAGGAATTGTAACAGGAAACTTAATGTACCAAAAAGTAAAATTTACAATAAGACCAAATTTCAGCATAAGTATGGGAGAACAAAATAAAAATAAAGCCTTAACATTATATTATAGGTTAAGAGGGATAGACATGGAACCAGGAAGTAAAACTATAAGTTTAACTATTAGAACAATATATGCTTTTACTAGTAAACATGAAGTAAAAATTAAGAATGCTACAAGAACACATATAATAGAACCCATATTTCAAAATTTATTGGAATATAAACCAGCTAAAGAAAATCCAAGAATGACAATACCAGAAGATATAGAAATAGATTTCAATCAAGCTAGAAGATTAGTAAATATGGATAAACCACAAATAGAATTTGGAAGAAGATCAATTAGCCTAAGAAGAAATACTAGTACAAGATCATTACCTGAAATAGAAAATAGAAATGATTCAGAAAAACAAATAATGACAAAAATACATAGAAAAATACCAAGAATGAATCTATCTAAAAGAAATGAGACAATACAATTTGAAGTTATGATAGAAATTAGAATAAATGGAGAATGGAAAGAGCAGAAAGTATTAATAGATACTGGAGCAACTGTATCTCATATAAAAGAAAACATAATAGGAGACTTAGAACTTAAAGTAACGAATAATTTAATTCAAATACAAGATTATTTTGGAAATATTCATCCCATGGATACTTATGTAGAATTACCAATAAGAATAAATAAAAGAAATGAAATAATCATAAACATGTACGTAGAACATACAGGAAAAGTAAATACAGAATTACTATTAGAAACAGACTTCTTAGAGCAAGTAAAACCATATTACATAAAAGATGATAGAATGCTATTAACAATACAAAATGAGAATCTAGTTATACCAAGGTTATTATGAATAAAATACAAGGAGGAAGAGAACATATTTATATACTAACCAAAATGAATTACAATGGATATCTTAGCAGAAATTATCATGTGTTGTTTGATACATGAGCATCATCCTGTTTATTTAAAGAAAATGTATTACCCCCAGAAATGTGGAGTAATAAAAAGGATAATGAAGAAAGAGTAATACTTGCAGGATTTGATAGAAGCACAAACCTAATAACTAAAATAGCAAGGAATGTTAAAATACAAATAGGAAAATATGAATTACAAATACATTATGTATATCAATTTGATGATATGCCAGAGGATATATTATTAGGAAATAACTTCATAAAACAATATTATTCAATAACTATTGATGAAAAGGTTATACTTTTATCTACCTCTTGTCACCATATAGCAATAGCAATAAGAATTAATGATCCTTATTGTAGAGAAAAAATGCCTCATATAGCAGCTAAGCGTGGTGAGGATAGACAAAAATTAACACAAACAATACAATTTATGCCTAATAAAAATAGAATAAATCTAGTACAAGAACATTTTGATCAAATTGTAATAAAAAATATTACAGAAAAGTTATTAAAATTAACAGGAGATAATCCTTTTGAAAAATGACATATAAATAAGCCTATGGCAGAAATTATACTAGAAGATGACACTAAGATTATTAGTGTAAAACCAATTAAACATACACCAAAATAATTACCTGAATTTGAAATGCACATAAAAGAAATGCTAGAAAAGAAATTCATTAGAGAATCTAACAGTAAACATAGTAGTCCAGCCTTCATTGTAATAAAACATTCAGAACAAAAAAGAGGAAAATCTAGAATGGTAATTAATTATAAAAGGTTAAACACTTATACAAAAGAATTAAAATATCCAATACCAAACCAACAGGTATTATTTAACCAAATTAGAGGAAAGAAATATTTCTCTAAATTTGATCTTAAATCAGGATTTTATCATATTATGTTAACTGAAGAATCTAGACATTTAACAGCTTTTACGATACCACAAGGATTTTATGAATGGAATGTATTACCTTTTGGATTTAAAAATAGTCTAGGAGAATTCCAAAGGTACATGGATAAAATATTTAAAGATTATTATCATTTTATTACAATATATATTGATGATGTTCTTATTTACTCTGAAACCAGACAAGAACACTTAAAACATCTAAATATTTTTATAGATATTGTAAGGAATAATGGAATTATATTATCAGCTACAAAAATGGAAATAGCTAAAGAAAATGTAGAATTTTTGGGATCTATAATAAGCCAAGAAGGAATAAAACTCCAAAAACATATTTGTACAAAAATACAAAAATTTGACAATCATATAAAAGATAAAATACAATTACAAAGTTTTTTAGGACTTGTAAACCAGATTAGGAAATATGTACCTAACTTAGCAAAACATTTAATCCCATTACAAAAAAGATTAAAAGGAAAAACTAGATGGACACCTTGGTCTAAAGACGAAGAAGAAGAAGTACAAAAAAATTAAAGATCTTTGTAAAGAATTACCAGAATTAGAATTACCCAAAAAAGAATGTGATTGGATTTTAGAAACCGATGCATGCGAAATAGCATGGGGAACAGTACTTAAATATATTTATCCAAATGAGGATGAGGAAAGGATTGCACAGTATACTAGTGGCAGTTTTACTCAAACTCAAACTAATTATCATATAAATGAAAAAGAATTATTAGCTGTAAAATTTGCTATTAAAAAGTTTGAATTATTTATTGTTACTACAAAATTCAAAATTAGAACAGATAATACACAAGTTAAATATTGGTTAACTAAAGAAATTGATCCAACTATTGCAAATAAAAGGTTAATTAGATGGCAAGTAGAACTTAGCCATTATGATTTTGAAATTATTCATATTAAGGGTACTGACAATGTTATTGCAGATTATTTATCAAGACATGGAAGACATACTTAAGAAAGTAGAAGAAATTAACTTGTCCATGAGTCAAATGAATATCAACTATTCAAATCTATTCAACCATGTGAATACTTGCATGGCGCAGATTGTACAAATTAACAATGAACTAGCCTTTTACAAGTCAAGGGTTAATTCTCTTGAAGAAATGTACAAAGGAGGGTCCCAATCCTCTCCAGTAAAGAATTTATCTGTAGGACTTCCTATTGAGGAAGAAGTATCTAAAGTATCAATTATTGGAAGTTCATCTTCCAAAGCCATTAGCAAAACTATTGAACCATCTAAAGAAACTTTTTTAGAAGCTGCGAAGAAACCAGCAGTCGTAACAAAGGAACTATCAGAAAAGGAGAAAGTTATGAAGAAACTAGAGACATTCTTGAAGTATGTGGAGTATCTAAACAAGAGGACAAAAGAAGGAGAATGGCTAAGGACAATTAGCCATAAAAAAATCAATAAAGCAATTATTTTTCCAGGAGCAGAACCTAGAACAGTCAGAGGATTGTTTGACCAATGACTTATTCAGTGCATCTACCCTAGCAAGGATATGAAGGAAATATCATTATTACCTAATTCTATCAAGGCAGCAGTTAAAACATATTTTGGAATTACCAAAGCTGAAAAGATCTATGTCAGGATTTACTCAGCCATTCCAGAATTTATTGATGAAGAATTTCTAAGGGCAGAACATATTGTAAAACTTGGAGTAACTAGCAAAGCTATTCTTTCAGAACCAGAAATAAAACCATTTAACAAAGAGGAACAGATACAAGCTATTCCAGAAAAAAGGGCACTGGGATACCGAATTAAGGGATACCCTTACACAAACTAATGTTTGGGTATATGAATCTAATGATGACAAATTATTGATCTACAGTATTGCAAGAATTAATCAAGTTAATTGTCAATTATGGAAATTAAGAGAATATGCTGAGAATATACTTGTCAGCAATTTGGATCTTAGCAAAGGAGCCTATGAATATCTACATCACCTAATGGAGGTAGAAACGGGTCACAAATGTAATAATTGTGGGGACCTACTCAACTATAATGAAGATGAAGCCTACCTTGTCTGAACATGAATTATTCAAGGCATGGGGGTCCAGACCCATGTGAAACTTTAGAAAAGCAGCAAAAATTATTGTAACTTTAGCTTTACTTTATCTACTTTAAATCTTAGCCAAGTATGTAAAAGATATGGAATATTATCTTGTTCCCCAGCTTTACTTTTACCAACTATAAAAGGAGGAGTCTCTCCTCATTGTAAGCATCCGAAAATCATATTAGTTTTCAGCAATAAAAATCTATATTCTCTCTATCTATTGTCTTTCTTTTCATTCCTAGTTCAGAATTTTCTTTCATCAAACCAATCCAGAAGCAATTAGCAGAAGGTATGAGTAACTAAACTTCTCATAGATATATATGAAGTCATAAAATAGTTAGTAATACTCTATTTATTTATGAGTCCATAAATTTATTCTTTATAAAACTTTTGTTAAAGGAGTACATCCAGAGGTAGGAAACAAAACTGGATTGTGCTGAACCTCTTTGAAGTGTTTGTTTAAGTATTAAACAGAAAGTGTTGGAGTAAGTCTTTCGAGCATCCTTTAATGCGTAAGTCTTTCGAGCAGCAACGATCTTCTATGAAGATGTGTTTAATACTTAGATAAATAACCGAAGAGTATTTGGTCAAAAATCTTTTAAAATCAGATTTACAAAGAAGCGTGATGGACCCATAGATAGAAAGAAGTATTATTAATTATTTATGATGGATTATATATCGACTTTTTTATTAATATTATCCAAGTACTGTTATCATAGTCTTAAATTTATCAATTTGCTTATGATATCTCTTGCATGTTTTTACATATGTTGAAAATTTGTTTTTATTATTCCAAGAATTAACTATTCGAAGAGGATTTGAATTAATAGCTTAAATCTAAATATTTAGTTTTATAATTTATGAATTCAGAACATTTAATAGAATTAAATCCTTCAGAAGTAAACGACTTTAAGTACTTAAGAGAAGAAACAATTAAACAATTAGAAATTATAAGAAAAGATTTAGGAAGATTTTATAATTTATTAGACTACTCAATAAAAGAACCCTCATTTATTGATTTTTCACAATTTACTAAAATTATAGTAAATAAAGGAAGAATAATTAGTGATTTAGAGAAAAAAATTGAAGAATTAAATATAATTATTGAAGAAAAGAGTTTAACATATAATAGTATATATTACACATTTTACGTAAACAATAAATTTAGAGATATAAACATAACATCAGAAAACTAAAAATTATAACTAAAAGGATAACATAGTAATTGAACATTCAAAATTTTTGTCTTTTAACCGTTAGTACAACTGTTAGTACAGTTTGTTAGTACATATAGCAAGGTCCTTACTTTTCAGAGTAGGAGATCCCTTTGAATTGGTTCCATCTTCTCATGATTGACAGTTTTGGAATCCTTTTTAATTTTTAGGCTCTGTTCGGCAGCTTGGCTGGAGAATTTAAATTATTTGTGTTTATTTATTTATGTTTTTAGGTAAGATATGTGGTTAAAAATTGATTTGAAAAATTGTGTAATTGGATAGAGAAAATATGGATGATTAAAAAGTGATTTGAAAAATTGTATAAATTAAATTTATTGTCCTTTTTTGTCTTTTAATGTATTAATTTGACATTTTAATGGACAGCCGAACGGTCCCTTAACAAAAAAGAAAAACACCTTTTAATTTAAGAAAAATAAAGTTGAAAAGCCAGGAGCTTGGGTGGCTATGTAATGCCAAAATTAATGGCAAATCATTGTATATAACTTCATTTGAGTGGATAAGGAAGACATTTGCTTTTCCTCTTGATAAGAAATAATTAATGAAATTTATATTTCGTCCGTCCCACAAAGATAGACTTATTTTTATTTTTATACGAATTAAGAAAATATAATTAATATATGTTGAAACTATAAATTTATTTAAATTTTACCTAGTATATCCTTGCATTAAATAATAAATTGTTCATATTTGTTGATAATAATAATAATAATGCATATTAAATAGGGGTATTTTAGAAAATAAAGATATCAATATATTCAAGAAAAGTGGTCCATAATTTAGGACAAATAAAAAAGAAAAATGAGTCTATCTTTTTATGACGGAGGGATTATTTCACTTTCTATCCTAGTTTTTGGATAAAGGAAAAATATCAGGTTGGCAGGAACATTGGATAAGGAAATACAATGAACTTAAACTAGATAAGCTTTTAAATTTATAACGTATAAGTTGTGATTGATTTGAAAACTGTTTATAATATTTGTTTATATAGTCCCTCTGTCAACATCGAATAGGAGATTCACATATTTTTATATATAGAACCATACTCAGCAATGCATATCTTCCAGCTATATGTCTGTATGGTTATATATTATTGTAAGGAGATGGGGGATTTGGATTTGAATACCTTAGAACACCTTGGTGAAACCAAAAAAGGTTGGTTGAATTTTCATGTAATTATTTAAAACCAAACCTGTGGATCTTCTTGTACAGTAATTTCTTGGTTTTTCTTGATTCAGAAGTAGCTGGGAATAAGGATTCCAAGCTAGAATTCTCTGAAGATGAAGAAATGCTTGTGGAAAGAATGTTCAGTCTGCTTGGACCAAGGTTAGCTTGTAATCCATGGGCTCCACCTTGAAACATCAACTTATTTAAGAGTAGTCGGCTAAGTCCGTTAACCTTAACGGCTATTTAAACGCCGTCAAGAACATTTCAACTGACAAAGGTTGGGGATCCACAAATGTTGCAGTCCAGAGGTCGCAGATTCAAATCCTCATAGGTGCAAATTTGCTAGTCACTTTGTCAGTCCAGTAAGTGGTACCCAAACCCTGGTCAGCTTGGAGCATAACCTGCGATTTACATCTTTTACCAGGGCAGAGATGGTGGGGGCGCCTAAGATTGGCATTCAACCTTTTTCTTTTTTTTCACGACTGTTTCATCTGTTTGTGTTTTTTTGGAGCAGGTGGACATTGATTGCTGGAAGAATACCAGGAAGAACAGCGGAAGAGATTGAGAAGTACTGGAATTCAAATAAGACTTTGGCTACAGAGAATAAACATTTGGATCTCAAGTTCCAACACTCTTCAAATAACAAGTAGTTTATATATATTTAACAAGTTCTTATAATTATGGATTGTATAATGTGTATGTGGTAGTCACTAGTCATGAATCAGTCAGAGTGAATATAGTAGTATGATGAGCTTCTAAGTATTAATTTTCATTTGTTTTTCAGTAATTAAATCTGGTAAGGGAAAAACCCCTGCTTTTATTTGAATGAAATTTTATTGTACATTTTTCCCTATTGAATTTTGTATGATACAAGAATTTAGCATAATGTGCTAGAAAATTTAGAATCGAACGATAGAACATATATAAAAACCCTTTTAATTTGAACGGCAAAAATGGTTATATGATGTGTATAAAATAAGTCGGACTATTATTTCTCATTAATTAGTTGGACCTTTATCCGTTGTTTGAAGAATTATGCATCTTAAAGAGTCGTCCCTAGGTTTCACGGGATGCCTTTCTTCTTAGCACATAAAGAGGCACCGTGTGGCAGTAGTCTGCTCCGTTAGATTAACTTCCGTCTTTACTCGTTTTTCTCGAGACGAAGGAAAGTTTGATTACAAATTAAAATAAATTTTACAAGAGAAAACTTAAATGCATTGAAACTTGAATTTTCATTGATTGCAAAAATCAGTAAATTACAAATGTTGGTGCAGGGGGTGGACACCAAAAGCTTGAAAGTTTTAAATTCTAATACCTCCTATAATAGACTTCTGAGAAAAAACCCTAGTAACATGAGTAGACATCAAAAGGCTCAAGAATCATAATAAACTTTTACAATTAAAAGGGAATTACAATAGTTACATCAATATTTACAAAGTGCGGCCGAAGTTGGGCAAATTGCGGCTGCGAGTGGGTCAAGGGGCTAAGTATTAGCTGCGGTCCTTGACATTCTCCCCCATTTATTTTGGCGACGTCCTCGGTGCCATCAGTTCATGATATTCTTCAATAAGAGGCTTGAAGGCTCCGAGGTCTTTCTCTCTTTCCCAAGTATTCTCATCACTGCTGCATCCGCTCCATTTGACCAAATACTCCTGATGATTCTTTTTGGAAGCACGGGTAACTCGATGATCCAGAATAACTTCAACAACTCTCTTTCCAGTTCTCTTCAATTCAAATACGGGTCTCTTGGGCTTATTTCTGGATGTGTCCTCTTTGTCTGCAAAGTATGGCTTAAGAACACCGACATGGAGAACATTATGGATTTTGCACCAAGAAGGAAGTTCTACTCTGTAAGCTACTCTTCCAATTCTCTTCACGATAGGTAATGGCCCTATGTATTTTAGAACCAACCTTGAGTCCTTCCCTCCGGTGAGCTTGTAACAGTTTCTGTCGGGAAGCTTAACCATCACCAAATCTCCCACTTTGAATTCAACAAAACGGCGCTTCAGATCAGCAGACTTCTTGTATCGTTTCTGAGCTTTCTCAAGATAGCTTCGAGCAATTTCAATATTTCGTTTCCATTCTTGAGAGAAATTCCTTGCATGAGAGGACTTGGTACTTGAGTTCAGATCTACAGTATGAGGGAGTAAGGGTTGCTTGCCCGTAACAATCTCACTCTTATTGGTGGAAGAGCTCTTTTGGGCATTAAAGCATACCTGGGCAGCATCCAAGAGTTTCACCCAATTTTTCTGCGAAGTAGAGATGAAGTGCCGAAGATATTCCTCCAGCATACAGTTGAACCGCTCCGTCTGTCCGTCAGTTTGGGGGTGAAAACTAGAACTCATGCTCATAGTTGAACCAAAAAGCTTGAACAATTCGGTCCAAAATATGCCAGTGAACCGAGTATCTCGATTACTAACGATGTCTTTAGGAAGCCCCCAGTATTTGACAATATGCTTGAAGAAGAGATGAGCTATCTCTTCGGCGGAAACATACTTAGGTACTGCGATGAAAGTTGCATATTTCGATAAACGGTCAACCACGACGATAATGGTGCCAAAATCTGCGACTTTTGGCAATCCAATTATATAATCCATCGATACACTTTCAAATGGCCTGGATGGGACGGAAAGAGGTTCAAGCAAGTCTGTCTTCTTCTGATGATCTGTCTTGTCCTGCTGACGAACAAGACAAGTTTTCACATAAGTTGCAATGTCATCCCGCATTTTCGGCCAATAGAATGCACATTGTAATAGTGCACAAGTGCGTTCATCTCCTGAATGTCCGACCCAGAGTGTGTCGGGGCATTCCGTTATTAGGGATTTCCTCAAGTCTCCGCCCTTAGGAACATATAGGAGGTCCCCTTTTATCTTCAATAGACCCCCATCCAACCAGAACTGACGAGTTTTTCCTTTCTTGATGAGGTCGATAAAATAGTGTGTAGCCGGGTCCTTCTCCAGAAGTGACCTTATTCTATCCTTGATATCTGTGGTAACTCCGCTCCCTGAAAGGGAGGCCAATGTGCAAATGGAAGCTAAGTCAGCTCGACGACTGAGAGCATCTACGACGTGATTACTGGATCCAGGACGATACTGTAACATGAAATTGAACTCCGAAAGAAGTTCCTGCCAACAAGCCTACTTGTTCGAGAGTTTTGGCTATGACATGAAATGACTAACAGCCGTATTATCAATCTTCACAATAAATGGGGACCCCAATAAATAGTGACGCCATACCCGGAGGCAATGGACCACAGCCAACAAATATTTTTCGTGCCCCGAGTAACGACATTCTGCATCATTCAACTTTCGACTTTCAAAAGCTACCGAATGTCCTTCTTGCATTAGGACTCCACCTAGTGTAAAATCAGAAGCGTATGTCTGCACTTCAAATGGTTTTGTCATGTCCGGTAAGGTTAATATTGGGTTCGTCCACATGGACTTCTTCAACTTCTCAAAACCAGCTTGACATTGTGCAGACCAATCCCAAACTTTTCCTTCTTCGTCAGCTCTGTTAGGGGCAGTGCAATTTCTGAGTATCCCTTCACGAATCTTCGATAGTAATTGCACAACCCAAGAAACTATCGTACATCATGTACGTTCTTAGGTGGTAGCCAATCCTTGATTGCCATAACCTTCTTCGAATCCATGCGAACCTTCCCTTGTTCAATAATGTGACCCAAGAAGCTGATAGAAGTTTGGGCGAATGAGCATTTGGACGGTTTGGCATACAATTCATTCTCCCGGAGCCGACAAAGGACTCTTCTCACATGTTGTACGTGTTCCTCCAAAGTATCGCTATAGATAACGATGTCGTCCAAGTACACAACTACAAAATCATCCAAGAATCCATGAAGCACTTGATTCATCATTGTACAGAAAGTAGCGGGAGCATTTGTCAAGCCAAAAGGCATGACTTTGAATTTGAATGAGCATATTTGGTCACCACAGTAGTCTTTGCTTCATCTCCCTCCTTGATCCGAACTTGCCAGTATCCAGACCTGAGATCAATCTTCGTATAATACTTTGCCTTACATAGTCGGTCAAAGCAATCTGCCACCAGCGGAATAGGATAACTGTTCTTTACAGTGATCTTGTTTAGGGCCCGGTAGTCGCAACACATTTTGAGAGAACCATCAGACTTTTTCTAGAATAATATGGGAGCTCCATAGGACAATTTTGCAGGTACGATAATCCCACTTTCCAACATTTCTCCCAATTGTTTCCTAAGTTCTTCAAGCTCAGGTTGAGACATACGGTAAGGTGCCCTGGCAGGTGGTTTAACACTCGGAATAAGCTCAATTTCGTGGTCAATAGTCCTCCTAGGTGGAAACTTATTCGGTAGCTTTTCCGGCATGATGTCCTCAAATTCCTGTATGAGATTTCTAACAGGTTTTGGAATAGGACTAGATGCTTTCTCAATCTCTTCTAGACGAAGAGTGCACAAAAATTAGGATTCATTTCTCTTGAATCCCTTACTGAATTGCATGGCCGAGATGCTCTCCTCGCCAACTTTTCCCGCCAAGGTAGGTATCACACATGGCTTACTACCCATCATCATTAATGAATCAGAGTGTGGGAACACAGCAGTCTTTGTGTCCTGAAGAAATTACAATCCCAAAATAAGTGCGAACTCATCCATCTGAACTACCGAGAGATTAGTCCTTCCCTCAAAAGGACCAGCCTTGATCAACACAGATTTGGCTACTCCCGCAATCGGTTGAGCAACTGAATTGATAGATTTGATTTTTCCGCTAGCCTTTTCTAGAACCAACCCAATTCGGCCAACTTCAGTACTTGCAAGATAGTTATGGGTAGCTCCGGTATCCACCATGGCCTTAATTGGCTTTCCATTGATCTTTACATCAATGTACATTAATCCTTTAGCCCTATAAATATGAGCTTTAGATTCTTCCTATTTTTCCTCCTTTGAACGGACTTTCTCCTTTTCAGTTGTTCGGTGCGATATTAGTTACACCGATGGGAAAATGCACCAACAACCTCCTCGTCCTCTTCAGAATCGGTCTCGCCATGATTACTAGCAGGTGGAACATCTTGTTTTGACGTTGATACCCCGCTTGCTAGTTGACAATAGGTATTTACCATTCGTTTCTGTGGACAATCAGCCACCCGATGAGGTCCTTCACATAAAAAGAAAACAATTTTCGGAGCAGTATCAGATCTACCCTCCGTTGTCTTTCCTCTATTCCAATTGCTTTGGTTATTACCTTGATAGTTGCCTTGATGGCCACCTTGGTGAAAACTGTGAGAGTTGTTCTGACGAGAACCTTGATATACATCGCCTCTTTGGCTGGAGTACTGTTCACCCCCATTTGAGCTCAAGCTAGCTCTGAATTGCTTATTCCCTCCACCATTAGATTGATTACTCGTGGATGGTCTATCCTTCTTGGTTTCAGTCTAATAGTCCATTAAGCATTCGGCAGCTCCCATTGCCTGCTCAAATCCGAAACCTTCTGCCTCTGGAGTTCCGTACGTGTCCACTGTTTCAAGCCCTCCATGAAGGTGAAAAGCTTGTCCTTTTCTGACATGTCTCGAATATTTAGCATATGCCTAGAAAAGGCTTTTACGTACTCCCTGACGGAGCCAGTATGTTTCAATTCCCGCAATGCTCGACGGGCTTCATATTCCACATTCTCTGGAAAGAACTGGGTTGTAATTGCTTCCTTCAGAAGATCCCAAGAATCTATCCTGACCCTGTTGGGGCCTGAATATCCACATATTTCGACAGCCACCACAACTTTGCATCTCCACTCAGATACATGGTAACTGTAGTCACCTTTCTTGGTTCATCTATGATGTCAACAGCAAGAAAGTATTGTTCCATGTCAAACAAGAAGTTGTCAACTTCTTTTGTATCCCGTGCCCCTCCATAGGTACACGGTTCAGGGATTCTGACCCTAGGTGCATACTCTTCTTGTGCGGAAGCTTGCCCATTACTCACTACACGTTGGAGAATTTGTAGCTGAACTCTCATTGTTTCCATCTCTTCCTGCAGACCAGGAATGATTGCAACAGCTTTAGTCATTGCTGTGCAAGCCGCTCAACTTTCATCCAGTTGGATGTGTATATCTCGAATATACGATTCCGCCATTTCAACCTTTTCCTCCAGGTTTTCCACAACATAGCATAACCTTGTGGTTTGCCCATCAAGCGCATCCACGCACTGTTTAGTACTTTTCTTAGCATCAGTCATATCGGTGATCTGTGATGCATTCAGATCCATTGCTTTCTTATCGAGGGACGAGAGCCAAAGCTCTGATACCAACTTTCATGGGGCGCCTTTCTTCTTAGCACAGAAAGGGGCACCGTGCGGCAATAGTCTGCTCCGCTAGACTACCTTCCACCTTTACTCGCTTTTCTCGGGACGAAGGAAAGTTTGATTACAAATTGAAATAAACTTTACAAGAGAAAATTTGAATGCATTGAGACTTGAATTTTCAGTGATTGCGGAAAGCAGTAAATTACATTGATTGATGAAAGCAGTAAATTACAAATGTTGGTGCAGGGGGTGGACACCAAAAGTTTGAAAGTTTTAAATTCTAATACCCCCTATAATAGACTTCTGAGAAAAAACCCTAGTGACATGAGTAGACATCAAAAGACTCAAGAATCATAATAAACTTTTATAATTAAAAGGGAATTACAATAATTACATCAATATTTACAAAGTGCGGTCGAAGTTGGGCAAACTGCGGCTGTGAGTGAGTCAATGGGCTAAGTATTAGCTGCGGTTCTTGACACTGGGGCACATTTCCCAGTGGCAAAGGGGGGGGATGGAAAAGTGTTCAACGCAGTAGGGTGCAGGGTTCGAATTATGAAATAATGGATTTGTACCATGTAACAAGCGGGAGTTATGACTTACCACACTTCTACCCTGGTTCTGGGAAGCATAACTTACTATTTACATCCTTAATAAATGACCAGGACAAGGTCGATTAAGGCCCTCAAGACGTGGACTACACCTTTGTTTTTTTTTTTCTTTTTATGAATCTTAAAGAGTCAAATTTTTAGTTAGAATGTAACTAATGATACCAAACGACCGTGGATAACGTTTCTCAAACTTAGAAAACATGTACTAGCGTAACTAGCCACATGTAACGAATTAGACTGAGCAAGTGGGTTGAGCTGTGAGCAACATGGTAGCATGTGGGGTCAGTCGGCCCACAAAAATTTTTATTTATATATTATTTTTAAATTATTTTTTTTTGTTTTTCCCTATTTATACAATTTTTTCCATAAACGTGTCTTTCGATTTTTCTCAAATCATTAATCTCCTCTCAAAATCTAGATTTGCAATTCATATCAAATAATTCCCATTTTTTTACTTTTTGTCTCCACCAATGTAGTTTCTCTGCACCAATGTTAGCTACATTTCAACATTTAACTGGATAAAAAAATATAATAATAAGGTTGTGTTTGATTGGGAGGATGAAAAATGGGTAGGAAGAAAATATTTTTCAAGAAAAATACGAATTGAAAGTATTTGATTGGATTTATTTTCTAAGTGGAAAATGTTAAAAATTTTCCTACTTTTGTTTGATTAACATAATTTTTCATGACAAATAAAATAAAATTTTACTATTATAATCAAAAAAAAAAAATATATATATATATATATATATATATATTTTTACTTTTTTAATATATTTGTACTTGATAATAATATTATTAATTTTTTGAACAAAAGTAAATTAATTAACAATAATAAAATTCTCAAACACGACAAATTATTTTTCATGTTACTTGGAAAATATATTCCCTACCAAATCAAGGGAAAATATTTGCTTTGAATTCGTGGAAAAGAGGTCACGTTCCTGCAAAAGGAAGAAAAAAGTTTTCTTGAAAAATGTTACCCATCAATGATCAAACAATCAAATATTGAAAAGAAGGAAATTATTTTCCATTTTCCTTGAAAAATGTGGGCTATCAAATATCGTCTAAATTCAACAAAGTATTTCAATTTTCGAGGAAAGTACAAAATATTTTTGAAACGAGTCTTTAAGTAAAAAAGGATGTATGAAAAAAAAAATTCTTATAAATTAATTCTAAACTCCACAGTAAAGAAAGTTAGCCTCTGTTTGGCAAGCATATTTATAAACATATTTTTTTCTACACAATTCCTCAAATTACTTTTTAATCACACACATTTTCTCTCTCAATTTTTTAACCACATATTTTACCTAAAAACATAAAAAAAATATGTTTTTAAATAAAAAAAACTTTTAACAAAGTCCAAACACAACCTTAGGCTCCGTCACATGATGTGAGCATGAAGCCTCACTCACTAAACTACAGGAAATAATGCTTATCCGAAAGGCTATGACAGATGCATTATTAGATTAGATTCCAAATTATAGAATAAGACAATGGTCCCATGCTAGTAGATGCAACTTTTTTATGCAGTTTTTGTATGAACTCTGAATGAACGACATTTTTTGTCTCATAAGAATAATGAAATGATGTGGGTATATAGGATTATGATATTTGTACAATTGTCTTGTATAATTTTACTTATAATTTGTGATGTGGAGAATTGTAATTTATTGATTTTGAAGATGATGTGAGGCATGCATTATTAACAAGATGCTGTCACATAAGTGTTGTAACTAAAAATTGTAAAAAAAAATTGTACATTTATCATTGTCCAGGAATTGGAGTGCTTGATAACACTGTATCAATTTTAAAATTTTGTTTTTGTTGTTTTCGAGTTAAGACATGAGGTTGAAAAGTGGAAAGAAAAAATTTGGATGATTAAAAAATTATTTGAAAAATTGTATTGTTTATCAATTAATTTATAAATTGTAATGATTGCGTTACAGAACAGAAAGTATATATATTGCCATAAAATTTTGTTACCCTTCCCGTGACAGGAAGGGTAACAAAATGCCGGCCCCTCACAAGAGGTGGTCCCCACTGCTACCCCTATGATTCGCCCCCTACGAGGGGGGCGGGTATATTAATCCCCTCCTCGTGGTGGTGGTGGGGTGGGGGGATCAAATTTGTATTGTCATTTAGCAAACAAAGAGGTGAAAAAGATGTCAAATCATGTTGTCATTATTATTCATCAATGATGATCAGGGGGCGGGCATATTCATCCCCTTCGAGTGGCGGAGAGAGGATCAAATTTGTATTGCCATATAGCAAACAAATGGGAGAAAAATATGTCAAATCACGTTGTCATTATTATCCATCAATGATTATTAGAATAGTATATTACACGACAATCATCCGAGAGCATTGCAATCTCAAACGCAATAATGTTTGACGCATGTTTATAGACAAGTCATTTCTTAATGTTAAAATTTTTGTATTTTAAAATATGGTTTTTTATGTGTTCAAGATTAAATATGTGATTGAAAAGTGAAGAAAGAAAATATGTGTGATTAAAAAGTTATTTGAAATATTGTATAGAAAAAAACTTGTTTTTAAACAAGTTTGCTAAACAGATTATTAATTTCGAGATCAGAACTATTCATTTATTTATCATTATTTTATATTTATTTGTAATTTAAACAGTTTATAAAAATTTCTCAAATATGAGCGAAGTCTAACCCTCATTTGGACTAGGGTTTCTTGGTAAATAGTATTGGACTAACTAGAAGAATGAAGACTAACATGTTTAACTAAAATAACAATGTCTCAGAATTCGTACAAATATTTTTAACATTTTGTTTACTTTTAATTTGAGTGTCATTTTCTTTAGATCATATACATCTATGCTTGTGAAATCAAATCTTAAAATAGAAGGGAAGAAAAACGAAAGGAAGGAAGAAAGATAATGTAATCAAAGTGTTGTAATTAGTTCTTTACAGCTGAATAATCAATCGTGATAAATTATCAAGAATT
Organism: Ligustrum vulgare; assembly: GCA_963555705.1. Taxonomy (NCBI): domain Eukaryota; kingdom Viridiplantae; phylum Streptophyta; class Magnoliopsida; order Lamiales; family Oleaceae; genus Ligustrum; species Ligustrum vulgare. Next base: position 54,458,895 of record OY743169.1, on the reverse strand, counting down.
AATAATTGGAATTCTCTTTGAAAAGTAGTTTTGTGCCATCTAGAGCTTGAAGAATTCTCAAGGGACCGGCATGTTCAAGTCCAATACGTTGTTGTATCCCTGCAGATATTTTTGAAGAATACCTAGATTCCATTAATGTTGAGTTGACTAGGGTTTGATCTTTCACAACCAAATTCCTTATTGCTCAATTTGATTTCTATCTGAAATGGATACAGAGAAGAACTTGAACGATTATTAATTTGGCTTAGGGACCATAACCACAATTTTTGTCTTTACATAATAGTTAATTAGGTTGCTATCAACCCTAATTAGACTATCAGGTAATATACATTGCAAAATCTAGATGTTTATAGAGCTTAAATAATTAGATCATTTAATTGATCATAATAATTTAGATAGTCCAATATAATTGTAACTAACTATGTAGCCAATATAAGAAATCAATTTCAATAATCTCCCTCTTGGCTACATGGGCAATCCGAAATAATTATATCTTATAACCTTATGTGCGCACCAAAATGCTATATTGCTTTAAAATGTCCTCTTAGTTAGAATCTGGTCCATCTCCAGTGTCAACATAAGATCGAAGCAGTGTTTGTTATACTCATATAGGAAACTAAACTCATCAATGGTCACCAAACCAACACATTAAATGACATAAATCAAGTACGGATATGGAGCATGGAAATTACATCCAATGTAATCATAAACATGCATATTTCCAACTGATACAACTTTACTATTTAGTCAGATAATGCTGAATCTTTCCAACCTTGATGCTAAACCGTAAACGGAAAAATCAAATTCAGAGATTTGAAAATATATCATCTCTTTAATTCAGCAGAAAATAACAATAGAGTAGTATGTTTATCATTAAAAGGAATCAAAGTACAATTTTCCACTAAAAATAGAATAACGCCAAACAATACAACACTCATATAAGCAGTATGCTCATGAACCACCTGGGCTATAAACCCTTGGTGAGCAGATTTGCAGCATGGTGTTTGTGTCCTTACGCTCTATACACACCTTAATACTGTGAATTCATTTTTTGACAATAAGGATTGATCTCTAAATAACTTGATTTCCTTTAAGTGAGCATATGCCTAATCTGTGCAGAGTGGGTGCTCTATTTAGCAATACAGGATGCCCCTGCATAACTTCCTAAAGTATTTCCCATACAATTGGTCCCTTTTCCCAAATTTTACTCTTAGCAACTCCTATGTTCGAAGCAAGATGTTGTCTAATTAGACCACGAATTACAAATGTTTAGAAAAGCTCTATTGCTATTTCGTGCTGCAGTCCACATCGATGTAATGAAAGTGAAGGACCCACGACAATGACAGAACGACCTGAATAATCAACCCGTTTCCCTAGCAGAGTCTCACAAAATCTTTCTATGCAAATATTGAACAATCCTTTTGGATGTTTTCTAATGATTCATCCAAGGATTAATCAAATATATGCTCAATACTCCCACTATGACGCTATATCATGATGCATATATACTTGAGTATATATAATACTTCCTATAAACAACGATAAGAAATCAAAGGGAGTCTCTTTTTAATTGATGCCTTCGATCCTTACATCTCTCAACACTAAGTTTAATCCCTTTTGGTCTTAAATATCCATTTGCAACCAATAATTTTCGCACCTTAAGGTAATATGAAGAGATTCTCAAATTTCATTGTCACTTATGGATTCCATCTCATCTTTTATGGAAATCCATTTTTGAGAATTAGACTTTGTTTGGCTTAATGGAAGTTGATTGGATCATCTTTCGTAAACTTTATGTTAAACTCATGTTCTTGGAGAAAGATGATATAATCATCTGGAATCACACTTCTCCTTTCTCTAGTGGAACTTTGCAACAACATTTGTTCTTAAAGTTGTTGAGCTTGTTCATCAGAAACAATTCCTTCATTTTGAATTAAGATTTGCATCTTGAAAAGTACATGGAATTGGAGTATGATCATTGTCAATAGTAATAACATGAAGAGAAACAAAATCCTCTTCAAAGACAATGTCTCTGAATTTTTTCATAATGCAACAAATATATTTAATGCTATACTATAAATTGTTAAAGAATATGATCGTGAAAGTAAAATTCAATCATTTACGTTCGATAATGCTAGTGTAAATAGGCCCGTTGTAGATAAATTATGTAGAATTCTTAATCCTGAATTTGATGACTTTTTATTTCATGTTAGATGTGTATGTTATATTTTAAATTAAATTGTTCAAAATGGAATGAAACATATTAAAGACCAAATGAATAAAATTAGGGATGAATTAGTTTACATAACTATTTCATTAAGTAGAAAATAATATTTTGAAGAGTTATATTTACAATATGGTAAAGAAAAAAAAATTATCACAGATGTAGGGCATAGGTGGAACTCGACTTATTTATTACATAAATTAAGTGAAGATTATGAGCGCATTATAATCGAGTATTATAAAAGTAGAACACTTAGAAATGAAAATGAATCTGTATTAGTAGAAGATGATATGGAATTGCTTTTAACAACCAAACATATTATCTAGGTATGCTACCCAACTAGTTCAAGAGTTCTTTATATTATTATAAGAACTTTTCATAGATAGAGAAATGATTCATTTTTTGTTGATACGATAATTGTTATGGAGATAAAATTTAGAAAATATTGTGAACATTTACCTATATTATGTTCCTTAGTGTGCGTAATGGACTCGCTTTACAATTAAAGGGTATCTTATAATAATTTAGAAATCACGTTAGAAAGCATGTATAACTCCAGTAAGATTAAGAACTAATGTAGTCGTACACCATCTGCACTATCACGTGCCACTACACTTAAAGATGGCGAAATATAATTATCAGATCAAATGGAAGAAATTAGGGATACACAAAGAACTTCTTCTTATTACAATATGTCCCCTAGTTGTCATAATCATAACGAATCTCGTCCACTTAGAAAAATTATTTTAAACAAGAATTCTTAGGAACGTAGAGCCTGCTGATTCTTTATAATTTGATTTACTTGGATTTTGGCGAACAAATGAACGGAGATATCCAATTGTTTCTGCCAGAACAAAATATCTACTAAAACCTCTGGTTAGCAAGGTATCTTCAGAGTCTACTTTTAGCGCAGATAAAAAGGTTTTGTCAGAAGTAAAAAGCATATTCAAAGAAGATATTTTGAAAACGTTAATGTGTGTCGAATATTGACAAAATGCTCATTTTCGCATACAAAATAAGTATGTCGAAATTGCATGCGGTCAGGTAAATGATATTTAATTTAGTTTCAATCTCTATACTTTACTTAATTATCTTTTATGTACATACATTTTATTTCAAAATAGTAATTGTACACGTAACAAATTGTTCGTGTACAATTTAAACCATGACTACTAGAAAATTCAATTATGCAAGTCATTAGTCGATCCCAATCCCAAAAAAGGAGGGCTTTAAACTTTTAAATTATAATTTATTTACTCAATTCAGTTTTTGATTTTTAAGTTTTATCTACTCCGACATGCATTTCTTTCTATAGTTGAATTTCATTAATTAAATTGGAGATTTGAACTTATAATTCATTCATTACTTTTACATTACTTAATTATATTACATTAGTTATTAATTTATTACAAAACTAATTATAAATTTATATATTATATATTCAAAATAAATAAATGAATGAAATAAATAAATAAATAAAAACACGAGCCAACAAGCCAAAGCTCAGCTCGGTTCACGAGTCATGTCAAACGAGTTTAGAATAAACTCGGCTCGTCCGTTTGACAAGTTGAACATCACGAGCTCGGGGCCGAGCAAGCTCGGTTCATTGTCACTTCTAAGTAAAGGGTTTCATGCAAACACCCATGATCATTCGGAATCATATTTTTCCCAATATTTTCAGATTCGGCTCGACTATCAATCTGGTTTAAGGACTGGGTCAAGGGTCACAAAATCGACCCGACATTAAAATAATATTAAACAATATTAAAATATAAAAAAATTAAACTATTTTTAAGAAAAGGAAAAAAAAATATAAAACCTAGGTCAAACTCGGGTTGTTGATTGAGTTTGACCAAACCTGATTAGGTGTCACCCAGTCCGATTTTTGACCCGATTTGCGAATTTCTTGATTGGCCTGGTCCGGATTTGAAAATATTGATTTTTCCATAGGATAAACAAATACGATAAGCACAGTTTAGGAATCATCATATTTTTCCATCGATGTGATGAGAACCTGAGTATTGGTGTTGCTTTTGGATTCCAACAGAGACACGAGAAGCTATTATATTAAGGTGTTTGATAGATTTTGTAAGGAAACTGAGATTGTAAAGCAATAATCCAGCAAATTATGTAATCATAGATTTGTAACGAATGAATTGAAATGAACTATATGAATTTACAAGATAGTTGCTAAGCTTTCGAGAGGCCTCTCCCCCTCCCAAAATGGTTTCCCATTTCCGTCACTATTTTCTCGATGCCTCAAGTGAACTCCCCACCCCCCTATTTATAGACAAATGCTTACAATATTTATTATATAAAGTCCCTATAATGCGCCCCCCCCCCCCCCCCCCCCCTTCCCCTTTTATTTTAGTATCCTAAGCCATTGCATCTAGTCGGGAAGGATTTGACAAGGATGAATTAAAATCTAGTTGATTGAAGATAATTAACAGATATTTTGACCATCAGGTTGTAACAATGACAAGAGATTGAAATCTGCTGTTTATAAATCCAGGAAGAACACTAGGCATATTTGATCAAATCCCAATCGTTTATCACACTTTTACAGGAATCCAACTTACAAGAATCAACACTGTTGTACATATAGAAATTAGATGGACATCCAAAATACATTACAGATAAACACAAATAAATAATAGTACAGAGTATGCACAAGTACAACACCATCTAATAGCTATCTGAGGGGGCAAAAAACAGGGTCCTTACTCTTAACCATACTCCCTTCAATGCCATGAAAACGGTTGATAATCCGACAAGAAATCAAAGATAATATGTCATCTTGCACCTCGTCCCAGCATCTAGTCATCCTTACAGAACTCTCTCATGAGTCCAAAACATTATCTGCCGTGATGCTAGAAGAGCTTCGCCTGTTGTGTTGTTCCACTTCTCATCATTTCACAGAATTCCTCGTAGTTGATTCGTCCGTCCTATAAAAACAAAACAATATAAAGCTAGTCTATATGTAAATCGGCAAGAAAGTGTTTATCTCATTTCCTGAACCAGGCTTACTTACATTGTCTGTATCAACTTCTGAAATTATTTCCTTGATTGTGGCCTCGTCACCCATACCATACTCCTTCATAGCAGTTTCCAGTTCGTCTCTCGTAATATATCTGAAATGACATAATAGGAAATTAGGCGATTCCAAATGTCAAGGATAATGCAAGGAAAGCATGAATAAACCCCACAAGGTAGCAATAATTTCACTCATAATAAAAGAAATATCAGTACAGACAACATTTGACTTCTTTTTCTTTGTTAAACCGTTCCAGCATTGTAAATCCACCTTATCAAACTTCCATAGATATGTACAAGATAAATGCAGTTGACATTAGACCATTATCATTGCTTACCCACTGTTATCCTTGTCAAAATACTGAAACGCTTTATAGAGATGCTCGTCTCTTTCGAGCTTATGTCTATGCATCGTAGCAGTTATAAATTCAATGTAATCGATTGTCCCGTTACCATCCACATCAGCCTGAATTATAAAAGAATGAATGGTTTAATCCAAGGAAGCAGCAATGGCAAATAAAGGTTCTATAAATTTTGTCCATATAGGTGATTGAAACTTACAGCTTCCATGAGTTGTTTTACTTCTGCTTCAGACAGTCTTGACCCAAGGCGAGCCAATCCAGATTTCAATTCTTCGTATGTGATAGCGCCACTCTGGTCCGTGTCCATATTTGTGAACATTGTTTTGAGACCTTTAATTTCTTCTTCAGATAAACTTTGTGCAATGACCTACAGGAGTTTCCAAATGCAACAGCACATAGTAAGAGGATACCATATGGTAAATTCTCTGAAGTACTTCGTCCATGTGAAGTCGAATACCCTTTACTTTCTACTCAGTTCTTTTCATAGTACGGTCATTATTCCTTAAATGGAATTTGTTTAAATATTCCACGTGAGACCTACTCGTATACTGTTTACAACAAAAAAGTAATTTATGAGCACAAATTTTGGCCTCTAGATTAATTATATATCACCTGTTTTCTACTCTTACCTAAAAGATTGTTAATCAAAGATTTTTTATAAAATCAATTTTCTCTGAAATCAATTTCAACCTGAGATTCTATGGGAACCACAACCTTTCACTACTTTTTAACAACGCATTCTCCAAAAAATCAATTTTACCTAGGAAAAATCTGTACCAAACAAGCTTTAAACAATCATACAAGGATATTGATATTGACCCAAAGGGACTGCTAAAAATTGTAAGCGGTCCATTATCCATGTTTCGTGTAGCAGTGTCAGTACTATAAAAATGTTAATGTTAATGATGATTAGGATACAACATATACTTTTATCTGCAAATCGAGTAGGTTCTGACATCAATCCAGCTAGAGCAATTAAAGCTACATACTGAAAAAAAAATATCATCTCATATCTTCTAATAGATGGATGGTGGCAGAACAAATTCAAGAAGTAGATGAATTATCAGAAATGATCAGCAGGTCGAATAGATAGTTGCTCTACTAGAGGTTTATTGTCACTTAAAAGTATCATATTTCTGGCCTGATAAACATAACAAAACTTGCAAAAATATTAACAATTTCAACTTTATAATTTAATTCATATAAAATGAATACACGAGATAGTAACCTTTAGTGCAAGTTTCTTGAGCTTATTCATTGCTCTGAACTGCTTCATTCTAGAGAGCACAGCACTGTCAATTGGTTTATCTGGTGCTTGTCCTTTAATCCAAGGGTGCTCTATACAAACAAGAATAGAAGATGTTTAACTTTAGCCACAATATGCTTAGCAGTGTTTAAAAATGCTAGTTCGATAAAGATAACTAGATCAACTAAACAATTTAAAGAACATAAGTTTTCAAAACAATGTTTAATATAGATATAGAAACAAGAGATGTGAGAATTTATATTCAACCGTGCTATTCGTACAGATTGGTATACAGATTTTACACATGGTACAATCTTATTTTTCAACACATCACATCACACATTGATCAACGGTCATCATACAATCGGTGCAAAAAAATCGGTATACCCATAGGTACAAATAGCATTTTTGATTTATATTGCCCCGAATTTCTCATTTAATTCTCAGGTAATTTTATTTATAAAGTTTCACTGGAATAAACATTTGTGCCTCAAACTTAAACAAGAACTCAACTGCTCTTGGATTCGAGGATAACTCATAAATAACCATAGGTCCATATCATCCGTTCTATTCATCTACTTTTTCTAGTTAGCAGCTTCAATATCAGTACCTAACTGAGACAATTTCCTAAGTTTGTATAAACTAATAACAACAGAGACAATTGTATTGTAAGAAAATTTACATCTCTGTGTCATTGGAAAAGTTGACAAGGTATGCACAGTATAAGACAGAAATGAAAATCTATCTTCATGTTCAAAAGACATACATAAAGGTGTGAGAAATTGATGTTGAGATGCTATACAGATGTTACTCGAAATTCTATGAACGGAAGAGGTGATTTTACCCAGCACTTGTACAGAAGTAATTCTGTTATTTGGATCCTTCGTCAGCATTCTGCGAACAAGGTCTTTCGCACTGTTTGAAATTGAGGGCCATGGCTGGCTTACAAAATCAATTTCTTCTTTCAGTATAGCATCAAATATCCCCTTTTCAGTTTCTGCAGCAAATTTACATGAATTGTTATGAAGAGTTTTACATTTTTTTCCCCTCTTAAGATCATGTTAGGTTAAGCATAGAAAAGGTAAAATTGCTTTAGTGGAAATATTGACTACCTTTTACAAAGTAATTTATTGGAATAAAAAGATCCAAAAAGAAAAAGAGTAACCTTTAAAGGGAAAAGAGTAGGTAAGAAAGCTCAAACATGTTTGGCCAAATATGTTATATAAAAGTAATTTTTTAAGCCTGGGCAAATATGTTAAGGTAAAAGAGAGTTACCGATAAAGATAACGGAAGACTTCTTATGGAACTATTAAATTTATCTTACCAGCCCAAAAAGGAGGCACACCGCTGAGAAGAATGTACAAAATAACACCTGCACTCCATATATCTATTTCCTTCCCATAACTTCGACGTAGAACTTCAGGAGCTACATAGTATGCACTACCAACTACATCACGATACACCTTCCCTGTGTTTTAATAAATATAAGGGGCTGTTATTTGAAGCAAAATTACGAGAAAAATTTGTGGATAAGTGAAACAAAAATGAGAATAATAAAATGTCAGAGAAACAAATTGATTAAATTTCAAAAATGCACACATATAAAGGACAACATAGTGTAGGCACAACAGGGTAAAATGGTAGCCACGCTTTTCAATGATCTTAGATACGGAAACCGCCATCTGAACTTCTTCAAGAATCAATTAGTTAACATTCTTTAAAAAACGTGGCTGTCATTCTCAGTTTTTGGTGATATCAGGTCTGTTTCACAATCAAAATTTCCAAGAGAAGCTTCCACCAGAATCTGCAAATACTTTAAATTGATGACCAGATTTCAAATAATCACACTTAAAACAAGTTGATAATAATGGTCATTGTTCTTTAATGTCTCTATATTTTCTTGTACTACTTAAGTGAGCCATTCCCATATTTCAGTAAGGCACATCTTCTGATGCAGGAGAACCTAGAAGCATCTTCCATTCTTTTGACATTTTTGAAGTGGAGTGGTGAAATGTATATAGATATTGCAGAAATAAATACTATCTGCATTATTAGAATTCAACCCAACAATAGCAATTGTTGGATCTTCAATCACAATATTGGAAGAGTAGTAACATACATCCCTGCGAAAATACTAGTAAACTTGGATGAATTGTAATACCTAGATGAAATAACATAATTTAATTGAATAAACGGAACACTAGAAGCCAGAAACAGACCTTCTTCAATAAAGACACTGAGCCCAAAATCAGTTGCCTTCAACATTGCTTTCTCATCCTTACTTGCAAGCAAGAAATTCTCCGGCTTTAGATCCCTATGTACCACTCCCATGAAATGGCAATGGTGAACAACATTCACAATCTGTCTACAGAGATCAGCCGCAGCTCTCTCGGAATAATGCCCCTGAGCAATAATCCTGTCGAAGAGCTCCCCACCGGCACAAAGCTCCATCACAACGTGCACAGATTGCCTGTCCTCATAAGCACCCTTAAATTCTACGATGTTCAGCTGCCCACTCAAGTGTTGCATAATATGAACTTCCCTCTTCATATCCTCCTTATCATTCATACTCACGAGCTTCCTCTTCAGTATTGACTTACAGGCATATGTGTACCCAGTTGCAATCTCAGTACAAAGATAAGTTACCCCAAACTGACCCTTGCCCAATTCTCTGCCAAGTTTGTATTTTGACCTTATATCCTCAAAAGGCTTACCTAAAATGGTATTGGGTTCTGATCTTTGAACAGGGCTCTGGTTTTGGGGAGCATGTTTCACATGAGCTGGAATTGGTGCCTGAGGTTGCGGATGCGACTGCGGCTGCGGCCGTGGAATTGGTGGAGGCTGGTGGTGCCTTTCGGGCTGAGGCGGCTGGGACGTGTACTGAGATGACGGTTTTTGATAATTTTGGTGGCTTCGATACCCTGTGGAGCCTGTTTTTCCTGATCTGTAGCCATTGGCATCTGGGGTTGTGGACGACTTCTTGCTGAAACACCCACCCATCTTTCTCTTAACGGATTGCGAAAGTAAAATCAAGATTGAAACTCTATGACTGAATATGTGGGAAAACACTGAAAATTTGTGATCTTGTGAATGTATTCTGGTTCTTCTATAACAAAGATTTCGTGAATTACTGGAATTAAAAAAAATCCCATATCAGATTTAGCTGTCATGAAACCTAATCTTGATAGAGGTGTGAAGCCATGACGTAGTGAAGAACAGGAAAACTCTGTTGACTTCAGAAGTTCGACGAAAGTGTTCTGCACATGCTTTTTTACTTTTCATTAGCAAATTTTCTTGTTTAAGGAAAATAAAATAAATTAATAAATAAATCGTTTTTTCTTTTCTTCCCTTGTTCGAGACGAGACTAGGACCTTGTTTGAGCCCCATTTTTTAAATTTAAAATTTGGTTTTGGAAATTTAATGGTTAAAAAGTGATTTGAAATGTAAAAAATTGTGGGTTTGACTTTTTTAAATGATTGAGATTGATTATTGTAGCAAAAATTTGTAAAAAAATTGAGAAATAATGGGGGTCAAACAAGGGCTAGGCTGGCCGGTTTAAGAAATGAAGAGTGTGTCGAGGAAAAAAGCACTTCAAGTGTTCACTGTAACAGCTACATTGAGAGATCTGGACATCCAAACCCTTGTACACAAAGAATGGTTAGTATGTAGAATTCTTTCAAATGATTGGGAAAAAAAAAATGGATAGATCAATAGATGGGAAAAAGTGTGCTAACTTGTAATCATTAGAAATTATATATTCCTTGTTTGGCCTTCATTTGTGAAAATTAAATTTATTCAACACTCAATTTTAGTCAAGTCTATCATTTTTTACTTTTTAAACTTTTTTTAACAAGACATTCTTAAAAATACTATTCAAAAACACATTATTTCCAAAATAATGAAGACCAAACAAGAATATAGTACCCACAGTAAATACTTACTGATGAGGTTCGAAGCGCGGAAGAAACGTCGGAAAGTTCCGAACTCAGGTTGTGGTTGGACGGATGAATCATGACTCGATATTCACGACGCGATGGCTCGACGATGCGGAATAAAGAATCACGACTTTCGAAACGCCACAAGGATTTGCTCAATCTCCTTGTGGCGTTTCGAAAGTCGTGGTTTTTTATTCCGCATCGTCGAGTCATCGCGTCATGAATATCGGGTCATGATTCATGGTGCGCGTCGCGATGCACCAAGAATTAATTAAATTTCCTTACTTGCCAAAACTCAAATTTAAATGTGATAGCAGAAGCAAGGGTCGATCCCACGAGGAACGGGAACTAATTTAATGTCGTGTCAATTAGAATTATAAGGGGGGTTTTGAGTTGAAAATTGCAATTAATCTAAATAATCAAATAAAGATGTAAAACAGCTGGAATAAAAATCAAATAATAAGGAATCCTAGTTCTCAGGTTCGGTTGTGCCCTATCATAATATTGTCATTCCCCAAGCAACGCATGTACTATTTCCTTTGTTTTATTTATCACCCGAAATAATCAAAAAGCTCTAATTAATCCAATTCTTCCTTAATAATAATCAATTAGAATTAGTTCTCCAATCAATTTAGAGTGAATGAACAACCTACAATAAGCTCCCTAGATTTAATTCATTAATTATGTGAAAACAAGAAGAATTAGGTGAACTAAATTATCAATTACATATGCTCGAATTGATTAATCTAGATTGGATTTTCATATGGAAATATAAAATTACCAATTGCTACTATGATTTGGATAACAAGACAAATACGAATCCAATTACCCAAATTAGCAAACATCAACACAATAATTAAAAGACAAGGCCTCAATCAATTAATACATTGTCTTGACGAAATTAATGTTCATGATAAATCCAATAAATAAAACGTAAAAACAAGAACTACGTTACGAGTTTGAGGAATGAATAATAGAATAATATGAACACAACGTCCCCCTTGAACTAGGTTGAGAAGACTAGTCACGCATTGCCATGAAGAATTCCCCAAAAATATTGTCTTGATTCACCTTGATTTTGCCCCGAATTTCTTCTCTTCAAACTTTGATATTGGTGGCTCTCAAAAATAATGCTCTCCTTTTTTCTTGTCATGAACTTCCCTATTTATAACTTCAATTTTCGTGCCCTAGCTTTGGGAGCAAGAAATCCAAAATTATGGAAAGAATTGAAATAAGGAAATTTTTTTGACTTGAAGGTTTACGGCCGTAACTATTCTTTTACGGCCGTAATTGAGGTACTGCATATTTTCCAAAGTTGACATTACGGCCGTGACATATCCATTTACGGCCGTAATTGTGTCTCTGCATATTTTTTTTTTTTGCACAATGACATGAAAACGTTTACGGCCGTAAGTATATATATTACGGCCGTAACGTATTTGCACCCAAGGTCCTCAATCTTCAATTTAAAGCGTATTTTGGTCTTTTTTCCTTCTTTTCTCTTCTTTTAGGATCCTATACAACATGAAACACAACATGCATTAATAATACTTAGATAGAATCCCATTATGACTTATTCAAGGATATAAGTGTATAAAATAAACGTTAATATAACACTTATCAATTCATCCGTCCAACCACAACCTGAGTTCGGAACTTTCCGGCGTTTCTTCCGCGCTTCGAACCTCATCATCTGGTATCAGAGCTGGACTCTGAATTCAGGTTTTTCTATCCAGTTTGATTTTTATGTTTATCATCGAGTCCCATAAAAATCATTCATATCTTGTTGTTGAGTCTTTCTTTTCTTGAGTGATCTTCGTGCCAATAAATTTTTTTCAGTTTGATCCATATAAAAATCTAACAAAAATTCAAAAGTGTTTGTTTTATTCTATTCTTATCCAAATCATGTTCCGTTTGTTTTGTTGCGTTCGTTTCGAATTTTCCGACTTATTAAAAAAAAATTATATTTTTTATTTTTTTATTTAATTCCAAAAATTCATTATTCAAAAAAAAAAAAAGAGTTATTCCAAATTCAAGAACCACTTTCTTGAGTTTCTTTAAAATTCTTAATATTCATTTCCTTCCAAGTCAATAAAAGTCGTTCTTGCTATTTGATGTCTAAATCCTCTTCATTCTTGAATTTTTTTTAAACGCCACATAAGGAATGGATTATGATCCGGACTTTTTATTCCAAACTAGATGTTATGTGGATCATAAGGGGTGCAGTTTGGCGATTAATGGAAAATGCTTTACTAATTTCGTTAGTAGCACCGTGGTTGAAAAATTAGGATTGCCTCTAGAACCACACTATAAACCTTATAGGATGACGTGGATGAGGGAGTTTGGGAATTTCAAAGTAACCAAACAAGTTCTAGTTCCTATCACCCAGGGAAGGTATAGTGAGGATGTATGGTGTGATGTGGTCCCATTGAAATCTTATCATATTTTATTGGGAAAACCTTGGAGACGTAGGAGGGAGGCTGTTTATGATAAGAGTATGCACATATACAAATTCTTTAAGAAAAGGGAAACATGCGCACTGTATGGGTTGACATTAGAAGAAGCACTAGAAGATTCACGAAGGGTAAGGAAGGAGAGTGAAAAGTAGTGTAATAGGAGACATCGTGGGGATAATGATATTGATAAGAAGGAGGGAGAGTTGAAATTAAAAACAAATAAACAAACTCCAAAATTTGATGAGGAATCGATTATGAATGAAATTTTTGATGATAAGAGGAATGAAATGAAAGTTGGTGTAGAAGTTCAACATTTGAACTTTGAATTAGACGATCCACATTTGGGTAGCAATGAGGTAGTGTACGAGCGTGGTGATAAAAATGTGGAGATAGTAGAGTGGTTGAATTTGAAAGTAAAAATTTTGAAAAAGTGGTTGAAGATGCAAATGAAGAACGAGGTGAAGAGGAGGGTCTCGTGGTTCTTAAAAAAGAATTGGAGATGGTGATTAATCATGGATACAAGGATCCATACCTTGTACCTCATGAACCTAACATTTCCCTCCCCGCTTTATTTAATTTTGTCTTGCAGGTTAAATGTGCTTGGAAATTTGGGCAACACCACCAATGCCCACAGGAGTTTCTACTTCAATCCATTCATGTAACCCAAGTTACAGGATACTATTGGTCATCCCTATGGCATGGAAGCAATAATTTTTCATTTGATCCAGGAGGTGAAGTGAAACAACAGGAACAAAGCTATGATTCAGGACGAATCATCCTAAAGAAGGAGGGTATGATGTGTTCCGGACCCTCGACAATCGGAGTCATAGCAGGCTTGACAGAAAGTTAAATATTCAAGCCAAAATAAAAGTGCAGTTCAGTCAACTATGTCGGAATTTGATGAATAATATATGTTTTTCGAGTAGAAACATGTCACTGAGCAATACTCATGGGCTAAAGCCCTTGATCCCATTGATTTTAGGGCCAAATTCCATCGTTTGGGGCTTCAAATTGGCAAATCAATTATGCAGACGGAAATTTACTATATTTCCATAATTATAGGATTTTTAATTATTTTGTTTCCATTTTGGTTTTTAGGTTATTTTCCTAATTTAGTATTCTAGTTTAATTAGAATTCTATTTTGAGTAAATTAGCGGTTGGGTTATTTTGCTTATTTATACGCTTTTTTCTATTCATTGTAATTCAGACTTGAGATTTTGAAGTTCGAAAAATATAGGAATCCACCTATAACTTTTATTGAATCCTCAATAAAAACTGTTTATAACAAAATCAAAATCTCAAGTCTGAATTACAATGAATAGAAAAAAGCGTATAAATAAGCAAAATAACCTAACCGCTAATTTACTCAAAATAGAATTCTAATTAAACTAGAATACTATATTAGGAAAATAACCTAAAAACCAAAATGGAAACAAAATAATTAAAAATCCTATAATTATGGAAATATAGTAAATTTCCGTCTGCATAATTGATTTGCCAATTTGAAGCCCCAAACGATGGAATTTGGCCCTAAAATCAATGGGCTCAAGGACTTTAGCCCATGAGTATTGCTCAGTGACCTGTTTCTACTCGAAAAACATATATTATTCATCAAATTCCGACATGGTTGACTGAACTGTACTTTTATTTTGGCTTGAATATTTAACTTTCTGTCAAGCCTGCTATGACTCCGATTGTCGAGGGTCCGGAACACATCACTTACCGAATCTCGTCTTACACTCAATGTCCACCCGTCAAGTGGGGGTGGACATTTTTATGGTGTCTCCTTGAGGGCATCCTTGGGGGCACCATAAAACCTATGTTTAACATTTGCGCTAATATACAAATAGTGATGTTTCACGAGAAATTGCAAGTCATACTAGTAATTAGTATAGGGATGTATTCAATTAGGCTACGTTTGAAATGCAATCTTTTCAATGGGAAATGAATTCATTTTTTCACTTTCTCCAATTTTGTGTGTTTGATTGTTACTATTTTCTAGGGAATTTCATTAAAAGCTTTGGAGGTCACGTGCCTGTTTTCCTTAATTTTAAGGAAATCATTTTCCCATATAGATAAGAGGTTTTATTTTTCAGGTTAAATTTTGTACAATTTTCTTCACGTATGATCTTTTTTATTATTTCTAATTGATTTATTTTTTTCTTAAAAATTAACATTATTATTATCAAGTAAAAATGTGTTAAAAAAAAAATTATTAAAATAACGAAATTTTGCTTTATTTTTCATGGAAAATAATGTCAATCAAACTCAAACAACAAAAGTTAAAAATTATCTACTTTTTTCACCCAAAAAATTAAATCAATCAAATACACGAAACTTCAAATTCTCAGAAATTCAATTCCCTAAAATTTATTTTCTTTCTACCCTAATTCTACCCTCGTTGACAAATAGGAATTTAAAAACTTTAGGGAAATGAATTGAAAAAGAAATTTCATAGAAATTATAGTTCCATTCACTTCTTGGGAATTTATTTTTCTCATTTTCAAGGAAAATAAAGGCTTTTGAAGTTGGTTGAAAAGCAACTTCAATGAAACACTTAAAATCAAATACCAAAAATGAAAAATAAGAATGGAAAATATTTTCATTTTTTTTCCACCACAATCAAACACATCCTAAGGGCATGTCCAAGGGTTCGGATCAAACTTGGTCTAGACTTTGCCCAAATTTGGTCCGAACCCTTTTTCTTCTCCAAGGGATAAACTATTTTTATTTTTTTTTTCTTATTATTATTTCTAATTGTACAAATTATTTATATATTTATTATCTATTTAATTTAATTTTAAATTAGTAGTTAAAGATTTAGAGGTATCTAATAAAATGTCAATATTATGAACATAATAAATAAAATTATTAAATTATTCATCTCAAATAACTATATTGAAGGCTTGTCTTTGAAAGCAAATGAAGACAACACCACAATCGACGGATTAAAAAACATGTCTTGATTTTAAGGTTGTTATCGTGCGCTTTCCTTTATGTTGTTTTCATGGTAGTAGATTCGTTTTCAATTACCATCTCGAAATTTATCGTTTTTGTACAGCTATTCGAAAATTAAATTTAAGTCCTTCTAATTATAACTATTCGAACTAATGTTGTTGTTGCTAGTATTAACTTTAACATTATCATACGCGAAAACAACAACAATAATAATAATTAAAATACAAAAAAGAAATAACAACAACAAAAAAGAAAGAAGTAGTAGTAACTTTTAAGTGACTTCTTTAAATTTGCTAAGAATTAATTAAAGTCTTCTATGGACTTATGTAAACCTTTAGTAAAGGACTTTTGAGGATTTTCATTTTTTAAAGAGAAATATTGAGCTCATAAAATATAGTATTTTAAACAAATTCTTGTATGTTCAAAGAATATGTAACAGAAATAGAGAAAAATCTAGAATGGGTAGGGATGACAATAATACCTCATGAATCTGAAATTCATTGGGTACCCGACACAAATGGATGGAGATTATCCAATTAAATGAGTTTGTGGGTTGGATGTGAGTGTAAATTTAGAAACTCGGTATGTGTATGAGTCGGGTATGAGTATTGTAGAAAAATACTTACCAGACCCATATACTCATTAATTTTCTTAAAACAAATTATTGTATTTAATAGACAATTTTTTAATATATTAAAATTAAATGTATTTAATGACATGAAGAAAGTGAATGATAATTTAATAAGTTAATGTAACATTCCTCTATATACTTTTTACGCAGAGATCATCAAATTAGACTAATTATTTCACTTTGGTATAAAAAACAAGGCCTAATTTAGCATGTATGATATGAAGCAAGTTATGTATTTTAGAGATTCTTAATTGTTCCTATATAGAGAGAGGGTAATGGGTAGGATATGGGTCGAGATTGAAAAATTCATACCCTACTCATTAGAGATTTATAATACTCATACTCTACCCATATACCCACATAAGAGTGGCGGGTCAGATGCGGATAAGGTACGGGTAGGTTGCGGGTATACTTTTATACCCATTTAAAATCCGTTATGTATTTTGATTTTAATAATTTTTTTTTTGCATTGGTAATGTGTGTGTGCATGTGTGTAGAATACTTGTTCAATAATAATATAAGTATCTAATTATAACTTTTTTTATGAACTTCACATGTAATATACTAATTAACAATTCCTGCGCAACATAAAAATATCAAAATGAAGTAAAAGTATAACAACATCAATTGTCTAAAAATAAATAGACCCTAATTGTCCAAAAATAAGCAAATATCAAAGAGTCTACTCGTCCATAATTATATACCGTTAAAATTTAAATAATTTGAGTATGTTTGATATTGTTTAAAATGAGTTTTTTTTTTTTAAAAAAAATGAATAGTAATTTTTAGGATAATTAATTGTTGAGATTTGGTTGAAAAGTAAAATATTACGGGCTTGACTTTTAGTGAATAGTTGAGATTGAATACTGTAGAAAAAGAGATAATTTTGATAAGAATCAAACAACGGCAAAATAATTTACCCATTGTCATCCCTAAAATGAAAGAGAAGGGGCATTTAGTATCTTTGGATTCTATAGTCTCGAGTCAATAGGTCAACTTTCTCTTATCGTAACTGTACGAATCGTACAAGTAATAAAGTAAATGTTGAATATTAACATGTTTCCAAATATATTGTACTAGTCCAAAATCAATTGAGCTTAGCCTTAATCGGAATATATGAGTTCTGGTTTTTTAGTTTAAACTAATTAATTAACTTTATATAATTAAATTAACGTAAGACTGCATTGATTGCAATTGATTTAAGGGATTATAATGAATGCAATGTTTATGATAATAATTTAATTAAATTCAAATATTTGAATTTGACAACACAATTCAGTTATGGAAATCGATATTCCTATTTTGCTTAACAATATTTTTTGAGTAGAATTAAATTTGTTCTTATATCTGACTAGACTATATTTCTAGAGATGGACCAAAAAACCGAAATCACATGATTTTAAAAAAATAAAATAGAAAATTGGTTTTGAAACCGAGAACTGATTGGTTCTCGGTTCGGTTCTTGGTTTCACCTTTAGAACCGAAAACCCGAAGTTAGAATCGGGTCTTTGATTCTTTTTTTCTTTTTTTTTTTGATTTTAATTGATTGTCCTAAAATTAAAAATCAAAAAATTTGTAAATAATTAAGTTCTTTTTATGAATTTGTTACATCTCTAACTCACTATATCCTTTAACTCCATACTTGAACTGAAATTCTTAGTAGATGAAAATAAAATGAAACTAACTTATTATAAGTCAAGTTGTAAATGATCAAGATGGGGTTAATTAAATATTTAAATACAAATATAAAATTAATAATAATGCATTTAAAACACATAATCCATCCTACAAGTTTACTATACAAATTTATCTTCTGTTTTATGGAGAATCCTATGCTTTCTTCGAAGTGAAAGGATTTTCAAAATCCTCGGTCTTAGTATATTCGATAGAAGTTTATTTCAGGTCATCGACTCGCTTCCCGAGGCCTTGATACTCCTCAATAAGCCCTCGAAAAATAATTATGATTGTAGAATCAAATTAGAACCGAACCCAAATGGTTTGGTTCTGGTTTGGTTCTTGGAATTCAATGATTTTTTTGTTCCAAATTATAAGCTACTTTCCTTATTGAAAGTCAACATATTTTTAAGTTTTCTAATATGCCCTTATTTAATATCCATTGTTATCAACAAATATAATATAATCATATCTATTACATTATTTAATGTAGGGACATATTAGTAAAATGTAAGAAAAATTTATACTTCCAATAACATTATTTGAAATTTTCTTAATCTATGTGAAAATTAGAGCGAGCCTATTTTCATGGGACGGAGGGAGTATTTATAATGAAACGTGAAGAAACTCAAAAACCTTAGTAGTAAATTTTAAGTGGAAAATACATTCACCCTTACATTTTTAACTTCATAGTTCAAAAATAAGATTTCATTTTTTTATTCAACACTCGAGTGATAATGCAGTGGTGGTGGCGATGTCGATTATGGTACGATTGGGCTGTGGTTGTACAATGGAGGTAATGATGGTGGTAGTGGTGGTGGCAATCATGTTGGGGGCAGTAGGTGGTGTTAATCGTGTGTGACTAAGAAATACGTCATTTGTGACTAGTAAATAATATACGATCTAAAAATTTTGAGAGTTCGAATAATTGCTAATATGACTCATAAGTTTTTAAATTTTGACCAATTAATGACCTAAAAAATAAGTGGTAACTGATTATTTTTATAATTTATATTTGTGATTTGTTACCAAATAATAAATTGTGATCGATTGATTTTTATAAATTGTGATCGAAAATAAGTCGCGATAAAATAATTCTTATATTTGATTGAGAAACAAGTTATGACAATTAGTTTATGATAAAAAAATGACCTTTAAATTTTGATTTATGATTATGACTATAATATGTATGTTATAGTGACCTAAATCTATAATATTGTGAGAATAATATATTTAATTCATCAAATATTTTTTTTATCATTTATTTTAATTAAGAAAATCTAATCTATATATATATATATATAAAAGTAGAAGTGAGGAGAGAGAGTGATTTTGGAGGGAAAATTGCATTTGATGACCCTCTCTCCTCACTTTTACTTTTATATATAAAAATAAAAAATAAAGAAAAGATAAATTTTTTTGTTGAAAAATTTATTATTTATTACATGTTTAGTAAGAGTTGTAATAAATGTATTATGTGTAAATGTGTTACATTAAAAATGAAAAAATTTAGATTAATATATTTGAACATGAATAATGTGTATCTATATAAATGTGTTATGTAGGAAATGAAAAAATTTGATTAATATATTTGAACATAAATAAATGTGATATCTATGTAAATGTGTTATGTAGAAAATGAAAAAATTGTATTAATATATTTGAATATAAATAAATGTCATATCTATGTAAATGTGTTACATTGAAAATGAAAATGTTGGATTAATATATTTGAAAATAAATAAATACATGTTATATAAATTTGTTAAGTTAGAAATGAAATTTTTGAATCGACATATTTTAAAAATAAATAAATAAAATCATTGAAGTTTTACTTCCTAATATGTCAATAAATTAGTATGTTCTTCAATAAGCATATTACAAAAATAATTAATTATTTGCTATCAACTTTTACGACAAATGATAAATTGGTAGAAAATTTAATCATTTCATCATTTGGACAAAAATTGATATGTATAAAAAATAAGGAAAAATAAAATATATAAATTAATATATTGAATTTCGAATAAAATATATGTAAGCAACATATTAAAAAATAAAGTTAATTAAAAATTAAAACATATTAAAAAGAAAATAGGTGATCAGGTGGGCAATTTTTTAGAGAAAAACGTAAACAAAAGTCAAAAGAAATTTTATATAAAAAAATTAATTAAATGTTAAACTTTGAGTTATGCGGTACACTGAGTGTACATTCAGAATTTTTTTTTTTTGATTAGTTTTTTTTTTTTTTTTTTTTTTTTTTTTTTTTTTTTAAATTTTCAAATCCAATAACACGTGTTAAAATAAATAAATGCTATATAAATTTGTTAAGTTAGGAAAGCAAAAAAAATTGAATTAATATATCTTGAAAATAAATAAATAGAATTATTGAAACTTTATTTCCTAATATGTCAATAAATGAGTAGGCTCTTCAATACGTATGTTACAAAAATAATTAATTATTTTCTATCAATTTTTTAACCACACATATTTTCTCTCTCCAATTTTCAGTCACTACTTTTTACCTCAAAATCATAAATAAACAAATTTATAAACCAAACATTATTACCAAACGTAGGCTTAATCATTTCATCATTTTGACAAAAATTTGCATGTTTAAAAAATAAGGAAAAATAAAATATATGTAAGCAAAACATTAAAAATATAATTAATAAAAAATTATAACATATTAAATGGGAAATGGTGATGAGGTGAGCAAATCTTCATAGAAAAACGTAAATAAAAGTAAAAAAAAAAAAAAAAATTATATAAAAAATTTAAATGAATGCCAAATTTTGAGGTGCGCAGTATACTTAGTGTACATGTAGAATATTTTATTTTTAATAGTTTTGTCTTTTTTAAAGTTTCAAATTCAATAACATTTTTTTATTGAAATTATGTTTTTTATTTGATATGATTGAATCAAGATATTTTCAGAGTTATGATTTAAGAATTATATATTCCGTGCATCGCATGGGTAGTCAACTAGTTAATATTTAAATTTAGAAGTTTTAAACATTTTTCCTTAACTTTGAAATTTGCATTTCTAATCCCTTATTTATATAATATTGTTTCTAAATTTTTTTGCCTAATAATTTATTTCAACAATGAATTCTATTCTCTTATATGTCTGCAATTTAATCGATTTAAGTTTTCATTTTCCAAATGATACAAACAAATACTTTATCTGAATCCATGAATATATAAAAATAAGGTATCTGAAAATAAAAATCTCCATTCAACAATTTCTGAGTCTAAAGGAGAAAGATAAATTGTCTGAACAAATACAAATATATATATACAGAAACGGAAGAGACATTAATCGAGTTCAGGAATGCTGTGTAGACGGGGCCTCCAAGGCTGGTGACTTTGAAAATCGGAAAGATCGCCGGCGCCGGCGCCGGCGCCTACGTTGACTAACTGGCATAAGGCTTGTTCCGTAGTCAAGTCTTCCATCTCAACTCTGCCCAGATATTCTTGGAGCTGCCTCTTTGTAATCTTGATCTTCACCTCCTCTCTGTTATGATGATTATCACTGAGAAGGCTTTCTTTTTCATTCTTTGGTGTTACAGATTGATTCCACTCGTCACCTACGGATGCCCAAACCATTGATGATTCACGCCTACAACAGTTTCCCATCGCGTCTCTGTCTCTGACTCTCTGTGGGTGTTTCTTTGTTGAAATTACGTGAGGTTAGACAACCTTTTTATACACACGTCCACGCGGGGTGGAGAACTAGTATTCAAGACCAAGTTTTGAGTAATTCTAATGTCTTGTAAATAAAAAAAATATTTTTTAACAAGTTTTGATAAAATGTATAAATGAAAAAATTATACATTCCAAATATAATAAATGCATCTTCAATGAGATATCATAATATCTACTTTGTACATATGACAAAGACATTGACATTTTATCAACAGGGTCGGTCCTTAGATTTTGGTTCCCTGTATGATATTTGAAATGATAACTTGTAAAACAATTTGTGTCCTATATTTAATTTTTTCTTTCAGTATCATATAATAATTAAAAAAAAAATTGGTGCTCTTATAACGTTGATACCCTTTGCGATCGCATGCACAACCCCACAGTCGCCTCTATATATCAAAAAACTTCTCCAATACAACAATGTTCAATATGCAAATGTGGTAAATTATTATTATTTTTTTAGAAAAATGAAAGAGAGAAATGTATTGATTGGGTAGAAATTATTAAATTAATGGTAGATATCTAGAATTAAACGTTGTGTTAGACAATGTATATTAATATTAATTATGCGATATACGCATTTTTTGCCATTTGTCAAAGAAATAGGTAAGCATTGTGTCTCAATAATGTCTTATTGAAAATGCTCAAAGATTACAATTAAGTTTTGATTTGAGATTTGTTCAGTTTTATCGAGTTTAATTTACAGTAATATTTAAATTTAAAAGATTTATTTTGATTTAAATGACACTGGCTGGAATGGAATGGCATATTTCATTGTGGCTGACAAGACTGTTCTGGCTACAGGCTACAGCACGTCGAAATTCCTTCAACTCTGTTCAACCATAATTTCTATTATTATTAATTTTGCTATGTAATATTTATCCACCTTTTATCGTTTTCAGTATTAAATTAAATAAAGTTTGCTCTCTTCCATTATATTTATTGTGAAATTGCATAATTTCTTAGGATGTTTTGATAAGTTGTTTATGTTTATAAACAATACATTTCACTCTTAAACACATTTTAACTATAAACACTTTTTTCAAACTGCTTTTCACTACATATTTTATCTCAAAAGTAGCAAAAATTGTATAAACAATATGGCCGTTTCTGAACAGTACTTGCACAAATTTCTGTTTGATAAAAAAAAATTGTATATAAATAAAGAACGTAATGTTTTCGAGATAAAATACATAGTTAACAAGTGATTTAAAAAAAGAGTATTTATAACGTAATTTAAAAAAATATGTTATTTATAAATTTGTTTGGACGGCTTACCAAACGGAGGCTTTGTTTTACGGTCAAACACGTCTAATCCTGTTCGATTCTTCCTTAAAACCAAAGGTTCTACAGTACTACTTTTATAAATCTTACTGAGAATTGATATGGTTCGACAGACTCTCAAGATATCCTGATGGAATCATCAGTTGTCTACTCCAAATTGACAATCAAAATGTTTATTTAAAAATAAAAAGAATATGCACTAAGCTCCTATTTGTCTTCTATTATTTCAGAACTTTTTTTTTCTGTATTCTTTCTGTTGTGGGCTTTAATTCCACCTGCAATTCAACAAATGAATAGATTAAAACGAAATTAAAGCCATGAATAAGCAATCTAAAATGAAAGAGAAGAAACTAGGTTAGAAAATTTGGATTTTTCCCCTTTTTGATTTTTGGCTCAGAAAATCATTCCAACCACCACAAGTGCAACACCACAGCTTGGAGATTTGTACAACCACGACGGAAGTACGGGTAATCACAAACCGAAACCGATCACGAAGATAGGCAGCCCACAAAGGTCACGAAGAACGCTGAAGATTCACGAAGAAGGCACGAAGGAAGCATATAGGATTTCACACAGAAAAGCACTGAGAAGTCATGGCCAGACTCGGTCATTTTATAGGCAAAGAGTTCTTCCCCCAAATGGAGCTTAACGAAATGGAGAAGAGTGAGGAACGGGATGAGACTTATCAAAATCAGGATAAAGATTATCTTGATACTTAACCAACCGAGAATAATGAGTATAATAGATAAAGATAAGGTTTGATCGGTTTTATCTCATTTTTCCGACATTATCTCCAAAGTCGGGTATCGAGCACCAATCCCAATTGGGTTGACTCCTTCAAAATACCCGACCAAGTGGGCTACAAACAATTGTGGTGTGAACTTAACTGATCTTCAATATTGGCTTATAAAAGCCTGAAGTTAAAACGGGCCTCGATTTTTCATCATCGCCAAAAGGGGGGTTAATTTGGTAACACATTACCTAACAAACCTCCACCTTGTTACCAAACTAACAAGGAAAAAACTTAACAAGGAAAAATAATAGCACAAAAGAAACTTACATACCTGTACCAATATTTAGAAGACTAAGACAGCTTCTAAATTTTACCAAAGGAAGCACCTTAGTGCCCATATCTGCAGGATTGTATTCTGAAAGAACTTTCTCAAGTTTTACCAGTTCTTGAGAAACCATATCTCTAATAAAATGTAATCTGACATCAATATGTTTAGTACGTTCATGAAAAACATGATTTTTACACAGATGAATAGCAGATTGACTATCAGAATATACTGTCACATTTCCATCAAGAACACATAGTTCATTTAATAGACCTTTAAACCACAAAGACTCTTTAAAGGCTTCAGTAGCAGCAATATATTCAGATTCAGTAGTGGATAATGCAACAACGTGTTGTAGTTGTGATTTCCAACTAACACATGAATTACACAAAGTAAACACGTAGGAAGAAGTTGATTTCCTATTATCTCTATCACCAGCATAATTAGCATCAGTAAATCCTTTCAATTTTAATCCTTCAGTACTAAATTTATATACCAATCCAACATTACAAGTTTCTTTCAAATATCTAAACAACCATTTTAAAGCTTCCCAATGATTGGGACCAGGATTAGACATGTACCTACTAAGTGTACTAACAGCAAAAGCTAAGTCAGGTCTAGTACACACCATTAAATACATCACAAATCCAATGGCATTAGAATATGGAATTTTCTTCATATATTCTTCTTCTTTTTCATTAGCAGGTGATTGTTCCTTTGATAAGACAAAATGATTGGCTAAAGGCAAAGTAACAGGTTTACAATCAATCATGCCAAATTTTCTCAAAATTTTCATAATATATGGAGTCTGATGCAGAAATAGAATTGAATTTGACCTATCTCTTTCAATTTCCATGCCTAAGATTCTTTTAGCATTACCTAGGTCTTTCATGTCAAATTCATTACCCAACGTGGTTTTTATTTCATTCAAGAATTTCAAGTTAGGGCCAACAAGCAACATATCACCAACATATAATAATAAGAACACACAGTTATTATTAGCACTCCCCTGTTGATAATACAAGCAATGATCAAATTCACTCCTTTTAAAACCAATGGTTTGCACAAAAGAATCAAAACGTTTGTACCATTGTCTAGGAGATTGTTTTAAACCATAAAGAGAGCGTTTAAGAAAACACACATTATTAGGTTTTAGTTTATTTTCAAAACCTTTTGGTTGATCCATAAAAATCTCTTCATCAAGTTCACCATGCAAAAAAGCAGTTTTAACATCAAGTTGTTCAAGTTCCCAATTAAAATGTGCAACTAAACAATAGGAGAAAAGATTTCATTATAGTCTACCCCTTCCTTTTGTGTGTAACCTTTAGCCACGAGTCTAGCCTTAAACCTTAAAGGCTCTCCCAAGGTATTTCCCTCCTTAACTCTAAAAACCCATTTGCACCCAACAATAGACTTGTTTTTAGGTCTTGGGACTAACTCCCATGTTTGATTTTTATCGAGGGAACTCATCTCTTCATTCATTGCTTTCACCCAATTCTCAGCTTGTTTACTCTCTAAAGCTTCTTCAAAATAAAATGTGTTCTCCTAACTCGGTCTCTAGCTAACTGATAATCAGATAAAGGGTTTTGTTCTACTTGATGTTCCTCTACAACCTCATCACTCCCAACATTTTCATCCTGATTGTTTTCTACCTCTAGATTTTGACGCTCCACCTCAATTTGTGTAGTGGGGATTTCAACACTTACAGTCTCTAAATCCTCTTTGGATTCGCCACTAGTGTTTTCTTGCTGTTTTTCTCTCACAATGTCATTCTCTAACTTTAGACACGGCATCTCAGTTTCATTAAATGTAACATCACGACTTATGATGATTTTAACTCCAGTTTGACTTCTATCCCAAAGCCTATATCCCTTAACTCCTTCAGGATACCCTAAGAAAACACATTTCCTAGCTCTAGGTTCTAGTTTCCCCTCATTTTGATGAGAGAAAGCAGCACAGCCAAAAGTTCTCAACAAAGTATAGTCAGCACATTTACCATACCATTTTTCATGCGGAGTATCACCATTTAATGCACTAGAAGGTGTCAAATTAATCAGATAACATGCAGTAACAACAGCTTCACCCCAAAGATATTTAGGAATACCAGAACTCAACATCATGCATCTAACTTTATCAAGTATAGTGCGATTCATACGTTCAGCAACCCCATTTTGTTGGGGCGTATATGGAACAGTTTTATGTCTAGTAATTCCACTTTCCTTACACATATCATCAAAATCGTTATTACAAAATTCAAGGCCATTATCAGTTCTCAGATATTTTATCTTCTTGTCAGTTTGATTTTCAACTTGCAATTTCCAAATTTTAAATTTCTTAAAGGTCTCAGTTTTATCTTTCAATAGATAAACCCACACTTTTCGAGAAAAATCATCAATTATGGATAAAAAATATCTATTACCACCCATCGTAGGATGAGTGGTTGGCCCCCACAAATCAGAATGAATATATTCTAAAACTCTTGTAGCTTTATGCACAACAGATGAGAAAGATAACTTATGATGTTTACCAAGCACACAGTGATCACAGAATGGCATGTCAGATACACAATCTTTTCCAAACACACCTTTATCATTAAGCAATTTAAGTCCTTTAATGCTTACATGAGCTAATCTATTGTGCCACTTGTGTGTTTCATCAGTGTTGGCAGAATTAATAGAGGAATTAATCACTTCAGCAATTGTCACATAAATACCATTTCTCCTGATACCTTTACACGTGACCATGACACCCTTAGTCATTTTTAACATGCTATTTCCAATTTTACTAGAAAAACCCTCTGATTCTAAAGCTCCTACTGAAGTAAGATTTCTAGCCATTTTAGGAATATATCTGACTCCACATAATTTGAGCACATAGCCGGTATCAAATTTTAATGTGATATCACCAATCCCAGCAATTTTATAAGCATGGTTATTACAGAGAATAGCATGGCCACTTTCAGATTCTTGCATATTTTCAAACCAATTCTTACGAGATGAAACATGAAATGATGCACCAGAATCAAGTATCCATTCATGCAAATGTGATTTCACAGTCATATTCACTTCAGTAGGTTTAGAATTCAATAACACATAGACTTCACAAAGTTCATTGTCAGGTGAAGTAACAACATTTGCCTCATCACGTTTTTCTCTTTGCTTATTTTTCTCAATATAACAATCTTTAATAAAATGTCCAAGTTTACCACACCCATAGCATTTTCTACCTTTTGTTTTACCTTTTGACCTGGACCGACTTCTACCTTTCTTTTTACTACTAGATGCATGTCCACTTTGGTTATCATATGTCCTAGATTGAGACCTACCTCTCATCATATGGACCTCACCACTTTTTCTATCAATTTTCTCAGCCTTTAACTCCAACTCTTTACTCCTTAATGACTCGATGACAATTTCAGTAGTTAAAGTCTCTCTCCCGTATTTAATGGCACTTTTAACCTCTTTATAAATATCAGGAACAACATTTAACAAAATAACAGCTTTATATTCTTCAGGATCTTTTTCACCACAATTAGTGATATCTTGCACAAGTTTATTGAAGACATCTAAACTGTCATCTAAGTCTTTGGAAGGATCAATTTTAAAACTGAAAAAACTTTCAAGCAGAAAAAGTTTATTAGGAGTAGACTTTAACACATAAAGTTCCTCCAATTTATCCCAAAGTTCTTTAGTGGAGTCTAATTTACCAACTTTTCGTAAAACAGCATCAGACAAATGTAAAATTATAGAAGTGTATGCCAAATCATCTAAGTCCTTTCTTTCTTCCTCAGTCAAATTTGAAGAAAAAGTGTTATCAATAGCCTTCGAAACTTTTTGTTGAACAAGAATACCTTTCATCTTTTGTTGCCAAATTGAAAAATCCCCCTTACCGTTAAAGACCCCCATCTCAAAATGATGCGCAGACATTTTACCAAAAAATGCACAGAACACAAATTCAAGAATGTAAAAGACCAAAGGACACACAGATTACACAAAGTAACCAAGAACAATATTCCTATGGTTTTACAAATATACGCTATTCTAGAACCCCAGGATTCCGTGAGAATCAAGTTCTCAGGTCAAGGGAAGAAACTAGAATAGGAGTCTGGGACAAAGTCTAGGTAAATTAGAGATAACTAAAAGCAACGGATTTCAACAATCAAAGAATATGACAATAATTTCAAACAGAAATTTAAAGAACTCAGATAATGCACGTAGTCCTAGATTCTAAGCAATGGCTACCAAGCAATGGCAGCCCCCAATCCTATTGACCACCCCACACGATGGTCTGCTAGTGCGGAAAAATTAAATGAGTTTCAGCCAATTTACCAGAGCGGACTGTCTGTGTCCGTATATCGAGAGATGCGAGTCCCTAGAGTTATTTTTTCAAACCCTAGGGTTCTGGAAACGTTTTAATCTAATTCGATTTTAACACCACCAAGACAGTTCTGGCCAAATTTAACTGCTGAAACAGAAAAACACAAAACTAACAATACACAGTTGTTAGTAATAATAAAATAAAGATTCTGGGAAAAAAAATTCGCCGAAAAATCACGCGCTGCCGCCGGACCGCCACGCGCCGCCGCTGGACCGCCGCCGGAAGATCACGCGCCACACACCCGGAACTGCCTCGACCTACTGAGGAAGGAGGTGGTCTCCGTTTCACAATCCGGTCACTGGTTTGGCCGGAATTGGACAAAATCAGTTCGGAAATTTCGAACCTCCGCCTCTGTTCTTCGAAAATTCAGATTTTCTGGACCAAAAATTCTTCACCAACAGCTCTGATACTAGTTGTATGCTTTAATTCCACCTGCAATTCAACAAATGAATAGATTAAAACGAAATTAAAGCCATGAATAAGCAATCTAAAATGAAAGAGAAGAAACTAGGTTAGAAAATTTGGATTTTTCCCCTTTTTGATTTTTGGCTCAGAAAATCATTCTAACCACCACAAGTGCAACACCACAGCTTGGACATTTGTACAACCACGAAGGAAGTACGGGTAATCACAAATCGAAACCGATCACGAAGATAGGCAACCCACAAAGGTCACGAAGAACGCTGAAGATTCACGAAGAAGGCACGAAGGAAGCATATAGGATTTCACACAGAAAAGCACGAGAAGTCATGGCCAGACTCGGTCATTTTATAGGCAAAGAGTTCTTCCCTCAAATGGAGCTTAACGGAATGGAGAAGAGTGAGGAACGGGATGAGACTTATCAAAATCAGGATAAAGATTATCTTGATACTTAACCAACCGAGAATAATGAGTATAATAGATAAAGATAAGGTTTGATCGGTTTTATCTCATTTTTCCGACATTATCTCCAAAGTCGGGTATCGAGCACCAATCCCAATTGGGTTGACTCCCTCAAAATACCCTACCAAGTGGGCTACAAACAATTGTGGTGTGGACTTAACTGATCTTCAATATTGGCTTATAAAAGCCTGAAGTTAAAACGGGCCTCGATTTTTCATCATCGCCAAAATGGGGTTAATTTGGTAACACATTAGCTAATACTTTCGTTTGGTAATACTGTTTGATTTATAAATTTGTTTATTTATAATTTTGAAGTAAAAAATAATGATTGAAAATTAGAGAGAGAAAATATGAGTGATTAAAAAATGGTTTAAAACATTATGTTGTTTATAAATATATTTATAAACAAAAAAAAGATTCTATTACCAAATGGAGGATTTTTAATTACACATTTCCACAACAAAGATTCTTTCACGCCTTTGTTTGACGACTATTATAATACGTAATGATTAGTGTTATTTATGTTTTCGAGATTGAATTTGTGGTTAAAAATTGGAGGGAGAAATTTTTTATGGTTAAAAAAGTAATTTGGAATCCATGTCGATTCGCTTCCGTTTGGTAACACTGTTTGGATTATAAATTGGTTTATTTATGATTTTGAGGTAAAAAGTAATGGATAAAAATCGGAGAGAGAAAATGTGTGTGATTAAAAAGTAGTTTGAGAAATTGTGTAGTTTATAAATTGGTTTATAAACCAAATAAACTAATTTACTGAACACTATGTTAATTTTTAATCAATTTTATTTTTTTATCTGAATGATAATAATTAGTTTTTAACATATATTTTAATTTTATAAGACTAGTAAAATAATTTTGTTTATAAATAAAAAATGTGATATTTTAAAAATAAAATATGTGATTGAAACCGATTTAGAAAATATGTTATTTATAAATAATACTAGACGGAAGTTTAGTTTTTAAACGAGATAAAGATACTAATTTTTTTTATTGTAAATGTAAAAATTAATAGATCAAGATATTAATTAATGCGTATTATAGCAAGGGAAGGAATAGTCTGCAAGATATTTGGTGGCATTAA
Source organism: Ligustrum vulgare (assembly GCA_963555705.1). Lineage (NCBI taxonomy): Eukaryota > Viridiplantae > Streptophyta > Magnoliopsida > Lamiales > Oleaceae > Ligustrum > Ligustrum vulgare. Next base: position 54,427,967 of record OY743169.1, on the reverse strand, counting down.
GAGACGGAGGTGATTGGTTTGACCATTTGCCAACTCCAAGAAGATATAGATTTTGGTTTGAATGTTGCAAGCGTTTACCAGTCGAAGTTTAAGGCTGGAGCCTGGAAATTAGAGGAATATCTCGAAGCTTGGTGTCTAAATTGTCTATACTCGTGATGAAGTTTCATATACATTTGGTGCTCGTAGATTTTGGCTTGAATTGTTTGCCAGCGTTTACCAGTTCAAGGCTGGAAATTAGAGGAATATCTCGAAGCTTGGAGTCTAAATTGTTTATACTCGTGAAGATTCATATATACATTTGGTGACAGGTTCAACCTTGACATTTTGGATACGCTGTCCGACAATTTAAAATAAAGACTTATGAAAAAATTTTGTTAAAAAAATAAAATAAAATTGGTGCCCCTATAATATTGAGACTCGTGCGCCCACATCTTGTATGCCTTCAGGACCGCCTCTGTTTGGTGCTCGTTTAGTGCAGGTAATTTTTGTAGAATTTTTTAAAATTTTAGATTTTGACGAAAATATATGATTTAAAAGTGATTTAAAATGAAAAGTAACATGTTCCATAGAAATACGTGATTTGAAATGAATTTGAGAGAAAAATTGGGAGAAATAATTTGAATCAAACAAGACCCTAGTCTTATTTAATTGCCTTTTTTTCTTTTCTTAAATGATAAATGATACAACAAGATATGAGAGTAGGGTTAATTTTATTAACAAGAAGTTTTATCAAAGTTTCAAAACGATCATTAAAAGTTGAAATTTACACCAACAATCACTCAAGTGTCACAAAATTTTAAAATAATTACTTAAGTTTGAAACTTACACACTAACAATTACTCAAGTTTGCAAATATTTCAACAATGGTCACTCATTAAATTTCTATCCAAATTAGAATTTAAAATTTAAATTATAAATAATAAGAAGGAAAAAACAAAAACCTAATTTTTTTTCTCTATGAATATTTACAAATTTATAAGAAGTATATATAAAAAAAAAATTCGATCCATTTTTTTTTTTTTTAAAGGAATGCATATTAGTAGAACTTAACTTTCAAAAAAACACCTTTTTAAATATATGAATATGTATATGTATAGAGAAATATATTTTTGCTATTTTTTTAAAAATTTTAAATACTTAATATTCTTTAATATCTACTAGTGTTACACCCGTGCGATACACGGTCATTTGTTACCTACATATATCAAATTTATATTTTAACATATGAAATGAATATTTAATTAAAAATGAGAAATGAATGAAGACACTTAATTACAAATGTATATTACACATACCTTAATTATTTTTTAATTTTTTTACGGTTCGTATGTTTATCGTTCCAAAAATTCTTTAAATATTGTAATTTGAATTTATTTAAAATTTCAAATGGAAAAGAAAAATTACATTTAAATGGAATTTGTAATAAGCAGAAAAAATAGATATATCTTAGAATTTTATTAAAACGAAAAATGAAAAGAAAAAGAAAAATAGATTGATGAACGTTCTTATTTCATTATCTATTTTTAAATAAAAATATTTATGTGATATTGACAATTTTTATTTTTTTTTTATTTTTACAAATTTAAAAATATGTAATTGATTTTCAAAAGGGGACGGCGAACCAAGAAACCTGAGAACTTGAAAATTGCAGCTATTTAAAAATCTGCATTCATTTGGATTAATTTAAATATGAATTTTGTCCAAAATAAATAATAAATAGTGAATTAATACTACTAATTACCATTTTAAAAAATGTGTTTTGGACAGGAAAATGGGTCAATACCTATTTTTGGGAAGTGCTCTCTTTTTATATATTACGTTTTTCTTTCGTGATTATATTTGGTCCTTATTTGAGCACTCATTATCTACAAAATAAGTTTAATAATAATGATTTTGTGAAAAATGTATACTTAAGCACCTGTTTAAAACTCATTATTTCAAGTAATATAGTTCGTAACAGTAAATTTTGGTACAATGAGCTATTAAAAAGTATAATTTTTTTTTAATTTATATGTAAATTATAGGGGCATTTTTTTTTTAAGTTGCTACAATTGTAATACATAGGAACTTAAATAACTTACTATTTAAAAAAAAAATACTGCAATGATCATTTGCATAACTATTCAATTTTAATGATTATTAATGTAATTAATCTTTTCAAAATATAATTTCTAGATAATCACAAATAATTTATCACTATCCGAATAGTACTATTAGAATTGGTACTAAATATCTTATTACAATATTTGATATTTAAATTTATTAAACAAATATTTCATTTTATATTTACTTTAATATTACAAATTAAACAGATGTGGTTATATATTTAAATAAATGTAGCAAATTAAGCAATAGAAAATGTTTCTTTTGATTAAATTTTAACGAATGTATATCGTAAATATATTTAACTTTATTTACTAAGAAATCATCTATGCATCTCGATTCATAAAAACGGCACGATTGTTTAACCCACAAGACATAATATTTTATTACTTACTCATATGAAATTTGTTGACCACAAAATCTGGTAGGACCCTGGATCAACACGTCTCAGCTCCTCCCTCTTGAACACGTGGACCTCCTGCGCACTAGAACAAACAATCAGCTTGCAAAGGGGGTCGAGGTGGCTCCCGTTTGCACTCAAATGTCTAAGTCAGTGCTCATCTCAAGCAAATATAAATTGAGTGCGGGAAATATAAGTGTGTAAAAGAGAGAAAAGGGAGTGAGGGTAAAATATTGAGTTAGAGTATTGGATTACCAACATTTTCCTTAGAGGCAAGTGTGCTCTATTTATAGAATGAGTAATTCTCTTAGATTGTAACACGTATTATGCTTTACACGTGTCTTTTCCCCAGCTGCAAACGAAGTAAACCAACTTTTGGATATAATCATTGCTACTTCCGGTAGGGGATGGGCGCCCATCACATCTTCCATAAAGGGGATGTGTTATCAAGCTACAGTCAACTGGAGAAAGTTACGTATTTCTGACACTCTCCGCTGTCCCATCTCAGATCCGAGGTGTTACTACATGGCACCTCGGCTTTGCTATAAACTAGTTCGGACAGAGAGGATCTACGCGATATTCCACTTCGGAAATCCTCCCAGGGAAAATCCTAAGTTTCGGTCATGGGCTAGGGCTCACTGGGCCTCTATTGGTGATCCATTGAGCTCATTTTGGACACAGTCTCAACACTAATCCCTCAAATCTGATGTGGTCATTTATGAGTGGATCGAATTTGCCATAGGTTCGAAGCTATGGTTTTGTTCTGGGAAGTTTCTGTAGGCGAGCAGCCACAGGATCGTAGTTTGTCCTAATTTTGTTATTTCCATTGTCTTATAATTAATCTACGGCCAATCGGTTGGGGATCATTATATAGCGCTACGAACTTCCGGGGTGGGGTTTGATTCTTAGCAAGGTGCGGACTTAAGGTAACGTCGACCTGCTTATTCCTATTTTCCCTTCTAGGTGAATGTTGGGATACATCAGCGTGCCCTCTAGGCGGCGCATTTATGGCAAAGAGATTGTTGGCATCTGTTTCCAAGATTGTTGGCATCTGCGCGTGGAGTACACCTTAGTAGTCGAATGGTTTCCCCCCTTCTCCCTACAATTGGCGCTTTAACTAGTTCTCCCTCAAGATACGTGGGTTATCTAAATCAATCATACGGCCCAAAGATCGAGGGTTTGAGACTATTGGGTTCTTTATAAAACCTCCTTTATCCCAGCCTTTCTCCTTTACCTCATTTTAAAATTTTATCAACAACTCTTTTGTGAAGGATCATTTCGTTTTCCCTCTTCTTGCGAGCCTTTTGGAAACTCTTGAGGATTTTCAACCTAACAAATTGTCTCAACCATCCAACACCCTCCATTGGCGCTTTTTTCCTTTCGAGTCTACAACCTCAAAAGCTCATTTTCTGCAGGTAAATTTCTTTTCCTCCGCATGTGCAAAAAAATTTTTATTTTTAATCTTCGAGTGCTGGTTTGAAAACTTCGTTTTGCATTTTTGTCTTCCTTTTGATAAGTCAGGACTTTTTTAAGAAAAAATGGAAAGAGTTGGGGGAACGGGTTCACAGGAACTGTTGGCAATGGCGATTCTTGTCAGAGGTTTCTGCCCATTGTCTTTGTTGGTTTTTAGTTCTCGCTTCTTTGGGGAACAGATTAAGAGGAGGAATAGAAAATATGAAAGTATAATTAATTGGGATGATTCTGACAGTGAAAAAGAAAAGAACCAGACCTGCATGGCTCACTTATCATCCGACGAGGAGGCCTCTTTGCGGGAGCTCCGAAGCAAGCGAGATAGAGATTTGAGGAGAGAAGAGGCAGTGGGCTCTTCTTCTGGTCAGTAGGATCTTGTCTTGAGTATTAGGGCTCCATTTAGGGCGCATAGAGAAGAATTAGGATTATCTGAGAAGGAAATAGCGCAAGTCGAAGGTTCGGTGGACCTTATGAACAAGGTGTCAGGGTATCACGTGGATCCTGATCCGAACCCGAAGTTCTGGGAAAGCAGTGAGAGTGCTTCAGAAATTCGAGGTGTTGATCTGGAAAGCGGTTCGACGAAGTTCAGGATACCAGAAGGGGTCTGATTGGTGCACCCCACACCTTCTTTCCGACCCTGCAGTCCTCCCCAAGTCAGGTGGCGATTTGTTACGATGCTTTATCTTGTGGAATGAGGCTGCATCTACACCCATTTTTCAGGGCGCTGCTTAGGAGCTACAACCTATGCCCTTACCAGTTAGCTCCGAACTTCTGGACACAGGACGTCGGCACTTGGTTGGTGTGGCAAGAGGTCAACCTGACTACCCCATTTCCCTGCATATCATCCATACCTTATACACCCTGAAGAAATCTATTATAAGGGATAAGGATGTGAGGTCGGACGTTAAAAACTGGTACTACCTATCTCCCCAGGGCTCTTACCCCCTATTATCACTAGGAATCCTACTTCTATAAAGAATTGGAGAAACCAGTGGTTCTGGGTTGCGGGGGAGTGGCAAAGCTCACCTGTGGACCCTACTCCAGATATCACCGTTCCCCGAACTCTTTCCTCCCCGCATGAGTCTTGTTTTTGTTTCGCGTCCTCAAGTGTTGTGTGTTACTTACATCCTATTTTTGTTCATTGTTTCTAATTTATTTTCTTAATTTGTTGGCTTATGACAGGGTCCACTTTCGCTTGTCTCCTTTCCGAAGAGGACTTATCAGCGGTGAGGCACCTATTTGCCTTCCGCGGCACTTTTCAAAGGGTCATTCAGCAAAACAAACTTTTTGTCAAGCACAGCCTTATGAGAGCCATGAGTGAGTAGAGTTTTCTTATTGTCTTTATAACTTCCACTCCGGCATTCATAGTCTCATCTTTCTTTCTTTACTGCTAGGCGCCAAGGACTTTCCAAAGATCTCTCTAAAGGGTCTTATGTCCAAGAAGATCCCTCATGCCCTTCGCCACAACAGCGAAGTTGAGAGGAAGCAGAAAACAGTACTTGCCAACCTGCAAGTGGGGGTCACAAAAGAAGTGTCCGAAGAGTCCACCGCCCAACTCGAAGGCCCTCTTCCAGCATTACTGCCACCCCCCAGTTTACTACCCATAGGCTCCCAACAGTCACATCTAGAAATGGAATCTGAGCCTAAGAGGGTCACCGTAATGGGGAAAGGCAAAAGGTCAGATCGTGGTGGCTCTAAGAGAGATAGGGACCCTAAAAATGTCTTGGTACCATCTTCCCTATCCGAGGATATTTCTGAGCCCATATCCGAGGATGAACCTGCCCCTTTGAAGAGGTTCAGAAGGGGCAAAGGTACCATCTCCGCACCTCTGCCACCAGAGACGCAAGACTCGGAAGATGAGCCTTCCGTGTCAATCCCAAGACTGGAATACGACGTGACCCCTGCTGCAGCCGAAGAGCTCAAGCACATTAAAGCTAGTGTCCTTCCTAGGGACGTCACTTATGATCCCAGCCTATTCGACTCCCCTAACTCCCCACCTTCCAGGGCTGCTTTGGTCATGGAGTAATTTTGGACAGAGGGTTAGTCCGCCTTTTCTTCTAGCTCCACCCAACCCGAAAACTACTTGCTGCCAAGGCCATGAATGCCAGAGCACTAGCCCTCATGGACGAGGTAGAATCCTTTGTGGTGGATGCGCAGTGAGACAAAAAGAATGCGGAGACTGCACTTCGCCATGCGGACAATATGCTGAGAGAAATCAATGATCTTAAAGATCAATTGTCTATAGCCCGCAAGTCTTTCTCAGAGGATAGGGCCCTTGCGAAGCGTCTTTAGGAGGATAATGAGAAACTAAGACATGACCTCCAGGCCTCTGAATCCGATGTGGCTACTCCGTGCAAGAAGCTTGACGACTCCAACCGCGCACAGTCCATTACAGATGAAGCCCTGGCGAAAGCAAACTCTATAAAGGACAAACTGGCAGTTGAGGTAGCAGAAATTACCACCAAGCTGGAGGGGGAGGTGGAAGCACGAAAAAAGGTTGAGGAGGATTACACCTCCTTGGAGAAGCACATTGACTCCAGGATTAAAGAGGCCTTGGAGCGCACCATTGCAGTTCGGGTGGAGGAGGTCGTGGGGGCCAAAGTGTCGGAGGCGGTCTAGAATTTTAAGGACACTTTTGAGGAGACCTCTGAGTATGAAGCCATGCAGAGGGTTTTTGGGAACATAGGGGCTAGGATGGCCTTAGGGGATGTAAAAGAGGCTTTTCCTAATTTAGACATTTCCCAGATCGAGGCTCTATACCCCGAGCCGCAAGATTTGGAGGAATGCCACCCCACTGATGATCCCACAGACTCTTGCCAAATTGTGCCAGGTGGAGACTCTGTAAAGGATGTCCTCCAATAATTTTGTTTGTTGTTTTTGTTGTTTTTTTTAGACACGTTTCTCCAATTTTGAAATGTGATTGAAATGTAATGATTGATACTGAATCAATGCAATTATTCTGTTAATTCAATATTTTGATTATTTTGCAAAGTTTGACACTTGTATGACAAAATTTTCTGGATTTGTATGACATTGTCCGTAAAAGAGGTGAATTCTCTAAGGCATCGTATTGATATGTGAGAATGTGAACTCTTTGAAAGTTTTTTCTTTTGTACTAATAGTCCCTCAGACCTAAGTAGCTTAAGACATTCATATTCACTGGTTAGGTCTGACTTGATGAATATTTGATCATATTTGCGTAGCTAAGATATACTGAGCGCAGTGCAGACTTACAAGAGTCCCTTGTATGTGAGATTTAAGCATAGTATTCTGTAATTTATCGTCGTTTGTTTATCATAGGTAAAATTGTACTTCCTCATGAACTAAAATAATTTATCATTTTTAACATCTTCCCCATTCACTAGAGAGCATTCGATGCAATTGGGCAACACTACCTTCTTATTAATAGGTGTGAACTTGGAATAATTATACTAAAATTTATGAGTGTTTCGTCATATTCGGCCTCAACAACGGTTAACGAAAATTTCCCGCAGCATTACCCGGGGCAAAATTATCATTAAGCTACGTGGGGATATTACAATCATTCAATAATCACTGAGTTTTGCCAAAATGATACATGTTAGAGGGGAACTTAGTTTTATTGAAAATAGCGACGCAGATGATCTGTGTTCCAAGGATTACGCAGTGGGACCCCAGATAGATCTTCGATCATATATGTACCTAGTACTACCTTGGCAGTGACTTTATAAGGTCCCTCCCAATTAGGACCTAGAGTCCCTACTCCTGATTCTTGAGTAGAAGGAATGATCTTTTTAAGGACCAAATCTCCAATGCTAAAGAACCGATTTTTCACCATTTTGTTGTAGTAGCGGACCATCTTTTCTTGGTACCTGGTCAACACCACCGGGGAGTCACTCCTATTTTCCATTAGGAAATCCAAGTTTGCCCTTTGAGCTTCCTCATTTATTACCTCGTCATAATGGATTTGGCGAGGGGAAGGCACCCCAATTTCAACTGGACATACTGTCTCGATCCTTACGCCATGGAGAACGGAGTTTCCCCTGTTGCAGTATGCGTAGTAGTCCGAAGTGCCCACAACACTTGCGGGATTTCATCTACCCATGCACCCTTCTTTGATTCCAGTTTCCTTTTTAGGGTGTTCTTTATGGTTTTGTTCACAACTTCAACCTGCCCATTCTCTTGTGGGTGATGTGGAGATGAAAATAATTTGCAGATTCCCAAATCATCGCATAGTTCGTCAATACTTCTATTTTTGAACTATTTTGCATTGTCACTAACCAGCGAGTGTGGAATTCCAAATCTGCATATAATGTTCTTCCAAATGAACTTGGAAGTGTTGGCTTCAGTAATCCTCATCAAGGGTTCTGCCTTGACCCATTTGGTGAAGTAATCGATTGCAACTATTGCGAAATAATTGTTACCAGTGCCTCGGGGCATATGACCAATAATATCAACCCTCCACTTCGTAAAAGGCCAGGGGCTGGTTACAACAGTTAAGTCGTGATGAGGCTGATGCGGTATGCTTGCATGCCTCTGGCATTTATCGCATATGCGGATGAAGTTATGGGAATCCTTTTGCATCGTTGGCCAAAATTATCCTTGTTTCAGGGCTTTCAGAGCCAATGATAATGCTCCAACGTGGTTTCCACAAATGCCCTCATGAATCTCTTTCATTATATACTGTCCTTCCTCCAGCCAGACGCATCGTAGCAAAGGACAGGTGTAGCTCCGTTTATAGAGCAGATCGTCCAAGAGGACAAAATTTGCGTCATACCTTTGCAGTTTTCGTGCTTCTTCCGGCTCTTCTGGAAGAGTTTGATACTTTAAGTAGGCCAGAATAGGATTCATCCAAGAACCTTCTTCCATCTCCAAAATCTCCGCCCCTGGTTCGATGGAAGAGATCGGCAGATGCTCAGTTGGCACCATGTTAGGAGTTCGGCATCCTTACTGCTTGCCAGTTTAGACAAAGCATCCGCATTAGAGTTCTCAGTTCTGGGAATATGAAGCAATTCAATTTTTTCGTAGTGGGGAGCTAAATCTTTTACTTTCCTCAGGTAGGCAATCATGGCTGGCTCTTTGACAGAGAACTGTCCGTTAAATTGGCTTACAACAAGCTGCTAGTCACTGTTTGCCACCACTGTCTTAATTTTTAGAGCTTTTGCAAGCCTTAGTCCAGCTAGGAGTGCCTCATATTCTGCAATATTATTCAAGGCTTTAAAGCCAAGGCGAATCGCGCTGTGCAACTTGTGCCCCTTCGGACTCACCAGTAGTATCCCCGCCCCGGATCTTCCTTCAGCGGAGGACCCATCAACGAATAGCTTCCACTCAAGGCTATTATCCATGTTATCAATCATCTCAATCTCGGGTGGATGCGTGAACTCAACTATGAAATCTGCTAATGCTTAACCCTTTATAGCTGTTCGAGGCATATAATGCAGGTCGTACTGGCTAATTTCTATCGCCCATTTCATTAACCTTCCAGACACATCCGATTTCTGTAATACCTGTCTCATAGGAAATTTTGTAAGTACATGGATGGAGTGAGACTAAAAGTAGGGGCGGAGTTTGCGAGCCGCAGTAATCAATGCTAGAGCAAGTTTTTCCATGTCTAGGTATCGTGTTTCTGCATCCAGCATGGCTTTACTCACGTAATACACCGAAAGTTGATTCCCATTCTCCTCTTTGACCAACACCGAGCTAACAGTCTCCTTTGATATGGCTAAATACAGAGAAAGTGGTTCGCCAACCTTTGGTTTGGACAATAGGGGGGCCTGTCCTAGGAATGCTTTCAGCTCGGCAAAAGCTTGCTCACATTCTGAAGTCCATTGAAATCGTTTTCCCCCCTTTAAGACCTTAAAAAATGGCAAGCATTTTTTCATCCGAAACTTTCCAGATGCTACCCCAAAAGCGCATTTCACAGGGTTAAGTTTCATCCGATATTTCCTCAATCTATCAAAGGCCTCTGATAAATGGCGGACATGTTCTGAGGTGACCACACTTTTGACCAACATGTCATCGACATATACTTTCATGGTGCTTCCTAACTGTTCTGAAAACATACAATTTACCAACCTTTTATAGGTGGCCCCTGCATTTTTTAAACCGAACGACATGGCTTTATAATAATAGAGCCCCCTGTCCGTGATAAATGAGGTGTGCTCCTCATCCGACTCATGCATAGGGATCTAATTGTACCAGGAGTATGCATCCATAAAGCTCAGAATCTCATGTCCCGTTGTAGAATCAACTAGTTGATCAATCTGATGCAAAGGGAAACTGTCTTTTGGACATGCCTGGTTTAAGTTCGAAAAGTCAATACATACTCTCAACTTCCCATTCTGCTTGGGAACCAAAATAGGGTTCGACACCCACTTCAGATACCGGGATTCTCTGATGAAACCATTTTTCAATAACTTTGTCACCTCTACTTTCAAGGCCTCATATTTATTCGAGCTCATTGGCCTCTTCTTATGCCTGTGCCCAAGGCTTCTTGGGTCAAGTTGGAGCCTGTGACAAGCCACTTTAGGATCAATTTCGGTCATGTCGTCGGGTTTCCATGCAAACACATCAAGATTTTCTAGCAAGAATCTTTTAAGTTGATCCTTTTATTCCATTGGCGAATCCAATCCAATCTACAACTCCTTGATTGGATTATGTGGATCAACACAAAAGCATTCCAGCCTTTCGACCGAGGTAGAGCAACTTCCGCCGGTCATTCTTGGGTCCAGATCTGCCCGATCCTCTTTCGACGTCATTGCGACATCTTCACCATTAGAGGGCCTTTCACCCAGTCTTTCAGGGTCCGGAGCAGCCTCGGCCATTGCCACATCACTAATCATGTTTATGCTCCGGTCTTGAAACTTTCGAATAGCATTTGTGTAACAGGATCGTGATTCAGTTTAGCTCCCCCTAACAGTAGCTATGCCATGTTCAGTTGGGAATTTCATGCAAATATACTTTGTATGAGTTACAGCTCCTAAATCAATTAGGCCCAGCCTCCCAATTGAGCCGTGATATGAGGAGCTTTTGTCCACAATTAAGAACTCCATGGGTCTTCTGGAGAAAGTTGGAGCATACCCTACTTCCGTCATAAGGGTTATAGATCCTTTTGGAGTTATGCTATCTCCAGTGAATCCATTTATTGGATTCGGGACTGGAATAAGTGGGGGTACGAATCCCCATCTTGTCAAAAGTTACTTCATAAATCACATTCACCGAAGCACCGTCATCCACCAGCATCCGTGACAATCCATTTCGAGCCACCACAACCCGAATAACCAATGCATCATTATGCGGGAAATGTACCCCAATAGCGTCATCATGGGTAAACGTGATAGGTTCTGCCCTGGACATCTCAGCAGGATGCGAATGGATGTGATAGTTCAAGTTAGCGGGCTGTTTGGCCTCTCTGATGTACCTTTTTGGGAGTTATTGGTACTCCCACCTCGGTGGGGTCCTCCCAATATCATGTCAATCTCGTGGATCGGCAGATCATTTGCAAGTGTAGGTGGTTCCCTTATATTTTTATCATGTTCCAGGGGGTTATTCCAGTCCCTGCTCCTATCCCTTTGACGACCATCTATTCTTTCTTTCGTAAGGTTTTTCCATGGAGCTCGTCTATCAGTTCGATTGAACTTTTGGTCATTTGGCCTTTGCGGCTTTCCTTTGTCAGGGGTGAAATCGCCTCCTTTCCTTTTGTTTCCCTTTTGGTCTGCCAACATGTGGATTTCCCTAAAATCCTCCGTTTCATGGCCATAATACCTGTGGTACGCGCAGTAGGCCCCGACCCATAAGTTGTTTTCCACTTCGACTACCTTCTATTCTTCCAAGGGCCGTGTGGGAATTTGGTGCCAGTGCAGTGGAGTGTAAATTAGGGATAGCCTCCGTGATCTCATCCGCATAACTGGATCCGGTTCTCGAAAACAGCCGTGGCGCACCCCCGCGGTTACTGCCGAACCTATCCTTATTTCCTCTGGTTCGCTTCATTGGGGTACCCAATGTAACGCCCCGAATTCCGTGAAACCCGGAACGCCACTTCCTCGTCTCAAATTAATTTTGAAAAATAATAATTTAGCGGAAATTAAATTTAATAACTAAAATCTCAATTCACATGACTTCATAAACTTGGCTCAAAAGGCCAAAATGTTTGAATATGAATTTAACTTGGATATAATAAAATAAATTTGTAATTTCGAAAATTCGAGTATGGAAAATAACTTGAACATAATAAAATAATAAGTTTATAATTTCAAATAAAACATTCTAAAGTCTCATTCATAGCCACCATCGTACGCCTCGCCGCCAACTCCGTCATCTGCAAAATTTGTTTTTGGAAAACGTGAGCATTTCAAAGAAATACTCAGTAGACTCGCGCATAATAATCATTTAACATTATAAATCAAAACACATAATCATGATATTCAAGTCTCAGGTGTCTAACGATCACCAGTATTCTCATGAACAAGTAATTAACATACAAGTTCAAGTCTCATGCATTTAAGCAAGTAAATTCTCGTAACATAGTCTCATGCTCATAAAGCAAGTAATTCTCATGAACACAATCATACATGCTAAACTTATAATCCAAATAATTATTGATGTGCACTTTTGAAAAATATAAACTTGTAGATAAGAGTCTACCTTAATTTCTCGAGTATTGAGCAAACGGGAAAATACTTCTAATTCTCTCGCGCCTCGTCTAGCCCTATAAATAAATAACTTCTATTAGAAACTTGAGATTAAAGTTTTGTAAATAAAAGTAAATTCGAGGGTTGAATTGAAAGAATTTAAAAGTGTAAAGCTCGGACTAAAATGGAAAAGTGTAAAGATTTGGGACTTTGTGCAAATAATTGAAATTAGGGACGTATTCATGAAATTAACGAATATTGGGGCTGATTTAGAAAGTTTTCAAAAACAGCAGGGCTGAGATAAAACATTTCTAAAACGCGAGGGACTTAAATAAGTGATTTTAAAACTTGGGGGCTAGAAGGATCATTTTTCAAACTTGGGGGCTTAAAGATCAAATATGAAAACTTAATATTAATAAAACAATTATCATTCTCTCTCTCTTCATTTCACAGATTTCAGAGGAGAGGCGTGAGGGAGGGTTGCGACGGGAGGGCTTCGCCCCTTCTCCGTCTGTTGGCGCCTCCGGCGGTCCAGCCGGCGATCGGGTGGCGCTACAAGGGGTTAAACATATGGTAGAAGAGGGCAAAGTTTTTGGGCTGCTTGGTGGATGAACCCCGAGGCTTCGAGGGTTGCATTTGTGGTGGCGATCTCCAGCGATTATCCGACCAACCAGGCGTCGGTCGAAGGTAAGGGATTTGGGGGGGTTTATCCTTTGATTTTTGAGTTCTGATTTGGGTTTGATTTGGAAGTGGGCACCAGTGGTGATTCTCTCGAATTTGTGGAGGCAACTTGAGCAGTTTGCGTGGTGGTGAGGTGAGGGTGGTGATTCCTGTGGAGGTGATTGGCTGTGATCTCGACATATGGTCGTTCGATGATTGAGTTTCGATTTATTGCAGTGAGCAGGGGTGAGTGTGGGCTGCGGTTTGGGGGTTCAGTTTGATGAATAATGGGGTATCGCTGTGAAATGGTGGTTGAGGTTAATGATTTGAAACTGTGCAGTCAAGGGGGTCGTTTGGTGAAGACGGTGGGTGTTGATTCCTCAAGGCAGTAAACACATTGGAACCAGATTTTGGAAATGGCTTGATGATTGATTGTGGTGTTTTGCTGTGTGATAATGACAAATGGAGAAAGGAGATACCTTGCAGTAGTTTTCTTTGGGTACGTGAATGAAGCTGGGGAGAGGGAATTATATCACTTTGGTGAATGTGTGGCAGCCTTTGGTTTAGGAAATGTTGAGGGAATATTTTCTGAATGGGGGGATTGAGGGAGAGATTAGGGGTTCTGATCAGTTATGGCGTTGAGTGATGAGGGTGGTGAGAGGAGAGGAGTTAAAGGCAGGTGCAGGGATTAACTTCGGTAAGTCAGTAAGGGACTGAAAGTTGAGGATTAATTTAAGTTGATGACTGAATTTTGGGCTTAAGAATCAGCCAGATTGAGGAAACGTGTGAATAAGGAATGGAAGGAAATGGTATTGATTGAGGGGATGAAGTTATGGGATTTTGGGGGGGGGGGGGGTTATATGCTGTTGATTTGTGTACACAATTTGATAAGTTTTGGCAACTATGACTTGGGGAGAATTGATTTGTGATTGAGATTTTAAACTGGCGAAGAAGAACAATGGTTTGGCTTGAATTTGGTTGAGATCAAAATTTTGGGATTTTAAAATAATTAAAATCCGAGAATGAATTTTAAATTAGAGATAAAATATTTTGGACTTAAATAATTAAAATTTGGATTAAAATACATAAATAAATAAATAATGAAAATAAGATACTTTTTATAAAAATTGAAATTGAAATTGAACTACTATAAATTTAAATAATTTAAATTTTAACTTAAATGGCTAGACGAAAATGTGCTTAAAATAAATAGGTAAAGTCGTAGCGACACGTTTTAAATAATATTTATTTAAATAAGTCATGAAAAATTCTTGGTCGCTACACCCAATATTATATCTCCCTTGAGGGTGATTATCCCTGCCCTAGCCATTTCCTCTTAGTCGATCTCCTCTTTCATCAAGTCTACCAGGGCATTGTAATCCCTCGACTTTCTGCTTCGGACATCCCTCCAAAACATGCTTGTCATGTCTAAGCCTCCTTTTAGGGCAGAAAACATCTCTGCCTCGATGGTGTTTTAACAAATGTGCATTTGTTCTGTAAACCGAGCTAGGTAGCTCTTCAAAGACTCCTCCCTTCCTTGCCTTAGGTCTTGAAGACGTTGGAGTGGGAGTTGGCCTGGTTTGGTGGAAACAAAGCCATTTTTGAAAGTTGCCTTCAAATCTCTCCAACTGTGGATGCTACCTGGAGGGAGTTTTTTATACCACCGTATTGCACTTCCCTTTAGTGTTCGCAAAGACTTTGCACTTCAGCGCCGGAGTGGCTCCTGCTATTTCAAAGTCATGGGACACTGGGCACTTTCGGATGCCTTCCATAAAGGGGCTTATTTCCTCTTCGTCATCCAGCTCGTATGACGGTAATTCACTGTTCTCGCCATGGTCGGAATTCATCGTGTCATTATATTGGTCATAGGACGGCAGAAGGTAGTCCTGCCCCCGTGGTGGCAAGACTCGGCCGTAATTTGGCCTTTGAAAGGTCGGAAGCCCTCCCTGGGTTCGGTACTGGGCTGCTTATGCTCTTCTCTCCCACCTATTCCTGGGCTCATGTGTGGGGCTCAATTTTTCCGCCCCTACATCATATCTGTCTTTAGGCATTTGGCTCCTCAAAAGGGCTTCTTCAGCCCATCGCTCCCGCCTATTTCTAGGCGTATACGCATGATGCCGACCTTGTTCAGTTCGACCTTCTCGTTTGCCCCTGAATAGTCCCCCTATTAAGCTAAAAACGCTTCCAGACTTTGAGGTGAGGCCTCCTTGTGGTCACTAGGTGGTTGTCCTTGTTCTCTCTGTGCTTCATGCACGGGCCTTCTTCGTTGTAAGGGACAGATTCCACCTCGACATATGCCTGCGGATCTTGGTAATAATATGAGGCAATGGCCACGTCAGATAGTGAGTAATGTGGCTGCAAGTACTGCAGGGGCATCATGGGTTCGTTCACAACGTATCCTCTAGCCATATACGCATTCATCGTAGCGGTTTGTTCTATCTGCTGTTTTTACATTTCCAACATCTGGGCTGCCATGCGAGTCATATCTCGTAGCATGAGACGATTCCAATGTCAGGGTGGAGGGTTAGGTTAAGCCACCCCCTCATTTATGTCCTCACGAGGTCTCTGGGGAGCCTCCTCCTTGCTACGTTGTTCCTCTCTGTTTCTTTGAGGGTTGACATCATCATCATCACTTTCATTCATGTCTATAGCAATTTCTTGGTCCTATCATTTCTTTCGAGGATATGTGAACTTGTATTTCAAAGCTCCAAACCTTTTCCAAGGTTAGTAAACTTGTATTTCAAAGTTACAAGTGTATTTCAAGGTTAGTAAACTTATATTTCAAAGTTACAAGGCTTTTTCAAGGTTTCTGTGGTTTAAAGTTACTAAATATCTTATTACAATATTTGATATTTAAATTTATTAAACAAATATTTCATTTCATATTTACTTTAATATTACAAATTAAACAGATGTGGTTATATATTTAAATAAATGTAGCAAATTAAGCAACAGAAAATGTTTGTTTTGATTAAATTTTAACGAATGTATATCGTAAATATATTTAACTTTATTTACTAAGAAATCATCTATGCATCTCGATTCATAAAAGTGGCGCAATTGTTTACCCACAAGACATAATATTTTATCACTTACTCATATGAAATTTGTTGAACACAAAATCTAAGTAGAACCTTGGATCAACACAACTCAGCTCCTCCCTCTTGAACACATGGACCTCCTGCGCACTAGGACAAACAATCAGCTTGTAAAGGGGGCCGAGGTGGCTCTCGTTTGCACTTCGATGTCTAAGTCAGTGCTCATTTCAAGCAAATATAAATTGGGTGCGGAAAAAATAAGTGTGTAAAAGAGAGAAAAGGGAGTAAGAGTAAAATATTGAGTTAGAGTATTGGATTACCAACTTTTTCCTTGGAAGCAAGTGTACTATATTTATAGAATGAGTAATTCTCTTAGATTGTGACACGTGTTATGTTTTACACGTGTCTTTTCCCCAGCTGCAAACTTTTTTGATATAATCATTGCTACTTCCGGTAGGGGATGGACGCCCATCATATCTTCCATAAAGGGGATGTCTTATCAAGCCACAGTCAACTGAGGAAGTTACATATTTCTGACACTCTCCGCTGTCCCATCACAGATCGGGGTGTTACTACATGGCACCTCAACTTTTGCTATAAACCTGTTCGGACAGAGAGGGTCCGCGCGATATTCCACCTCGGAAATCCTCCCAGGGAAAATCCTAAGTTCCGGTCATGGGCTAGGGCTCACTGGGCCTCTATTGGTGATCCATTGGGATCATTTTGGACACGATCTCAACAAAATTGATTTTTCAAGAATCAATTTTTCTGAATATTCATTTTCAATCACACGTTCTTAAAAAATTATATTTTACAATTTTTCATACTACTTTTTAACTATACATCCTAAAAAATCACCATTTCACAAAAAAATTCTCAAAAAATCAAAGTCAAATAGTCAAAATAATAATTTGAAAATCTTGCAATTATCATGATACGACAACCGATTGAAGTTGGATATCACGAAATTATACAAATAATCTTATACTCTATAATCTTTAAAAATTTATTAAAATTAAGAATGATTAAAAATATTAATCATTCTATTGATATTATTAATTAAAAAGAAATCGAAGCATTAATTATTCAATATTAGTCTTCGTTCAATAACTTTTTGTATAAATTATTTATAAGCAAAGTATTTTTTCAACTACATATATATTTCAAAAAATATGATTTTTAATATTAAAGATAACAAATGATTTGACAATTAATAATTAAAACACAATTTTTATATTGATGGCTATACATATAATTTATAATATTAAGAAAAACAAATAAATAAAATAATTAAATGATAATTTTAATACTAATAACTAAAAATATTAATTGAACTCATTCAGTATTAGTGTTAATAATAAAATTAAAATTGATTAAAAAAATATCAACTATTATTTAGTATTTACCATTAAATAAATATATACAGTGGCGGATCCAGCCGAGAAGTCCAGCTAGAGCGTTGACCGACGAACGTCAACTATCGCAGTAGCGAGATTGTGAATATTTTTTAATGTAATAATTTTAAAAATGAATAAATAGGTATAAAAATTAAATAAAAAGTTGTAATGAAATATATGAACATATAATCCAATACAAACCAAAATAGATGAAAAATACATGACATTGACATCAGTAGGTATTCGTTTGCTCAGACAATTGCATTCTTCGGGGTCTGATATTTTGGAAACGCTGCAATATTTCCTCATTCTCAATCTTCTTAAAAATGTCTCGCTCCGTGTACATAACCAAATTGTCATTCAACCATTTATCTCCCATTTTGTTGCACAAGTCACTCTTGATTAAATTCATAGCAGAGAATTCTCTTCCAACACTTGCAGTTGCCACATGTAATATCAAAGCCAATGTAATGAGCCTATAAACATATGGAAAATCACAAGAATTCCCTGTTTCAACCAATTTCTTAGCTACGCATGATATGCTATTGAGGTTTAAGAATGCTTTCTCTGATGTGACAAATATAAAACAACTTATCAAGTTCATGTCTAAGTAATAACAACTCTTCAGAATTGAAGTTTGAAGGATAGAACTCAGCAAGACGTAGCAATTTAGCTGTATCAAAGGCTGTAAATTAATCTTTCGGACTCAAACATGAAATACATATAAGGAGTTCAGTAGTTGTCTCTGGAAAACGATCGTTCAACTATTGCAAAATCGAGTCTATAACATGACAGTACAAATCAATATAAAAACGATGATAATACGTCATCTGCTGAGCAACTCCACGTCTTGTTGATCGACCTTCCACAACCATAATATCCTCCATGATAGGCACTCTGATATTTTTACCAACGCAAAACTCAATCACCCTATCCAACAATTTATTCCAACCATTGTCCCTCATGTTCTGCAATGTACAATTGACCACATTTAATAATCCCATAGCATTCTGAATATCCTGCTCCTTTTTTGTAATGCTTGTGAAAGATTATCTGTAATGGCAAGAATATCAAACATAAAATGGAGACAAAAGACATCTCAAAGATTTGCATAGTGGTCATATGTCGATCGGCCAATGCTCTTTGATCTACAATTGGCCCATCTTATGATACAATATCAAGAACGTCTAAGTTATTATTGAACATACTAATAAAACGAGTGACTGTGAGTAGATGCGAACCCCATCTAGGGTCGCCAGGTCGTGCCAAATTCATTTCTTGAAACTTTTCGCTGCCACTACAAATTTCCCCATGATTGAGCCTCTTCACAAACTCGAAATGATAACTTGCTCAAAGTGCATCTACATGCTTACATGACACACCCACTAGACTCACAACGATAGAAAGCATATTAAAGAAATCACCAACCAATATAGTTCTACGTGCCACTGAAACAATTGATAACTGAAAGTTGGTGAGCAAAACAATGAACATAAAAGCGTAGGGATTCTCCCTTAAAATCATAGCTTTTAATCCACTGAACTCACCAGATATGTTGCTTACCCCATCATAACCCTGACCTCTCAGATTAAATATGCTCAAATCATGTGTAGCAAATATTGCATCGATCGCATCCTTAAGTGACTGTGCACAAGTGTCATTAACATGTATTATGCCCAAAAAACGCTATCTGATTTGTCCATATTTGTCTAAAAATCGTAAAACAACTGCCATTTGTTCTGTTACGGAATTATCACGAGACTCATCAACCAGGATTGAAAATAGAGAATCACTCATCTCATTCGTGATAGCCTTGGTCGTCTCAACTGTACAACAATTCACCAAATCCTTTTGGATAGAGGGTGAAGTCATTTGGTCATTTCCCGGTGCATTACCAAATACTGAAGCCTTGACTTCCTCACAACGAGCTTCACACCATTCTAGTAACTCAAGTAGATTACCTTTATTAAGTGAATCTTCTGATTCGTCATGACCTTGAAAAGGCAACCCTTGCATCAAAAGGTATCTAGTACAATCTAGTATCGCAGTCAACCTCGTCCTATAACTTTTATTTTGTGTACTACTTTGGCTACGCATAACATAAGCAAAATTTTGTCTTTGATTCTTCAAGTTGTTGCATTTCTCAAAAACTATATTATGAGCACTATCCACAAGACCGACATGATCTCTTATAATCTTTTTGTGACTCCAATCTCTAAACCCAGTCTAGTGAAAGTATACCACCCCTTGACTTCCCCTATCAGGTTTGAACAAATAGCAATACAAATAATATGCAGCATCCTTTTCTACACTATACTCCAACCAATAATATTCATTGAACCATTCTTTCCTAAAACATCTATTATCCTTTCCCATCAATCTTCTTGGAAAGTCATGTCCGTGTGGCTGACAAGGGCCTTTCTCTAAGTATTCCATCCTAACATCATCTCTAATGTTAGGGTCATATGACTCGATTGGGGGCCGTTTCCCTGGATCCGACACAAGTTCATCCATATTAAATTCAGTGCAAAATTTCTTTATGTTTTCAAATTCTACTAACTCACGTGGTCTACTATAAGCAGTTGCAGGACTATTAAAACTAGAACCACTAGGTTGAGATTTTCGTTTAGGTTGAAAAAAACGTTCCATAATCTGTAAATCAGTGATAACAAATCAAATTAAATATTCACCAAATCTCAATTCACAAGTTATAAATCAATAATCACAATTCACAAAATCAAATCATATTTTAATCCCAATAATCTCAACTTACAAATCTAACCACATTTCAAAAACTTAATTATAACATTTATGCATAATTCCCAAATTAATTATAACAAATCAAAGTTTGACCTCAATATTTTCTGATTATAAAACTTACACATTTACACTAAGTGCACAACTACACATAAACATTACAAAAGTCAAAATACAAATTTAAAAATCTGAAAATTATTGAAAAAAAAAAAAAAAGGTAAGAAGCTTACCTTCACTTTAGGCTTCTGCTATGGAAGCGGAGAGAGAGAGAGAGAGAGAGAGCGACCAGCGGGAGGGGAGGGGAGGCGGGGCAGCGATGGCGTCACACTGGCGGTGATGCGGGGGACTGGTGGAGGTGGAATAACGAAAGTGCACAGCTAAGGTAAGGTTAGGGATTCAATTTTTTCAAATTTTGCTTGATTGAGCAGCAGCAGCTAGCAGCTAACGTTGGTTTGGTCCTTGCCTTTGGGCTTGGGGTGGGTACTAATTTGGGCAAAAAAAACAGCAGCAGTACAGCGCGCCAGCGCCTGTGGCGGATCACCTGCGGCGAGATAGTGCGGCCGCTACCTCGCCTAGAGGTGCATCCGCCCCTATATATATATATATATATATATATATATATATATATATATATATATATATAATGCAATAAATGCTTTCACATTTATCTAGATTTTACATTCACATTTGACATACATCAATTTTGCATTCACACTAATCCACTTTGTATTCACACTATTTAATTCTATATGACCTTACTATTTATAGAAATAGAAAAATCAGCGAGAAATTATTTTTAGGAACTACCTTACTTTTATGTATTATTATAAAGATTATCTAATTTGTTTTATTAATCAGAGTTTAAATTTTAACTTTTAATTGCTTAATATTTGTTTTTACATTAGAAAGTTAGTTGAGTGATAATTTTCGAAATGTTTGCAAATTTGAGTGTTCGTTTATTTAAGTTTCAACTTAAGTGACATTGTTAAAATTTTGGTAAAACTTGAGTGACTGTTGGCATAAGTCTCAAACTTTAGTAATCGTTTTGAAATTTTAGTAAAATTTCAATGACCATTGATGAAATTAACCCTATGAGAGTATGTTAAAATTCTGAATTAAAGTTTGGCCACCATCCTTTATTAAAAATTATGCACATATCAGGCTTTCATGAAAGTAAAGTAAAGTAAAATGAAAAAAAACAAATATCGCTTACACGTGATCGTGTTTAAATTATTATTTTTCAATATATTTGACCTTATAACTTTGATTGCATACAATTTATAAACTGATTTATAAATTCAATGAAAATCAAACATTAATTTCAATCATATTTATAATTATTCCTCGTTACCGTTCAAACATTTGATGGACTCACTACTATTCATCTTTAGAAAACTTGGATGCCAGGTTAGCAAGTCAGAAAATATTGCAATTGCACGGTGTACTTAAACGAAATTAAGTGAATGAGTAATCTTATCATTATATCCAGTCTTTCAATAATGTTGAATACCGAAGTTCACTGTTGTGAGCTCTTGAAAGTTTATAAATGGGGTGTATTTACCCATGTTTGTCAAAACTTTATTTTTTTCTCTAACTCATTTTTCACATAAATACAAACAATAAAATTTTTTGCACATAAATCTAAAATTTTTCTTGCTTAAACCTCACGTTCTCTGGAGAATCACTATTTCAAAAATCATTTTCCTCCAAATAGTCTTTAAAAATGAGATAAATCAAAACCTTAATTGAGACTTTTAGAGACTTTCAAAACTTTTAAGATTTTAACTAGTGGCTAGGGGTGGACGTGATTCGATTTTGTTCTGATTCTAGAAGAATCAAACCAAATCATAAATCGATGATTTTTTACTAATGAAACTAATTGGTTTTTTTAAAGATATGAAACCAAACCGGAACCAAACCGCTCCGTTCTGGTTTGGTTTGGTTCTGGGATCATTACTTGGATTTTAAATAATAAATGCAAATTAAAACATGCTTATATCCGCTTCTTCATTAGAATCCATCTACATCATTACTAAATAGAAAATGAAATTTTTAGTTAACAAAACAAAAATTTAGAAAAAGTAACATGTTATTCTAAGTCAAAGAAGAAGAAAATCGTCGAAGGAAGCTCGCGACCTGTTGAAACTTAGAGAATCAAACATAAAGGCCATTTATACTTATAGTTATAGGTCACGATAAAGTTCTGAGTCTCATTTTACAGTTGTGGCGTGTGAGTTAGGGATGAAATTTGTAATTTGAGTTTGGGTTAACTCTTGAGAATTGACGAATTGGACCGATGTTTATATATACATGAATTATGAAAAATAAACATCAATACCGTCGATAGTGACTAAGGAGTGTAACGATTGCTGTGTTATAGGAGTATAAGAAAAGCAGTGTGAATGCGTGTCTATAATTGAAAAGAAGAAAAATGAATTAGAATTTAGATTTGTGATTTAAAATCTTTGTCTAATAGGAAATGAGATAAAATGTATGGTAAATAACATTTTTGTACATTTCACATTTCAAATTGAAATTTTTTGGTGAGATGAATATCCACTAATTTGTAATATATATATATATATATATATATATATATTGAGTTTGGTTATTGATTCTGGTTCTGGTTCTGGAAAGAGAACCGGAACCAGAACCGAAACCAAATGGTTCTTGATTCTAAGAATCAAACCATTATTTTTTTTTTATATAGAACTGAACCAAACCGCTTGGTTTGGTTAGATTCTAGTTTGGTCTGGTCTGGTTCGATTATTTTATCCACCCCTACTAGTGACTGCACGTGCAGCGTACAGGTTCTAGTATAGATTAGTGTGGTGGATGTTGTAATACAATTGGATTATTATGCATGATTCATATAAGATGAAGAAGAAAAAAGCTTGGAAAGTTAGGGGGCGTTCTCTTTATATTTCGATTTTGGATTTTGAGTTTTGGATTTTGTTTTGAATTTTGGATTTTGGTTGTTTGTTTTGAGATTGTTGAAAACATGTTCTCTTTATGATTTTGGAAAACTTTTTTCAAAAATAAAAAACTGAAAAATGCGTTTACTTTGTAATTTTTTGATATATTTATTTTGTGATATTTTTTATGTAAAAATGGTTGATTTGTTGAATTACATTAATTTTAATGTTAATAAATCAGTTAGTTCTCTATATTAATAAATTCATCATTAATATTGTTTCATCTAAACAAAAATTTAACCTCGTACCAACAAAATTTTAACATGGATCTATATATAATGGAAAAATAATATAAGAACTTCAAGTGAAGGAAGTGTTTCACATTTACAAATAATAATAATAATAATAAATAAAAATTACAAAAAATAATAATAATAATCTTAACATGGATCTATATAATGACAAAATAACATAAGAACTTCAAGTGAATGAAGTGTTTCACATTTACAAATAATAATAATAATAATAATAATAATAATAAATAAAAAATTACAAAAAAAAAAAAATAATAATAATCTTAACATGGATCTATATAATGGCAAAATAACATAAGAACTTCAAGTGAAGGAAGTGTCCCACTTTTACAAAATAATAATAATAATAATAATAATAATAATAATAATAATAATAATAATCTTAAAATGGATCTATATATAATGACAAAATAATATAAGAACTTCACGTGAATGAAGTGTCTCACTTTTACAAAAAAAATAAAAATAAATAAATAAATAAATAAATAAATAAATAAAATCTTAACATGGATATATATATAATGACAAAATAATATACGAACTTCAAGTGAATGAAGTGTCTCACTTTTACAAAAATAATAATAATAATAATAATAATAATAATAATAATAATTTAAAAAAAATCTTAATATGGATTTATATATAATGACAAAATAATATAAGAACTTCAAGTGAAGGAAGTGTCTCACATTTAAAAATAATAATAGTAATAATAAATAAATAAATTAAAAAAAAAAAAAAAATCTTAACATGGATCTATATATAATACAAAATAATATAAGAACTTTAAGTGTAGGAAATGTCTCACATTTAAAAAAAAAAAAAAAAATTCAAAACGCAAGTTTTGGTTGTTTTGAATTTTTTAACACAAAATATCCAAAACGCAATAAACTCGTTTTTAGTTTTCTTTGTATTTTTTTTGTGTTTTGAAAAACGCGTTTTCGATATTTTCAAAAATCGAAAACTCAAAACGGACTGAAAACAGTAAAGAGAATGAACTTTAATCTTTATATTGGTTGTTGTTGGAGACTTTAATTTATGGTAGAGTCTATGGCAATATTTCGAAATGTAGAAATAAGAAGAAAGAAATAAAATAAGAACAATAACTTTGTTTATTTTTGTTTTACAAAGACTTTCGATATATATTTCACATGGCCAAACAAACATTATAGTAATGTATAATTCGCTTTCATGAAAGTGAAATTGAGGATTTAGATTTCGCCTATTTGACTTGGTAGATACCGTGGTTGCAAGAGGAAATTCTTCCAGAGAAAATATGATTAACAAAGATTGTTTTGATCAGGTTTACAACAAACCGAAGAAAAAACATGGCACTGAAATAAAATGAAATGAGGATAACTATTTTTGATACATACAAGAATGAAGAAGCAGTTAAATTTCCATGAAGTGGATTTTCACATTAAGCTAGTGATGAAGAGATTTTTTTTTTTTTTTTTTTAAAGTACAACAGCGTGCTTGTCCATTTGCATCATCATAAAAACTAAGGTTCAAAAATGTTACAAATTGATATCTACATTGTAGCTTCAAAAAGTAATTATTATCAAGAGTTGTGTTTCATTATCCCCTTCATTGGAACAAAATACTCATAAATAGATTTAACAACCATAATATTTTGTAAAATTGACTTTGAAACCATAATATTGTCACTACAAGAAAAATGGCCTTTTGCAACATGCAAACGGCAACATTCGTTAATTGCATGTTGCTAAAGGGGGTCTACCACAACATTCAGTGGTTACATGTTGTCATTGGTTGATTTATTTGACATTTAGCAACATTCAGCAAGTGAATGTTGCTAATTATAACCTTTTGCAACGTTCGTTGTGTGTTGCCAAAAAGTTACCCTTTGACAACGCTCATCGCGCGTTGCGAAAGGGTACCTTAGGCAACGCACATTTGAGTGTCCCCTTTGACAACTTGCGAAAGGTCTTCTTTTGAAACACGTAATGCGCGTTGCAAAAGGTCCCTTTGGCAACGCGCGTTGCTAAAGGTACCATTTTGCAACACGCAATAAGCGTTGCGAAAGGTATCATTTTGCAACTTGCAATGAGCGTTGTCAAAGGGCAACACGCAATGAGCGTTGCCAAATGGTTCAATTGGGGAAAAACTTCATATTATCTAAAATTATGGGACTAAATTACAAATTATTGAGGGCTAAATTGCAAATTCCCAAAAAATAAAATATAAACCTAAACCCTCATTTCTTTCTCTCACTCTCGACCTCTCAGCCTCAGACTCATCTCCACGCCTCTGCCGCTCGGTCGCCCTCTTCTCGGTCTCTCTCTCTCTCTCTCTCTCTCCCTCATACACTCTTTTCAAGGAAGCAGTCCGTGACCCCCCACTTTCTTGCTATTTCGCAAGGTACTCGCAAGTCGCACCACCCATTTTGTGTATATATTCATTGTGTTTATTGTTTTGGCTAAATTCTCTCTTTTCTCTGTTTATTATTTCAATAATTTTATAGATTTTGTGTATTTTTATCAACCCTTTTGCCCATTTTTCGTGTTTGTAAAGTGTTTTTGGTAGAAAAAATAGAGAAAATAATCGAATTGGATCTTACTGGTAAGAATCTGCATTCAGTGCTAAGTGTTTAAATGCTTTTCATGTAAAAGTGCTACTGAATGGGTTTACTTTTGCTATAATTAGGATATAGACGTATGTGCTCTGAAAATGATTGTGGATAATAGTAGGAACTACTATTTGGGAGATTAGGGATACGTGGGTATCAAATTCAGTTTTTTACAGAATTTGTGTTCACCAATAGAAACTGATAGATCCGGTGATATAGAATGGTGGAATTTGTAGATCTGAGTTATGATCTTTGGTTGATAATATATCTGATATGAAGTGGGTTTTGGGTGTAGTAAGATCGGTTAAGTAATATTGACCTAATTGCTTCATTTTCTGATTCGATTAAGTTTAATTACTGTATCTAATATTCAGTTTTTTGGTTTAGGAATTCATTCAATAAAGAGAAATGGCTGGTTTCTTCCAGTAAATGATTGAGGCGAGGAACGGGTGATGACGGAGGATATAGAGTCCTAAAGTGAGCCAGAGGAGGCACTTCATCTGAAGACATGGATGAGCAACCCAATCGTAAGATGTCTATGGACCTTTTTCATCCATTTCTACACCATTTTCCCACCGTTTTCCCTCTCCATGGCAGCATAAAATGCAGAGAAAATATTATTGTGCTGTGAATTGAAATGCCTACTTTTATAGTTATTTCCTTAGTCTGGGTTTGGGCCATTTGTTTTGTGTTGAAGGTTGTTCTGGGGTGTATAGCTTAGTATATATTTGGCTGCAATTTTGGATATTTTAATTTGGTGAGCAGAGTTAATGTTGTAGAGTTTTATGGAGTGGATAGGATTTATCTCGATTTTGGATGGTATATATTGGATTTGGGGTTTGTGGGAATATGTTCGTGAGAGATTCTTCGATCCAAGTAATATTTCTGGTTTCTCCCAGGGGCCACCTTCTCCTTTTCAAATTCTTCGTACTGCTGAAAATCTGCTTAACTGCAGTTTACCTAATTTTTGTTACTTCTCATGGAAAATTCTTTTGGCTGCTCAGCATCAGGGGAAAGGTTGGTATCAGCAGCAAGAGATGGAGATTATGTAGAGGCCAAGATGCTATTGGATTGCAACCCATGCCTTGCAAAGTACTCAACTTTTGGTGGATTAAACTCTCCCTTCACTTTGCTGTTGCTAAAGGCCACAATGAGGTTCAATCCCAATCCCCCACCCCCACCTTTTTTCATCTTGCAATTCTTTCTTGAAGTGCCCCTTAAAAAAAGGGGTATATGTATGTAATTAGATTTGTGGGTTATGTTAGTGTTCTTGATTCGTGAAAGTTTGACTTTTAGATTGTGGCATTGTTGCTGGAAAATGGAGCTGACTTGAGTTCAAGAAATTGTTGTGGTCAGGTTCAAATTATTTATTTATTTTATAACTACTTTGCTTCAGCCTTCTTATTTTATGGAATAATGCTAAATGTTTTTATGGGATGTAAACTGGGATTTCACATTTGTCTAGAGGGTGAAAGTGGATATACAGATATTCCTTGTAATTTTAATGGGAGATCAGTCAGTTGTGATTTTTTTGTTTGTTATTTATACAATTTCAATAAAAGATAATATAAGTGGGAGACAATAAAATGGAAGATTTGGTTCTAAAAGAGATTAGTTTGTGTTTTTGGAAATAAAAATGACTTGGTTTTGGTATTATGTGCATCTAATAGCCTGGAAAGCTGGTGGAGAGAAGTGGAAATCCATGAGTGCAACTGTAAGTTCTTGAAGTCCTTTTATTTCAGATTTTAGTATGATTTGATTACGGACAAATCATTTTTACTTAATGAACTAGAAATTTTATTTGTGTATGTTACTGGGTTATGAATAGTTGCTTATTAATGTTGAGTACCATTTATTTCCTTTTTGGGGTTTACTGATTATTTAAGATGCATGTGATTAATTTGCGTTCCAATTTTATTCAACTTTCTTGGCTTCTTGAAAGCATATAACATCTTATAATGTTACATTTGCATATTTATTTCTTCCTCTCATGGTACTTTGTATTAAAGGTTAACAATGCCAATTTGTTAAGGTATATTTCATCTTCCATGGTTGGAATTTTGATACAAGCATTTCCATGCACCAGCTCCATGCAAGTCCATGCACCAGCAATAGCTTCATGCCAAGTCATGCATACGTTATCTTTCTTCCTTATTTCCAGCAGCACACGTTCCATTTCTTGTTATTGGAATAATAATATCAGTTAGCTAAATATTTTCTTGTTATTATGGTAATCCCTAGTTAGAGAAATATCAGGAAGGGTTAGTTGTTTCATTTTTTTATTTGCCGAGTCTTTATCATCTTTTGGCTATAAATAGCCCCAAGTGAATTGAATAAAATCATCAGAATTTTTCACATCATTTATCCTGTTTCCCTTATCTTCTCCATCCTTTCCTAATGGTTCTATTTCCTGTTGCTAGTTTAAATTATACATATCAAATTTTTGTTATCCGAGACCTATTTAGATGATTCAAGTTTGGTTTGGATGTTCTCTGTTTAGGGATGATAGTTTATTAATTTTTTTTTAATCTAAAAAATCTATAGATTCCGGTATTCAAAGAAAAATTGATAAATAGAAAAATGGTGGTTGAATTTTTTCTAAGGGGCCCTACTACCAATTATAAAAAAGAAGATTACCTCTACAGGTTGTGATGTCCCCGTACAGGTTGCCTAAATCCATTTTATAAGGAGACTGTGTAAAAACTTATTTAAAGCTTTATAATAGAAAATGATAATTCTAATATTTCGTATGATTTATTTCTACATTTTTGCATTTAGTGCAGTTAGAGAGTCATGATAATTAGACTTTCATAATGTCTTTGCAGGTAAAAGTGAATTTTGTAACTCTTTCACAAGATGATTTGTCATAGGCCGAGTTCAAACTACACTTCAGAAGTCAGAGAAGTACTCATTTTCTACGATGATTCGTGTTGAAAATTGGTGATAGTAGTTCCTTTTTGTATGATCGATGGTCTATTAGAGATACTGTTGTAATGTATAAGGATAATAAATGTCAAAATTTAGATGTGCAATCAAATAGGTGAAAAACTATTGTTGAAGATTTTGTTTTAATGTAGGAGAACGAAGTATCGGTGTTTTTGTTTTATATAAAAATATGTGATCTAATTTTCTTTAAAATACTTGCACTTCATTTTGAGTAGTTGATTTATTTATAGTACACGTGTTTCATATTTTACATATTACGTATATGTTTGAGAAAGTTGTTGATTATCAGTGGAAATATCTATATTGATTTTCGAAAAATTAAAAAAAAAATGTAAAAGATAAACGGAAACGCGCAATGAGTGTTGCCAAAAGTATCAACCGCAACGTGCAATGAGTGTTGCCAAAAGTATTAACCGCAACGCGCAGTGAACGTTGCCAAAAGTATTAACCACAACATGCAAAAAACGTTGCTAAAAGTATCTACCGTAACATGCAAAGAACGTTGCTAAAGGTCTACCGCAACACGCGTTGAACGTTGTTAAAAGTATCAATGGCAACGTGCAATGAACGCTGCCAAAGGTCTACCGCAAAGCGCAGTGAACGTTGCCAAAGGTCTACTACAACGCGCAATTCAACCTTTTGCAACACGCAATGAACGTTGTCGTATCTTTTCCCTCTACGGCAACACTGCGATTTGCAACATGCACACGAATGTTGCAAAAGGCTTTTTGCAACATTTTTTACGCGTTGCCCTCATACATAGGATTTACAATATAAGCCATTAAAGTATAGAAAAACTCCATTTAAGTCCTTAAATAATTTTGTTTATCTTTATTTTTTGTTTATATGATTTTTATTCATAGTAGCATCCCCTCAATTGGTATCAGAGCCATATGGAAGATCTCAAAGATAAATATTATATGATAAAAAATAAACATAAATATATTATACATACACCAGAATTTATAATCATTCAAACATTAATATTAACTGATAATGAAAAAATAGAAATCTTAAGAGTCTTAAAAAATTTAGATGAAGATATAAGAAGAGATATTTATGATCTAATAAATTTCAATATAATAAAAGAAAATTTTATAATAAATGAAATATTAGATTTAATAGAGAATGAGATCATCGAAGAATTAATACAAAATGAAATCATAGAAGAGTATGGATTATCATAGAATAGATCCTCAATTAGTTAGATATCTAGACATAGAAACAAGTGAAAAATTAAATTTAATAATATAATAAAAAGAAAATCTCTAATGGATCAGATAAGAGAAGAAAGAAATATAAAACGACAAGAAAAACTAAGATTAAAATTATTAGAGAAAATGAGAGAATATTATAATAGAATTTTAAAGCAATTACCGAAAATACAAATGATTTTAGAAGACAAAGAAAAAACTAAAAATGAAAAATATGATGAAACAAGAATATTGAAAGACTATATAAAATATTATAGAATATATCATAGAAAATTAATGCTTATATCAATAGAAGAATTTTGTGAATATCAAATAATGAATTACAAAGAAGCAAAATATGAAACGGAATTTATTCTTGAAATTGAACATATCAAAGGAAAAAATTAATGACAGAATTTCTAGAAATAAAATTTGAAAAACAAATAATAGAAAATATAAGATTTTCAGTTGGATCTTATCAAATAAAAGGAGCTAATACAACTATATTTCAACCATTAAGCTCATGGAGAGAATCCGATGAATTTCTTAATATGCAATTAAATTGGATAAGTGCATTTTTATGACAAACATATAAAGACATAAATTTACAAGATAAATTAGCTATTGAAGAATTACAACAATTAAATATACAGGATATGAATATAAAAGAAAAATTACAAAATATTCAAAATAAACTAACAATACAATTTAAAGAATTAAAAGATATGATAGGAGAAGTTAAAATATAGATAAAGAAATTTTAAAAGAATTCCAAAGAAAATCAGGAGAATTAATTATTCAATATAAAATTGGAATAATTATAGAAAAATAGATAAGTTAAATGAGAAAATAAGGAAGAATGATAAAGAAAGAATCATATCAATAGAAGAAAGAATAAAAAAAAATTAGAAATAAAAATAGATGATATGTATGACAGACGATTTAAGGTACAAAAAACTCAGAGTATTAAACCAAGAGTATAAAATGTTGATAAGTGAATATATTGAAGATCTAAAAATATTAATAAAATCATTAATAAGTGATGTTCAAGAAGTAAAAAATGAATTAAAAAAAGTAAGAAATGATATAAATATACTAAAATTAGAGATTAGAGAATTCAAAGAAAATAATAAAAACAAATACAAGAAAATAGATAAAAAAAAAAAAAACTCAGAAAAAGAAATACTTAGAATAGGAAAGAAGTACTTTGATCAAGAAAAAATTATAATAGAAGCATGAAGTATGGATGATGAATTTAGAAAAAATATATTATCAAAAATACTAGAAGAAGAATTAAAATTACAAAAATCCATAGAAAAAACTTTAAGGAAACCTAAACTTGAAGAAAAAAACGAAGAAGAACATGATAAAAATGAATGAAGAATTAGATTTGCTTATAGAAAATTTTGACCAATTAAGCCTAGAAAATCTTAATGAATATCAAACTTTAATGAATACTGGAGGAGCTTCTAGTCCAGCTCCAATAGAAACTTCCAAACAAGAATTACCAGATTCAGATGAAAGTTATGCACCCTTATATAGTAAACTACACCGACAATATTATGATAAAATTAGAGATAGGCAACCACCTAAAGGGAATAAATATAAGAATAGATTTGAACCAAATAATAATTACGATAAACCTATTAATCATGGAGGAACAAAACTAGATTTGAATTGTAAAATAGATACTAAAAAAGCCATATTAACTTGGACAGATTCAATGATATTGTTTTTTTATACAATAAAGATGATACATGGGAAAATATTGAAAGAATGATAGACTTTTTAACATCATCTTTTGAAGGACATGTTAAGAATTGGTGGGAAGGAATAAGTAGTGATACGAAAGCATTAATAAGGAGAAATGTACAAACAGAACTAATAAAATCGATAGAAAATGTATAGAAAAGTTAGTAGATTATATAGCAGATGAATTTTTAGGAGAAAATTGGATAAGTAATGCTGAAACAGAATCAATTAGAGAAAAAGATAATACAAGAATGAGATTAATAAATTTAATAATATGTGATATGTGTAAAATCAAAGAATATACTTGTGAATTCAAAGAATACTATTATGACCAATTCTATAGTAATGAAAATCAAGAAGTATACAAAGATATGTATTACTATAAATTATCAGGTTCATGAGGAATATACTTTAAAATAGAATTTGAAAAATTTATCAAAGATAACCCTGGAATACCTAAAACATTAGGATCAAGAATAAAATTTCTATTTGAAATATTAGCATATATATGTCAACAAAGACAATTATTAAAGAAATCAGGAAAATCGACTAAAATATATTGTGAAGATATGGAAAAACATACCCAATGGGAGATGTAACCTTGAAAGAAGAAAAAATATTAAAAGAAAATATAAAAATAGAAAGTTTAAAAAATTTAGAAATTTTAGGAAAAGATATATAAAACCTAAGAGATGATATTACAAAAGAAGATATAATCCAAATAAAAAAAGAAAAATAAAATTGATAAGAAAGACAAAAGTCAATGCAAATGTTTGAATTGTGGAGAAATAGGGCATATAAGCCCTGATTGTAATAAAAAGAAAGTTAAAATATTACAAAAAGAATATCTAGAAATAGAAAGTGGACTAAGTGAAATATCTGACATTGAAGAATACTATAATCAAGAAGTCTATATAAGTGAAACAGACGCCACCGTTTGGTAACGGTACTATTTTTTGTTTATAAACCATTTTATAAACCACACAATTTCCCAAACCACTTTTTAACCACACATTTTTCTCTCTCCAATTTTCAACCACTACTTTTTACCTCAAAATCATAAATAAAACAGTTTATAAACCAAACAGTGCTACCGAACGGAGGTTAGAAAGCAATGAATCAGAATCAGAATAGAGAAATAGAAGAAATAGAAAAAAATAATAACATATATATACAAGAATATGAAGGAATAGAAGGTTATGGATTAAAAGTAACTTTTGATAATAATAAGTTCAGGAAAATACAAAAATTATCTTTAGATTTGAAAATAGGAAAATGGGAAATATTAGAAAGAATATGGAGAAGAGAAAGAGTAGTAATAAATGGATATCATAAAATTGAAAAAGCAATAGATGTTAGAACTACTCAAGGAACACACAAATTGAATATTTTAACAAAAAATACAGTTACAAAATTATTAACAAAGATCAATAAAAAACAAAGTGAAAAGATCAAATATGTTTATTTAGCAGGTATCCAAATAATATTTAAATCCTTGTTTAAAGAAGTATTAGATTCGTCTTTAACTGTAAGTTTACATGATGGAAGAATAATAAATTTAAAAGACAGTAATTTAGGAACAGTAGAAGGAAATCTAGCATATAAGAAACTAATATTTACATGTTACCCAAAAATATTGTATATCATTAAAAGACAGAAACTTTAATGAAGTTTTATGACTACATTTCAAATTACATAAAAATGATATAATAGAACCATGAGATAAAATTATGACTATAGAATATGGAGCATTATACACATTTACTAATTCTAATTATGGAAACATTTATTCTAAAAAATCATTTATTGAAATTCATAAAGAATGCAAAGATTTTGGTAAAGCTGTGGAACTAGTTAAACAAATAAGTTTAGTACCAAGAAACTATTAACTTACTATAACAAAAAATAAAGCAGAAATTATAGAGTTAAGAGAAGAAGAATACCCTAATAATAACATAACATTTGAAGATGGTAGATTAATTAGAAGATCATCAAGTTTACCCAATAGAAAAAAATTAGGAGAAACTAATAATACAAGGGAAATAAACTTCATAGAAATGCTGGAAATATGAAAATAGAAGGTGAATATTTCAATGGAAAAGAATATATAAAAGGATCAAATATATTAATTGACATGGGAGCTAGTGAATGTCATATAGCTTCAAACAAGAATAAATGATTAATATCTCATAGAACTGATCCGTGTAGATATATAAATTTTAATGGACAAATACATATAACTGAGCTTGAAATTAAAGTACCAATAAAAATAGGAGAAATAAAACTCTTAATACCATGTCATATAGATAACAGTATGGTAAATCCTCATTTATTATTAGGAATGAGCTTCCTAAATGGACTGGAAGATTATAGTATAAAACGTGAATGATTATATATAACCCATAATGATCAAACTATACTATGTATAAAAGCTGAATAAATGAATAATAAAATAAGTTTTCCATTAGCTATTTATGTTCAAGTTACTATAGTTGAAACAAATATAACAACCTGTGCATTAATAGACACATGAAGTGATATAACAATATTTAAAAATTTCTTAATAAAATTATGAAATACTAATAGGAAAATAAATATAACAGGAGTCATAGGAGAAAGTACTCAAATAATTAACAGTGCTGATAAAATAGATATAATACTAGGAAGTAAACAAATAGTTGTGAACAAGATATATAGTTATAACAAATTAAAATGTGATATATTACTAGGAAATGATTTTATACAACAATTTCAGTATTATAAACAAAATAATTACACGATAATGTTACAAACACCTTACGGACATTTATTAAAAATACCAAGACAATTTCAACCTTACAGAATTCAGCCAACACAGCGTGGTGATAAATAAATGGGAGAAAAAACCAATTACACAAAATGAAATAAAAAATAAAAGAATAATGTATAAAAAAGTCTTAAAAACAAATATACAAATAAACACGGAAAAAATCATTGATCAATTAGAAAAAAATTGTGGAGATAATCCATTATTATTTTGGAAACCACATCATCCAAATGCGAAAATAGAACTAACAGAAAATGTTATTATAAGAGTTAGGCCAACGATGTATACTATACAAGATACACAGAAATTTAAAACTTAAATAAAAGAATTACTTAACCAAAAATTAATCAGACATAATAATGGACCCTATAGTAGTCCAGCTTTCATGGTAATGAAACATTCCGAACAAAAAAGAGGAAAAATTGGAATGGCGATAAATTATAAAGAATTAAACAAATATACCAAATTTGATGGATACTTTTTAGTTTTTACCAAATAAAGAAGTACTAATAAATCTTGTAAAAAAAAACAATATTATTCTAAATTTGATTGTAAATCAAGATTTTGGCAAGTAAAAATGGAAGAAGATAGTACTCAATATACAATATTTAGTACACCCCAAGGCCAGTATAAATGGATGGTCATGTAATTTTGTTTAAAAAACTCAACACAAATATACCAAAGTAGAATGGAAAACATATTTAGAAAATTTAATGAATTTTTAGTTGTCTATGTTGATGATATATTAATATGTTCTAATAATAGAGTAGAACATAGAAACCATTTAATGAAATTTATAAGTGAATGCAAAAAAGAAGGAATTGTTCTTTCAAAAAATAAAGCTATAATAGAAAAACAAGAAATTGATTTTCTTGGATTATCAATAGATAAGAAAGGAATAAATCTATAAACCCATATATCTAGAAAGATAGAAAGTTTTCCAGATAAATTAGAATCAAAAGAATAAATACAAAAATTCTTAGGATGTTCAAATTATTCAGAAGGATTTATTGAATTTTTTTCGAAAAAGAGACATAAAATTCAGATTTTACTCAGAAAAACGAATACCAAAGGATGGAGTAATGAGCACACAGAAATTGTTAAATCACTCAAAGAAGAATGTAAAAATTTGCCAAAATTAAGATTACCGATGAAAAAGATAATCTAATAGTTAATACTAATGCCTCGGATAAATATTGAGCAGCAATATTAAAAACAGATCTTAATAAAATTTGTAGATACTCCAGTGGAACGTTTAACCAAGTAGAAATAAATTATACTACCCATGAGAAAGAATTATTAGTAATTATCAGAGAAATAAAAAAGTTTTCATTATTTTTATTATCCAAAAAATTCATTGTTGAAACTGATAATTCTAAAGTTGTAGGCTTAGTTAAAAATAAATTACCACTAGAACCTCAATATAGGAGGCTCCATATATGGCACGCTTATTTGACATTTTATAATTTTGATATAATTCATATTAAAGGTGTCAATAATTATCGTGGAGATTTCCTAAGTAGAAATATAGAATTTGCAGATGGATGATATTAAAGAGTCATTGATGGACGCCAAAGTGCGAATGAACTTCCTCGTAGAGGAAGTTGAGGATATAAAAGATGGAATTGAACAAATGACAGAATACCTCCAACAAAATGTTAAATTGCTGATGGAACTTTCCGTCTCTCATACCAAATATACCAAACAATTGAGCGACAGAGTTAGTGAAATTGAATCACTATTCGAGTCGTTAAATACCAAACAGGTCTTACCAAATATACCAACAGGTACAATACAAACAGGTACATCCCCTGGAAGCAGTAGTGGAAAATAAAAAGAGATGAACCAAATATAAGCCTAAAGAAGGTGATTACAAATGAAACAAGTTCTCAAAAAGTAACAATCGGACGAACATACAAAGGTAATTAAAATTCGTTCTGCAGAGGAAGATGATTTCCCTTTTTTACCAAAAGAAGACGAATATAAAACTACTGCCAAAGTTATATATGAACTCCAAGAATGTGATTGTTATTATATTTCATCTGGCGATCATGTATACTCAGGAAAAGACTTGAAAGAAATTGAAAAATTTGACGATTTATTAAAAGGAGAAATTTCAAAATTTGCATAAGGAAGACCTATATATTTAAAATTCTACTAATTTAGTCCTGAAATTGATGGAAGGGTGTATTATCCTGCTGAGCATATTATCATAATTGGATATATTGCTCAAAATTTTCAAATTGAAGTTGGAAAAAATACCAAGCATGTACCAAATATTATAAGGTCATGGTTCAGATCCCGCAGAGTGTCAGGAATAAAAGTCCTCTATAACATTGCAAAAAATTTGTATGAAAAAAAAAATTCAAATGCTTATGTTTATATGAACAATGGACTCTTGTCACTAATGGAGGTAAGCAAAAATGAACCATCTTAAAAGAAGACATTGACAAATTTGAAAGACATCAGATCAATAGAAGCTTTACAACTCTACAAGAATCGTGTATAGCCAGGAATTGCCCCCACATGCTAACAGAATTGATGGACAGGTGGAAGCTACTTTTGAGATGCCAACAAAGATGGAGTTAAGATGGAATCTGCTTTAATGAAACAAGGCAGCACTATGTAGGGGTCATGTGAAGATTGAAAATAATGGAGTGATGTGTCCCTATAATGTAGCCATGTGAAGATAATGGAGGGACATGTGTCCCTATGATGTAAATTATTGAGTCTGATTATTGAAACCCATGATGTAAGAAATGGCGAAATTGTATTTCATGTAGTATTATAAATAGAAGCATTTAGGCTAAGAAAAATGCAGAGATCACTTGAGCACTCAACTTGTGAGAAAGCCAAAGAATTCCCCTGTCTCTGAAAAAATTCTCGTACCAATGTCTTCTACCAATCTTCTTTGAATCAATAAAATTCCAATCGTTCTAAAAAAGATATGAGTTTCTAAGTTTCCATCTTTTAAATCCAATTTTCTAAAGAAGGTATATTATTAAGAAAACTCCCTACACTTTGTCCAAAATATTTTTCAGCAAGATATTATACAGTAAAGGCATTGATTCAGATGAGGCTAATTACCCATAAAGGCAGGAGGCCATTGAAGGGAATGATAGCACAAACCTGTGAGCCCGAAGGTCACTAATATCAGAAAGAAAATTAAAAGGTACAAAGAACAGGAAAAGAAGTTGGTATTCTTAATATATCTGTCTTTATGGAATTAGGAGGAGGAAGAACTTTTAAGACAAGTTATCATGGGGGAATTTAGAATTATTAAGTTTAATTATCAAAACAGTCCTTATAAGGATGAATATCATAGCATAATTGAACTTTTATTCATGCATAAACAATTTACTAGACCCAATAATGAAATAAAAAAGTTATATCATATTTATGTGGCATGTTTGTTAGCTATTTTCCTAAATTAAAAAAAAAATTAGGAATATAAATTATAAAATCAATCATTTACTTTTGGCTTGATAGTGATAATACTGAAATAAGTAATGAATTATATTTAGGATATGTATTTAGTAGTAATAATGATTATGATCATATAATAGATTATGACAATCATGGAAGAGACGAATCATTCTTTGCCAGTTTTTGAAAATTTTAACATCATGAATGAAGAAAATTACATCATAAGAAAACCCACATATAAGAGAGGTCCATATAAAGTTAAGAAGAATATTAAAAATAAAAAAAGAATTGAATATGGAAATAAAATTGATAAAATAGGATACCAAGAGCAACTTTATGCATCACAAGAAATATTAAAAAGTTTTAAAGAATATTTGATAGAAAACTTTGTTAATGGTACTGTAAGATCTATAGTAATACAAGTTATTCAAGATATAATTGATAAATTAGAAAAAAGAAAGAAAAATATTTCAAAATATAATATACCATTTGAACCAATCATAGATATCATGACTGATATAGATATTATCAATTCTCAAACATTGATAGAATTTGAAAAATTACTTGAAACTTTATAAATTATTTATATCTGTGTTTATAATGCCTGAATATACTATTAAAAGATTAGACAATTTTTTAGAAAAAATAATGGAAAAAAATAGATAACATTATATCTCAATTAACCGATATGGATGAATCATCTGAAAAATATTATATACTTTCAGAAAATAATGATCAATATATTATAAATTATTCTGATATATTACAACTTAAAATAGATTTAGAAAATAAAATTATAACAAATACAACTCAAACCTAATGCCAGGATATACAATCGAAGGACTAGATAATCTTTTAGAAAAATTGAAAGATAAAATGGAAGATATTAAGCATCAAATGAAAAATGAAACATATCTTCTGAAGAATATAATAAACTTTTAGAAAAATACGAACAATATATTGCAGATTATTGTATTTTACTAGATCAAAGAATGGACTTGTACAAAAAAAATTGTATAATAATTTATCAACCTGATAATTTATGGATACTTCAGAAGTATCAACTTCTAATAACCGTGATCATAAACTATATTTAGAAAACAAAGAAATTTCATTTTTATCATCTGTTGTTGAAAAATCTAAAAATATACATTACGTTGGACAATCTAAACTAAAAAAGATATACGAAGATATTGACTATGCTATCCTAAATAGAATAGAAATTAATTCTGTTGAAACAACAAAAAATATAAATACAGTTCATAAAATTATAAAAGAATACGAAGATACAGAAAAAGAAGTTTCAGAAGAAATAACGTTAGGATATATAACTAAAAAAAGATCATCCTAAATCATTTGAAAATTATCACAATATAGAATATTTTTAGAAGAACTTTAAAGATTAAAAAAATATAAATATAATCAGAAACCCTGAATTGAATCAACCTAACTAAATTTGGGGATATATCTTGCAAAATAAACAATTCTTTTCATCAAAGGTAATTTAGACATTTCAACAGAAAGATCTATTTTACTAAAGTTATTGTTTACCAAACCTATTTAACTAAAAATCCCAAGATAATTTCATAATAAAGAAAAATAAAATGCCCAATTGCATTTTTTAATGGCTGCTTGCTCGTCTTCATTGTATGGAAGTGCTGAACTCTGTGTTTGTATTGCCTTCACATAAAATGCATGTTCTTTTTCAATTTTTGTACGAACTATGGTATGAACATTTGGTGCAATTTCCTACATATTTCAGATATATTTCAACTTAACAATGATTGAAGTAAGAGTTATATATATATATATATATATATATATATATATATATATATATATATATAGTAATACAAAAATAAGGTAAGTGATACATACAGTCGCGGCTTTCTCCATTAATGCATCAACGGGGCATTGTAAAATATTCTTAGCGGTTTCGTCCATAACTGATGCATTAAGAGATCCTATTAAATCGTGTAATTGAACATCTACTCATGCCTTATAAGAAGTATAAAAAAGCACTATTAGTGTAATGAATGAGCTGTAAATATTCTTGGTTGGAGAATAAAGGATAATTTGAAACTCTATTGCAATTAGGGTAATTATATTATCACCACAAAATTTATTTACTACACCACATTATAATCATACCACAATTAAAATATATTTTCAATAAATACACCACAACAAATTTACAATAATACTCCTAATCTTATAAAAACTTTAATATATATATATATATATATATATATATATATATATATATATTATTGTGGTGTACTCATCATCCCAAATTCCCAATATTTCTTCCCTTTTTCCTCATCATTGCCACCCATTGTTTCCTTAATTACAATTAATTAGGTTCATATTTCCATGTTACACATTTTTTTAATTGATGTTTGATGGACAATTGAAACAATAAGATATTCAATTTCATATAAACATAGTAAGCGGTTGACTTCTAAATACTTGATACACACACACACACACACACACACACACACACACACACACACACATATTTTAAATACTAGATGCAATTAGAAATTAGAATCACTATTTTTTTTTAATACTAGATGTAACTGAAAACACGATAGGCAGAATGCAGTATGAACACGCAAATATATATCATTGAAAAATCATAGAATTCGAAAACTGAATATAAAATTTAATTGAAAATCAAATATAATTAAATAACCAAAATCTTAGGTGACATCAAAATATAGGGAACCTTAAACAATAAAAATCTTTCGCTAACCTAAAGTCCTAAACTTTAACTTATGTTAATGTTTACATGATGTTATTATTGAAAACTCATATGAAATTATTGTATTAACATCTATTCAATTAACTTGGTATTGAAAAACAAAAATATAAAATAACAAGAAGAACAAGATAATTTAGAAAAATAAATATAGAGAAGATAAGAGAATATTTAAAAGATGTGATATATATAAAAATTATTTTTAGTGAGATAATATTAAAATGACATGTATATAATTTTATTTATGTCTATTTTTATAAATAAAGAAAATACTTTAAATTGTGGTGTAAAAAATAAATTTTGTGGTGGCAATATAGCCACCCTAAATATAAAGAAGAAAAGAAAAGAAATTTATTTGAAAGATTATGGTGCATGTAAAAATAGTGAGAGAAAAATAAAAGGATATTTTTGTAATTTCTTTTATTTCTATTTTAGTCAATAAAAAAATCACTTAAAAATGTTGTGTAAGAATTATATTTTGTGGTGGTAATATAGCCACCCTTGCAATTATTACAAGATAAGTAACAACTAACAATTTTCAGTTCA
This sequence comes from Ligustrum vulgare, assembly GCA_963555705.1. Lineage (NCBI taxonomy): Eukaryota > Viridiplantae > Streptophyta > Magnoliopsida > Lamiales > Oleaceae > Ligustrum > Ligustrum vulgare. The sequence continues at coordinate 54,386,281 of OY743169.1, read as the reverse complement.
ACATGTGCTATTGCTTTTACCAATTTTTTTTTTTTTGCTGGAATTGAAAGAATATAAATTGGATAATGTAGGAGTGCTGCAAATATTAATGAAGTAAAAAAACTATAACAAAAAAGTAGCTCAAATAAGATACGAAATGATTTATCATTGATAAGTGTACTTTATATACTTATTTATTTGCCAAAAGTAAGATTTTATATGTTCGTTTGAGAATATTTGATATTCATTTGGTTTATATTTGTTTGTATTTCAGAAAAGCAACTCAAAGTTGAAGAAGTGATGCAAATGAAGAAATTAAGGAAGAATTGGACGAGTTATGGAGCTAAATTATAAATATGAAGAAGTGCAAAGAGCCACTTGAGAAGAACAAGAAAGAAAATGGAAGAAATCAGAAGTATAGGGGACAAAATGTCAAAATTTGAAGTTGGGACTTGGATGCATATAAAGAATGAGAGCCAACTTAAATAAGAATCAAAGGTGAAATCGCTTGTCTGACATTAAACTGCGCGGCCACAAACTCCATAACTGCACGGTCGCACGAGGAAGCCGGAATTTACAGAACCGTATTTTGATTAACTGCGCGGTCACGGAAGTTTCAACCACGCAGTCGTGCTCCTTTCCGACTAGGCTGACTGTTGGGCTTTTTACGCAGAATGCAACATCTTTTGCCCTTTTTCGCCTAGGTTTCACCTAAAACTATAAATATCTGTTGTCATGCACGAAATAGGGGTTCCCAATTGTTCCCAACTTGTGTGTTTTCATGCCAAATTGTTGCTCAATTGCCGAGGGATCCATGCGAAGCCAAAGACAAGATTGAAGATACAAGAATGAGGAGATGAACGAGGTGATCTCTTCTCATTATTCTTGTAATTTATTTTCAATTATGTCTTAGGCTAAACATTTAGTGTTGGATGTTGTGATGAAGCTTTAACTTATTGATTCTATGTTTTGACTTTAGTTTAATTTATATAATTCATGAGTTTGAGTAATTAAATTGTGTTTTTTTTATCTTATGCAAATTTTTGGCCAATTTTTGTATAATCGTGTGACGTTTTCTTATATCGAGAGAGTAGGAGATTGTTAGACTTATTTAATTACCACAAGGTTCGATAGGGGACACACACACACATACACACACACACAAATACACACACACACACACACACACACACACACACACACACACACACACACTACCTATGCCTTGTGTTATCCTTAAAAAATGTTCACAAAACCAAAATGCTTTTCTAGTATTCAATTCATCATAGAGATAGTTGAATTACATTTTAGAAATGTTTTTAATGCATCCTCAAGAGAGGACTTAAATAACAGTAGGAACACGAATTTTCAAAACCCCATTAATTGTAGTTAAACAATTAAGTCAAAATATAGATGATATAGTTAAAGTGGATTCTCAACCTCCGACACGCTTGCTTTCATTTATTTTAAATCAATTCTACATTGCTTTCTAGTTTAATTCTTATTTTAGATTCAATCATACAACTCTCAATCGAATTTCTTCGTTTCGGTTAAAGAACTTGACCTAAAATACAATTTGCTCAATTCTCGTGGGTACGATGTTCAGACTCTATAGTCCACTTTATTAATTGTGCGATCTGTACACTTGAGGTTTCACAACAAGTTTTTGGCCCCATTACCAGGGATTGTAGTTTAAATTTATTTTTAGGTTACGCTCACTAATTCGGACTTTTATTTGCTTCATTTTTATTTTTTCATTTTTATTTTGACTTTTGGTTACCCACTACAATTCTAAGCCTCTTTATGTTTTGTTATCTGTCGAGTTATGTTTGATTCCACCATTAGCTTGCAATGAACAATCTCTAACTTGATTATAAAGACATGCATGGAGAATTTCCAAATTGTTAATTTTTTTTTTGAAAGTGACCGAGATGTGAATCTTGCTACAGAATGCAATGTAATGGAGATTGCTTGTTCCGGGGAATAGTTTGATCACGTCGAAACTCATAGTGTTTAGAGAATACTTGAAATGCCGACAGAAAGCAATCGACACGTCGAATGCAAGTCACATGCTCTTTGATGAGTGTGTACCAAACAATTGGGATGAGGATATTGCTCTTTTGGGAGATGATCCTCCATTATGGAGTGAAAGGGTAATTGCAAAATACTATCAAAAGCTAGCCAAATTGGATGAAGATGATATACTTGTAGGAGATGCCATGTATTGGGATGAATTTCAAAAGTGGGGGTGTAATCCACTCAAGGGAATAACTAGAAATTTTTTTTCATTGTCAGTGGAGTTTGAGGAAGGACCGGACTTTCTATCCAAGGATGACTCGACTATTGATGAAATAAGTGAAGAAAATGTAAAATCAACCATAATGGAGCTAAATGAAGATATGGCCATCATTGAGAAAAAAATCAACTTTGTTGATTGTTAAGAAATTGATTTTGTAATTAAACTCGAGGAGGAGGTGGAGGTCTTTTTAGTTGAATTTGAATTGGATGAAAAGGTCAGGTCCTATAATTTGGAGATGGCAATTTCGAGTTTTGGAGAGTAAATGAGGAGTGAAACAAAGCCAAAAGAAAGAAGATGGACAAGGCATTTAAGGTTTTCTTTAGGCCCTTGAATCAATTGCCAAAAAGTCTAGTTCTAAACTATAAATGAAGTGCTTATTGAGAGGCAACCCAATTTCTCAAACCCTTTTGCTTAGTTTGTTTTATTTATTGCTTTTGATTTACCTTAGTGCTTAAAATTTCATTTTTTGCTATTAGCATGCTTATGATGCATAAAATTCCGTGTTATGTGTTTTAAGTTTTGTTTATACTTTAGTCTTACATGTTAAAGCATTAATAGTCTTTTTTCTCTCTTTGCATTTAAGCTAGTCATTGCTTTACATTGTATTTTTTGAGTACTAGTAAGCTTAGGGTGCATGCATTGACAAGTTTTGTGTCTTAAGTGTTACTTATGCTTTCATTTTGTATGTTTTGGAATTAGTAGTATTTTTAATTGTCATTGCATTTTTGTTTGTTTTCATAGCTTATCATCACAATCAACAAAATGTCATGTTAGTTTAGCACATAAACGTGGTGTTTTAAAGTCGGTTTAATGCATAAAATACATTTAGGGGTTGAAAATGAAGTAGGGTCAAAGCATAGGCCAATCTGGACATTCTGCCCAGATTTTGCCTGCGCAGCCATGCAGGCATCTTTGCGTGCGGCTGTGCACTTTTATTCTGGGCAGAATGCCCAGATTAAATAGGCATACAAATTTTCACTATTTTAACAACTTCAACTCGTTTTCTCTCCCCAAATCACCTTTAAATGTATCCCAAATCATTATCCAACATTTACACATCACTTTGGGTCAAATTCATCCTTGTTAACACTTGCTTATCACATCAAAGGAATGAATTTTCCTATAACTTTTGATTTTTGTCAAAATTTTGGTGTTCTTCATGTTTTATGGAAATTTGGGATTGACTAGGATAGAAATTGGATATTTAAATTGTGGTTATATAGGTAAAACATTTTAGTTTGATCTATGTATCCAAATCTATGTTCTACACTGGTTTTCTTACATGCACACCAAGTGTTTGATAAATTGCCACAGTGACATTTTCTTTTAGTTTTTGCAAATTTTTTTGGATGATCATCTTCACCATATATTATATATCATATTTGAATAATTAATTCACACTTTACACATATTTAAGGCACTAAACTCAAATGAAACACCATTGCACCCATTCCAAGGTCACTGCAAGCACAATGCACCAACTACACCTGATTTTCAGCTTCTGGTCACAACTTCACCACATGTTTTCATGACCTAATGAACTCCAAATTTACTGAATTTTTGATATGTTGTACACAAAGTTGTATATTTTCATATGCCCGGAGGTTACTCTGGAAAAGTTTTATTTCTACGTGATGTCAGGGCCACAACATCAGCGATCGACTAACTTTTCAAAAATCTCAAAAATTTTCTAGTCCTAGTTTGGGGGTGTTGGTTAATTTATGTCATTCCTTATGAAATATTTTTGTATTCTAATGTTGTTTATCTCCCTTTTTGCATGGAAAACTATGAATACACCTCGGGAAAACATGGAGGAGCTAGAAACAAGTCAAATAATCCAAGTTGAAACATAAAGAAAAGCTTCAAAATGGGACATCACCTCTCCAAACCTGGGAAGTACCTAACCCTCTTTATTATTATGAGTTTATTTGATTTATTTATTTGAAATATATTGAGGGCAATGTATGATTCTGGTTTTGAGTATAAAAAAAGGAAAATTTTAAATTTTTTGTTTATGCCTAGGACATAATCTGGAGCATTTTTTGTGCTTTAGCTAGAATAATGAACAACATTGAAATATATTTTCACCTTACTATTTATCCATGTTAGACTTTTATCACTTGAGTACATAGTCATTGTCAAATAATTACTTGTGTAGGAATTTGCTTGATATTTGTAGGGGATATTTATGCAAACTGAACATAGAATGGACTATAAAAGCCCAAACCATAAGTTGTTAGATCCCGACCTTAAGCAGTTTGGGGTGGAAATATTAATGCATGTATGGATTAATGGGTTGATGGTCTGAAGTTCTTGATTATTGCACTTTTGATCGAAAAAGTTTTGGTCAACAAGTATAAACCAGTACCAGCATAAAAATAGGAAAATGATAATAGTCTTATTCTTCTCTTCGTAGCATTTTTGACTCAAGCAAGTAAGCTTTAAGGGTCTTACAAATCTGATACTCTAAATTCAATTGAATTGAGAGTTATTAGCCCAAAACTCGTTATAGGGGTCAATTAGAAAGATTAATGGAGAGTGTACTTACACATAAGTCACTAAAAACATCTTTAACTTTTCTTTGTTGCCTTTATGACTCATGTAATTAAGTTTGGGGAGTTCTTTGAACCTAGTGCCCTAAAGTCATCTAGCTTGGGAGTCACCGACCTAAAGCTAGCTACAGGTATCAGTTAGAAAGTAAATAAGAAAGGTATTGCACAAAGATGGTAAAAAACACGGACAATAAAAAATAGTCGTCCATCTATTAAAAAAAAAGTGTTTGGTATAAACTTTGTTGACTAGAATTTTGGAAATTGGAGGTGTGAGAGTTTGGAACTACTTACTATTAATTTGTTGTTCATACATGTATCTAATTCTAACTATCTTGTGTGGAAAATTGCATTATATAAGGCCATGTTCTCTTTACTGTTTTAAGCTATTTTGTGTTTTTATTTTCGAAAACGTAAAAAACAAGTTCTCTTTACCATTCTCCAAAACGAATTTTCCAAAACAAGATAAAAGTTTACAAAGAAAATACAAAAGGATGAATTCATTGTTTTTAACCTTTTTAATGGAAATGAAGCTACCATTCAAAATGTAGAAAATGCGTCATCTTGACAAGAGCTGGGCTAGCTCAACTGGAGAACTACACACTTATTACAATGTAGGTCACTAGTTCGATCCACATTGCCACTCTCTCTAATTCTTTTTTTTTTTTTTTTTTTTTCTGTTTGAACTTTAACTACCCTAAACCTATTGGGTTTCAGTCTTCACTTCTCCCTGACATAAAGCAGCTGCACCCTCTTCCTCCCCTCTCCTCCCCTTTGTCGACATAAAGCGGCCGCACCTATGTTCAGTGTCGCTCTTCACCAGATAAGCTGAACTACGACAACACAAACATGTTTTAATTTTCCCTTTTTATTATAGTAATAATCATCAGAATGTCCACCAAAATCCCTTTTATTTGATTCAACCGTTGCACATGAGAAGACCTATAAAATTATTCCATATACGGATCCAAGCGCAGTGGTCCATATCCATAAGGATAAGCCATTTCTTGATGTGGTGGTGGTTCTTCTAGTGCCGCCGGTGGAGGGTCTGAAGAAGGTGGCTCTTCCTCCCGTCGGTGGTGGTTCAGGCTTCATCGTGGGAGGCTTTTGACGAATAATAGAGAAATCCATAGTTTGAACCTGAAAACACCGACAAAAACCTATGCAAATGTATGCTTTTAATTTATAAAGTTTGAATCAAAACTTGGAAATAAAATCTTTGTACGAGCTATAAGAAAAATTTATTTGATTTTAAATTGTTATTTTATACAAGGAAAGGGTGATTATCCTTAATACATTATACGTTCTCGAATATGTGAGAGTCGGGGGAAATTGATGAATGAAGATGTAGTGGATTTTGTTACGGTAATGGGCTGGTGCAGTGGGGAAATCAGTCAATTCCAGAACTTGTATCCCCCTGTCCAAACCATTCTAAAGGAAATTAGTCATTTTGGTCTCGTGTCCCTTGCTTCCTCCTCGTTCAGTTCAGGTAGATGAAATGCATATCGAATTTAAAGATTTACTTTGATACTAAAAGATTTTACTTGTGACTTGTGAGTAGTGAAAACTTGCAATTGGATTGTTGGAAGAATGGTTTGCACAACTCACCAATATTATGAATTGTATGTTTCACTTTTCCTTGAATGTGAAAAACCATTCTTTGGGAGTCTTATGAATAAGGAACTTTCACAACTGGGACGGGAATGTACTTTGTAAACGACCCGAGTTTTAAGTGCATCATAATTGATCTTGGTTTGCCTCTTATTGCTAAGTGATTTCAATATGATTGTGCTTGAACTTATTTCAGTTGTGCATGACGAGTTTAATTCAGTTTAATCCTTGATAGGCATAATCTCTTTATACTGTTGTATATGAAAGAATCTGTGCTCATTTCTAGTATTGATTTATTTCTAATGGAGCATTAATTGGGTGTAGGAGGCCATTATTCAGGTTTTGCTTGGATTTTTGGCTTGAAAGGTTTTACTGCTTTTTACTTTCACAGCCATAACATTATGGTCTCCTAATGACATTTGAAAATGATTATGATCTCCTAATGACCTTTTTTAGTATGATCTCCTAATGACATTTGTCAGTATGATCTCCTAATGACCTTTCCCATTATGATCTCCAAATGACCTTTCTCATTTGGTACATATTTTTTATATTAGTAACCATGTGATTATTTTGTACCGATGCATAGTCAATGTAATTTTTTTTCATTAGAAGTTACATATTGTTCATAGAATTAATTTGCGTGGAGATCATGGGTGCTTACAAAGGTTCTACTACGGCACCACTGCAATGACTGATACAAATGAGAATGTATTTATCCAGCTATGTTATGACTTTGTGAAAGCAAGAAAATTACAATATTCTACATTCAAATACGATGATTGGGGCAAGATCAATGATGAATTGATTCGCATCACAAATAATGATTATGGAATAACACGATTGAAAGGTAAATGGAACCGTCTGCGCATTACTCATCGGTTGTTTTCTCAACTTATTGGGCATACTGGAGTTACATGGGATCCAAATACGAACATAGTAAATGCTCCAGAGGCAGTTTTGGAACACTTTTACACAGTAATTCTTCCAAACATAATAGATGGCACACATTTATTTAATTTTATGCAAATATAAATATTAGTTCACAATGTTTGTTAATATTATTGTAGCTAAATAAGACTGAGTACAAAATTATCAGGAGTAAGGGGAAGTGACAGCTGAAATGAGAAGGACTTTCTTTTTTTTGCGAGGAAGATGCTGCGGGTATAGGATTAGATCGTAGACCCGCAAACAATACTGCCATGGGCGGCTACCTGCTTTCCTTTCTTTATCGAGGAAGCTCGCCGGATGCCCTCATTATGAAACACTTGGAGTGCTATTTGGCAGGACCATGGCGACTGGTGGACTAGGTAATGCCTCCACTCAACTTCCCCTACATTAGACGAAGAACGAGAAATAGAGGATGCATTTCTGACAAAGGGCGTGCATGTATGAGCTGAAAAATTGATGATGATGAAATAGAAAAACCTGGTCGATGTCGTAAAGAACCTAAGATCATTAAATCGGATAAGCTTGAGGCTTTTATGCAGCAGTGGTTGTCCACAATGACTGCAAGAAATGATGAAAGTGAGCTGCGACAAATTTACCTGAAAGAGAAGCTTGCTTGACTCCAAGGAAAATCATTTGCTGGTACTAGTGATAACAAAGCAACTAGCTAGGATCCTAATTCTCAATCAGTTTGCATGAATATCCTGAACAACATGGAAGGATTAAGTAATGAGATGTAATAGAAAGCCATAAAGGCATTCAGGAATCAAAAATTCAGGATACAATTTGTTATGATGCCTGAAACCAGGAGGATGCCTGTGCTAGAGATAGTGTAGTTGCTTGCACGATTGGTTATAGTTGTGTTAGTAGTTTGTTTTATTCAGGATTCTGTTTGTGTGAGTATTTTGTTTGCTTGAACTTATTTTGATTGGTCATGAATTTTGTTATCCTTGTTGTTGTTGTTTTTGTTGAAGACTGAATGCATTTATGTTATCTTTGTTTTATTAACGTGATTTGGGATCCTTATTTGTGTTTTGTACTTTTTCATTAATGTTTTGTGGTCACCATTTGTCTTATTAATTATTATGTATTTGAGCTCGAAATGTCTGACTCCGACTGCATTTCATTCGATGATTCAAGTGACGAAGATATTTTTTCATTCACAGAGGAAGAGTTCAATTTATTCATAGACATGATGGGATGCCAGATGTTAATAGCTCTATATGGAAGAGATCTTATCCACAAGACACCTCGTAGAATATCGATGCTGTCCGGAAGGAAGTACATTTATGAAATATTAAATGGTCGTCCAACTGTGTGCTACAGCAATTTTTGGATGCAAAAGCACGTCTTTCAGAATTTCTGTGATACTTTGAAAGGAAAAGGTCTCTTGAAAAATTAGAAAAAGGTGAGTGTTGAGGAAGGGGTAGCAATGTTTTTAATGATTATAGGGCACAGTACTCGATATAGAATTGTTGGTGACATATTTCAACATGGAAATCAACAACACAAATGGTTTAAGCGAGTCTTACGTGTTGTTTGTCAGTTGGGCACTGAGCTAATACCCCTGACAAACCAGGGAGTTGTACATGAGCACATCTTGTAAAAGTATCCGTACTTTAAGAGTTGTATTGGTGTAATTGATGGGAAACATGTGGCGGCTTGGGCACGGCATCGAGGCAGACAACTTTTCGGGGAAGGAAAAAAATGTGACACAGAATGTAATGCTAGCATGCAATTTCGATATGACGTTCACATTTGTGTATGCTTGTTGAGAAGGTACAACTAATGATTCTCTAGTATTCATTGATGTTGTTCACTGATATCTCGCGATGCGAAATATCCCCTCAAGTGTACGGGTCGTGAAAAGTAATAAAGTGAACCTAAATAAGTCAACCATGTATCTCTACAGCGGGTCCGAATATTCCTTATCTAGATACAATAAAGATAAGAATTCACACACGACCGCAATAACAATAACAGTATATCTCTATCTCTTGGTCAATTACCGGATTTATTACCACGTTCTAAGTTATAACTCATCTCTCGGATTATGAAAATAACTCAATATATCATGAATTGGTGATCAGACAATTCAAGCATTAAGAACAATAATAAATCAATACATGCAGCGAAATCGTTAAAACAACAAAATTTGGAATTAAAATAATATGACTAGGTTACATCGTTCATCCCAACATTAAGATTCGTTATACATCATAATTAAAGAGCACATCATAATTAAAGAGCAAAAATAATAATAAACGTTCATTGAAATTAATATAAAGAAAGGAACGCTTTCAACAAATGTTGATTCTTCAGTTATCTTCAATTCACGCCCCTTTGCTATACTTGATTTTCCAAGAATTTGATGTTGAATTCTCTATTGTGGCTCATTCTTTGGAGAGGAAAAGGTTCTAATTTCCTTGCAAGACACGTTTCTTATATAGTTGGTGAAGAGACCTAGTTGAAGAAGGAAAGATAATTGTGAAACTCATGCGCGAGTCTTTTCTTGTATCTGCACAGCGTTCAATATTTTGACCATATGTTTCTATTTCCTTATCCGAGTTAGGTGATTCAAAGTGTGTTAAAAATATAACTTAAAGGGATACAATTCTTTCTTAAATAGGATTTTCCCAATTCGAACGTTTACTTCCCTAAAATTAGGTCTCAATGTCCGATTAGAAATCTGTCCATAATCTTCTAGGATTTGAATCAATTTTATGGTAATATTCTTATCATATTCCATTCCTTCTTGACTTCTAATTGCATCCAATTGACTGCTAAAAATACTCAAATTATCTTCTTGTTATCCAAATAAATGATTGGATATTTGCAAGTTGGTTCATCATGTTTAATTTGCTCTTCAGTCCTTCAACTTCCAATTGCAACAATATAGTTCCCATGCTTTGGAATCTTCTCAATTTGCTCGTTTCAACTCTCAATTCCTTCAATTGGATCCTTCAACTTCTTATTTCTTTACTTTGGCACATTGCATCTTTCCCTATTGACGTCATTAGCCTCTCGATTGTCCAATTTAGCTCCAATTAGCATCCAAATGTGCATTTTTTTTTCATCAATTGCTCAATTCTCATGATTTGAGATATTTTATGAAAAATAAACAAATAACCACAAATTAAATAATAATTATTCTAAAACGATAGCATAATATTCTAATTTAGACATTCAAATAAGTGTATAAAATACACTTATCAGATGCTATTACAAATACCTCAAACGAATTTCCAATACCACGTGGAGGTATATTATATTAATTTTTTTACATGTTTTAGGAATATATGCTTCAAACATAAGTTTAAATTGTATTATTTTATATTTTTAGATGAATGTACCTAGTTGATGCTGGTTACCCAAACATACCTGATTTTCTTGCCTCGTATCGAGGATGTCGCTATCATCTACGTTATTATGCTGAGAGAGGAAGACTGCGAGGAAAGGAAGAGTAGTTCAATTACTGACACTCCTCATGCCGTAACATAATCGAGTGTAGTATTGGAGTGTTAAAGGCCAGGTTTCCTATTCTGAAGTTAGTTAGCAATTTTCCTATTATTAGGCAAAGATATATCCCTATTGCGTGTTGCACAATAGATAAATGTGTTCATCAAGAACACACATTAGACGAGTTGTTTACAGAATATTCAGTGAATAATATGATTTTTGATGATGTGCCTGAATCAAGTGATGTTTAAGAACTCATACAGTTTGATGCGAGTCAAATAGCTCAAATGGGACAAGTGCGAGAAGAAATTGTTATCCAAATGTGGATTGATTACTCCAGAAGGTCAAGATGACTTTGAAATTTATTTTTCTTAGTATACACTGTGTGATTAATTTGAATTACGTGTTTTGGGGAAGTAATTCAGACTTGAACATTATGTTGTTAATTTTTTATAATATTTTTCGGAGTTGAACATTAATGGCATTATTAATTAGTCCAACAAAAATTAGTTAAACAATATAGATTGTTTAATTAAGCCAAAATAAAATTAATTAAAAATAGTTTAAGTAATATTCTGCAAAATTTCAAAACAGAACGTCTTTTCCAACTTTTCATTTTCAGAAACAATTTTTCAGAAACGACAAACCAAACGCGTTTTCAGCAAATTTAAAAACAAAAATAAAAACAGGAAACATAAAACATTTTAGAAAATGAAAATACAAAATAAAATACAAACAGAACGCCACCTAAATCTTTAGAAACCGCAAATTAAGGAAACCTTAGGACTATGAGAGAAAAGCAGAAAGTGTGATAATTCATGAGTGATGAAAGGAATATCATTAGGAAATCATAGTTTGACCACATTTGATTTGGGCTTACTCTTACATAAAAGCTACACATTGTTAAGTTTATTTTCGCACAAGTTTACATTTGATTTTTAGCTATTCACACACACATGTACAAAAGTCAAGAAATGGATAGACAGAAATATTTTTATGATGTTGTTCAAAGTTTTATGCTAACGTATGATGATGATGATGATGATTTGGGTTGTTGAGGCATATGGAAAACAAATTTACAAAACCAAAAATATATATTTTTTATTTCGCATTATTTGTTTTGTAGTTTAGTTTTATCTTGTTTTAGGATGAACAAAAGTTCTAGTTTAGGATGTTGATAAGTGTATTTTATACACTTATTTATGTACCAAAAAGTAAGATTTTATATGTTCGTTTGAGAATATTTGCTATTTATTTGGTTTATATTTGTTTATATTTCAGAAAAGTAACCCAAAGTTGAGGAAGTGATGTAAATGAAGCAATTAAGGTAGAATTGGATAAGTTTTTTTTTTTTTTAAAAAAAAAAATAGAATTGGATGAATTATGAAGCTAAACTGTAAACATGATGAAGTGCAAAGAGCTAATTGAGAAGAACAAGAAATAAAATGGAAGAAATCAGAGTATAGAGGACAAAATGTCAAAATTGAAAGTTGGAAGACTTGGATTCAAATAAAGAACGAGGGCCAACTGAAAAAAGAATCAAAGGAAAAATCGCTTGTCTGTCATTAAATTGCTTGGCCATGAACTCCATAACCACACAGTTGCACGAGGAAGCTGGAATTTACAAAATTGTATTTTGTACAACTGCGCGGCCACGAAAGTTTCAACCACGTGACCGTGCTGCTTTCTGGCTCGGTCGACCGTTGGGCTTTTTATGCAAAATTCAACATCTTTTGCCCAATTTCGCCTAGGTTTCACCTAAAACTATAAATACCTGTTGTTAGGAATAGCAAAATGGCTCGTCGGCTCCAGCCGCTCGGGATCGGCTGGGAAAAAGCTCGGGCTTAGCTCAGCTTGTGGCTCGAGATTTCAAGCTAAAGCTCAAGTTGAGCTTTTTTGAGAGACGGGCTTTGGCTCTGCTCGGCTAGAGCAAAAAAAAAGTCTCGATGCAAGCTCGAGCTTTGAAATTCGACTGCAAGCTTGGCTCGCTTGTATATATACCTTTTCAGTAACAAATTTATTGATTTTTGTTATAAAAGTAAAAAAATAATAAAATCTCGGGACTCGCCTCGGCTCGACTCGAAAAAGCCCGAGCTTAAAGCTCGAGTCGAGCCTTATTTTTAAGGATGAGCTTTGGCTCGGCTCGGGCCAAAAAGGCTCGACCCCTAAAAGTTCGAGCCGAGCTCGAGCCATGATCTTTGACTGGTGAGCCGACTCGGGTCGACTCGTTGATATCCCTACCTATTTTCATGATTGAAATAGGGGTTCCCAATTGTTCCCATCTATTGTATTTTCATGTCAAATTACTGCTCAATTTTCGAGGGATCCATGTGAAGCCAAAGATAAGATTGAAGATATAAGAACGAGGAGATGAACGGGGTGACCTCTTCTCATTATTCTTGTAATTTATTTTCAATTATATACTTAGGCTGAACGTTTAGTGTTGGATGTTCTGATGATGCTTTAACTTATTGATTCAATGTTTTGACTTTAGTTTAACTTATATAATTCATGAGTTTGAGTAATTAAATTATGTTTTTTATTTTTTATTTTATGCAAATTTCTAGCCAATTTTTGCATAACCTTGTGACGTTTTCTTATATCGAGAGAGTAGGAGATTAGTAGACTTATTTAATTACCACAAGGTCTAATAGGAGATAGAGATATACCACCTATGCCTTATATTATACTTAAAAAGTGTTCACAAATCAAAATTCTTTTCTAGTATTCAATTCGTCATGGAGATATAGTCGAATTATATTTTTGAAAAAAGTTTTTAATGCTTCCTCGAGAGAGATATTAAATAACAGTAGGAACACGGATTTTCAAAACCCCATGAATTGCAGTTAAAAAAATAAGTCAAAATGAAGATGATATGGTTAAAGTGGATTCTCAACTCCAACTTGTTTGCTTTCATTTATTTTAAATCAATTTTTCATTGCTTTACAGTTTAATTCTTAGTTTAGATTCAATCATACAACTCTCAATTGAATTTCTTCGTTTCGGTTAAAGAATTTGACCTAAAATATAATTTACTCAATCATTGTGGGTACCATATTCGGACTCTATAGTCCACTTTATTAATTTTGCAATCTGTACACTTGCGGTTTCACAACAAGTTTTGGCGCCGTTCCTAGGGATTGTAGTTTAAATTTATTTTTAGATTACGTTCACTAATTCAGACTTTTATTTGCTTTATTTTTATTTTTAGTTTTTCGTTTGACTTTTGGTTACCCACCACAATTCTAAGCTTCTTTTGTATAACTGCGTGGCCACAGAAGTTTCAACCACGAGGCCACACTCCTTTTTGGCTGGGCCGACTTTTGGGCTTTTTACGCTAAACTCAACATCTTTTACCCAATTTCGCCTAGGTTTCAGCTAAAACTATAAATACCCGTTGGCATGCATGAAATAGGGTTCCCAATTTTTCCCAGCTTGTGTATTTTCGTGTCAAATTGCTACTCAATTGAGGAGGGGTTCACGTGAAGCCAAAGATAAGATTGAAAATACAAGAACGAGGAGATGAACGGGGTGACCTATTTTCTTTATTATTGTAATTTATTTTCAATTATGTACCTAGGCTAAATGTTTAGTGTTGGATGTTGTGATGAAACTTTAACTTATTAACTCTATGTTTTGACTTTAGTTTAATTTATATTATTCATGGGTTTGAGTAATTAAATTGTGTTTTTTTATCTTATGCAAATTTATGGTCAATTTTTGTATAACCGTGTGATGTTTTCTTATATCGAGAGCATAGGAGATCTTTAGACTTATTTAATTAGCACAAGGTTCGATAGGGGATAGAGATATACCAAATATGCCTTGTGTTATCATTAAAAAGTGTTTACAAAGCTAAAATATTTTTCTAGTGTTCAATTCGTCATAGAGATATAATCGAATTAGATTTTAGAAAAAAGATTTTAATGCGTCCTCGAGAGAGGACTTAAATAACTGTAGGAATACGGATTTTCAAAACCCCATGAATTTTAGTTAAACAATTAAGTCAAAATATAGATAATATAGTTAACATGGATTCTCAACCTCCAACACATTTACTTTCATTTATTTTAAATCAATTCTTCAATATTGTTTTCTAGTTTAATTCTTAGTTTAGATTCAATCATACAACTCTCAATCGAATTTCTTCGTTCCGGTTAAGGAATTTGACTTAAAATGCAATTTGCTCAATTCTTGTGGGTAAGATATCCGGACTCGATAGTCTACTTTATTACTTGTGCGATCCATATATTTATGGTTTCACAACTACCATGAGCAATAAATATTGGGTGTCTCTAATATCAGTGTACTTATTCTCCTTTAGTGGTGATAAGCTTGATGGTGTAAGTACAAGATATGGCTTCATCAATGTGATATCATTCAATTTGTCCAAAATTTCAGCAATCGTTGCACATTTTATCATTACTTTGAATAAGTAGTTAGCATCCTAAAAGAAGTCCATGGAAGAAGCTAATTTCTATTAAAATGTATATCTAAATATGAATTTCTAGATAATTGGAAGATGACCGAGTACTAAAAAATATCCAACAGAACACAATTTTGGTTTGAAATAAATGTAAAAAAGAATTGCAAAGAGATGAATTGGTTTACAAGAAGTTTATTATTTGGATCAAGTAGTTGTGTTTGTAACAATAAGTATTACGAAGCAAAAAGTTGGACAATTATGGCATGTTTAAGTTGAATATTAATGGAACTTGTAAATAGTTCTCTGCATCTATTCAAAGTGCTACTTAATAAGTGAAATATGTGTGGTACAGTAAATGATAATGTAAAAGTCATGATTTTAGTAGAAGATATCTTATTTTTCTAATATAATACCATAAATTTTATGTCTATGAGACACATGAGCAAAGTTTGTCAGCAAGTGTTTATGTTCAAATGCAATGATGGATCAGCAAAAAAAAAATAAAAAAAAATAAAAAAAAAATAAAAATAAAATTAAGGAGCATATAAATTGACTTGTTGAAGTGATCTAAAATCTTGAAGTAAGGTTATGCATTACCATGATTTGAACCCTGTAACTTTATCGAGTCAATGAAAAAGCTACTATTAGCTCATGTAGATAGTTAAAACCCTATATAGAGAGAGGAAAGCATAAATTAATACATAAGATTACTTTGTACATACATGTACTTATATGTAAACAAGAACATTATTTCTTGCCAATCTGAATGATAAAAAATAAAATAAAATGATGTATTAATGATTGTCTCCATGTATTTCTATCATGTACCCAAACTTCATAAACAACTAAATAGAAGTGCAACGGCAAACAATGAAAAGACTGACCTACAATGAAATATGTCATAAGATTTAATTATTTATATTCTTAATTAACGTCACTTTAAGGTCACCACGTCGTCTATAACAAAATCAAATTTAATATTTTACACTATGTAATTAATCAAATTTTTACTAATCACATCACACTGCATGTACAAAGACATTTCAGTTGAATAATAAACTGGAATTTTATTGCTTCTATACTTACCAGATTTTTTGTTGAACATAATCAGTGTCGTTACTGAATTACTGTATTCAATACAGTCCTTTACAATTACTCATTCTTGTCAGATTTGACTGATTAACAATCAAACAATACTTCCCCTTACCACTATCCATGCTTACATGTCCTCTTCACAGATTTCATAGATTAAATAGATAATTTAATACAATTTTCTGATTGCTCTTCTGACTTCTTCAGCATCTTTTTAGTTGTATTTAAATCATATATAATCTTCCTGTAGTCATTTAAATCATATATAATCTTCTTGTAAATGTCAGCCTTTGAAAATGAACTCACCCTTGAAAAAATTATATTTAATATCAGATGATTATTACAAATTCTATACTAGAGACATACAATGGACTATTTCCAAAACAACTAGAGTTGAAGAGCTACATGTAAACAATGATGTATAATTGTTTTTGACATTCTACATCACTCTATTTGAAGACTTTGAAAAATATATGGACTCAGATAAAGGCATAGTTGAATACACTACAGTTTGACCTGAAATTTAACAATCATTAGTAATTTTAACTTATCATTAGGATTTAATGATGAAGATGTCCAAAGAAAGAAGAGAAGCTATAGACATATGTATCATACTCATCACTTCTTAAAAGGAGAGAATTTCCAGAAGACCTAAGGCTACGTTCTCTTTGTATTTTAGTTTCCTGTTTTCATTTTCGAAAATGTTTTCTATTTTCTCATTTTCTGAGACTTTTTTCGAAATTGCTGAAAACGCGTTTTGTTTGTTATTTCTGAAAACTGTCTTCGAAAATGAAAAGCTGGAAAACACGTTATGTTTAAAATTTTGCATAAAACTATTTCTGTATACTTGTAATTATATTGCTTGTGAATATAAATGAAATAAAGATGTCATATTTGAGTTGCACTACAAAAATAAATGAAATAACCCCAATCACACAATTTGATTATGCCAAAAAAGTTCAAAAATACATGTTGCCCTTCTAAAGTAATCGTTTCACGTTTGGGTAGCTATTTGCCCTTTTAAAGTAATCGTTCCATTTAATACTTCATATATACACATCCTTTCAGTAAGCACTCATAACGTTTAAAATTTAAGTTTCAATAAAATTTGCAGAATCAATTTATGTTAATCAATGATGCCCTTACAAAATAAGTGTCTACAATACAAAAGTAAAAAAGAAATGTTTAATAATTAAGTACATGATACATTATTAGAAAGATGGTTGAATTGGAGTTCGATGCAAAAAACGGACTGCAATTCGGGGTTGTACATCAAAAGTTATACGTGTTTGAAGACCATTATAAAGCAAATACGAGAAGGACTAAATTGAAAGAAAAGTAAAATTTGCAGACTAATGTACAAGAAAATTTGAAGTTGAGGGACCTAAGTTGCAAATAAATGAAGATATTTTCGAAAGAAATTTCAAAATTTAAGGAATAAAATAACAAGTTTTGAAAATTAGGGACCAATAATGTAATTAAAAATGAAAAATTTCAAAAATTTTTATTATTTTAATTTTAATTTTTTATTTTAATATGAAAACGAGGAAAACGCAATTTTTCCGCATTTTCAAATTATAGTTATAATTTGTGGAAAATGCGAAAAACGTGAAAATCACGTTTTCCATTTCCTTTATAAAATTTGGAAACGTTTTCGAAATTTTTTCTCGAAAACGGTGTAAGAGAACGCGTTTTCTGCGTTTTCGAAAATAGAAAACGAAAAACGACTGGAAAACGCCAAAGAGAACGCAGCCTAACTTTGTCTCAAAGATCACATCTTTCTACTTAGTCTACTGAAAAAAATAAAAAAATACATTATTTAAAAATTAAACTGTAGAAACTATAAGAGAGGAAAAATCAGTTTTGACGTGCAACAGTAGTGTGAGAAACAAATTAAGAGAACTATCGTATGGACGTTACACGTTAGATATAAGAAGCTTTGTTGTTGGGTGATCTTTGTAACATGGATAAAAATGGTGGCAAACACAATCACTTAGTAGTGTATACACTTTTGATGGCTAAAGTGTAGTTTTATCATCACATTATATTATTATCCTTGTTCAAATATACAAGTCTGGATAATTAAGTAATAAAAAGTACTTTGAAGGAAGAAAAGGAATTAAAAGAATATGTTTTCCTACGAAATAATATAATGACATGAAAATAATTAAAAATACTATAATGGCATGAGAATTTGTGAGAAAAAAAGACATAGAAAAAAATTTAAATATGCTATTGAGGATGAAAATAGTACCTGAGAAGTTGGAAAAGAAGAACAATTTGCATGCTGAAGTAGAGGCGGATCCAGCCGGTGTCGAGCTAGCGTGACCATGCTAGTGTGCTAGCTCGACCGCCCACCAATCCATTTTTCAGTTCTTGTTTTTTTTTTTTTTAATAGGAAAGTGAGACTTGAGAATCAATTGGAAGAGACATGGGATGACTGGTTGGAACTTGGAAGCTACCATTGTTGAAGATAGGAAAACTAAAATGGAGATGAAAGATTAAGATGCGTTGTTCATTGTTTACAGAGTCTGGGGGATGAAGAAGACTGGGAAGAAGAAGGTCTTGATTTGGGTTGGGCTTACTTAAAATTTAAGTAGTGATTTGGCCCTTTTTTAAAGTATTGCTTTGGGCCTTATGTCTTTTGATATTAGTTGGGTCTTATGATATTATTTGGAAATCATTAGGCTTAATTAGGCTCTACACTAGTTCTTCCTACCCTCTTTAGATAAATACCAAATTTATAAAGTATTTAGAATTATACGTAATTCTCCATTCTCTCTCCAATCCCAACACAATTTCTTGTATCTCGCCTTCTCCCTCCCTCCATCCCAAATCCCCCAACAAAATCCAAAATCACGCAAGAATTGTGAAAGGTTTTAGCAATGATTTTTTTTTTTTTTTTTTTTTTTGAAATACCAATTTTTGAAGATTCCATTTTATAGTTGAGCCCTAGGATAAAGCAATCTGTATGATCGAAGAAAGCTGTGCTCCGATAATTGTGAACACTCTGAGAAAGCGGTGCTCCGATAATGTTGATCATTAATCATGTCTGTTCGTTCCTTGCTTCGATAATGGGTCCCTTTGCTGTGCTAAATAGTGTGACTGCTTTACCGGGAGTGAATACTAGATGTGAATTAGATCTAGATGGTGATGTAGGTTTAGTAGTTAAGCCAATCCAAAAGTGGGATATTTGCCATAAACTAAACCGGATGCAGTGGGAATTCTTTATTCAAACTGCAATCTAGGTATGTAAGTTGTTTAGTTTTAGACATTTTCTTTACTTTCACATCGTTTATGAAATTTTATCCACCAGTATTATTATTTCAGGTATGTAGTTGGGAGGATTGATGGATCTCTGGGCTAAAGTTCTTGATCCAGAAGTTTTTCCTTTTTCACACATCCCTAACAACTTCTTAAGTTTGTTTTAGAGTCTTGTAGCCTGTGATTGCAGTAGGTAAAGCAATCTGTTGAAGTTTATGTATTGATGTGTAATCAATCATATATAACTTCATGTGTGATTTTTGAACTTCATTTATGAATGACTTTCTCTGTTTGAGTGCATGGTTGGAGGTATTTTTGCTATCGACTTTACAATAGAAAAAATTGTCAAGATTAACATTACTTGTGTATTATGGTCGAAAATTACAAAATGTTACAATAACTACTATTGTAAAAGATTACATAACATTACAATTATACAGCATTACAATCCAATCAGTCCCTATCATAAGTTTCGTTCGTGCACTGGATGTGTTGTGATTGTTATCACAACTTTATCTTTGTCGAAAATGCGTAATTTTTTTTTAACAGAGAGTGGAATGTGTTTTGTTGGTGAACACAATTAAAGAAAAATTACAGATATATCACATTCGAAATTACGTTAAGTTACAGTAGATTATTGAGGATAGCAGTAGATTACAAAGGATAACATTCGAAATTACATCATGTACATGTGTTGGTGTGTGTGTGTGTGTGTGTATATATATATATATATATATATATATATATATATATATATATTGGTTAGCCTTTGTAATGCAATTATAGAACGTTACAATGACTGTAACACTGCTTCAATTTGAACTGACACGAAGAAAAATAATAGTAATGAATATTACACAATTGAGGTCGTAAATTACAGCACTTTACATAACATTACAGAACGATAACTATTAATTAATGATTGTAACATTTAACATTACATTACATCACATAATGTAATCGTCGAAAAATCTGGTACTATTTTACCTGTAATGGCCTCCGAAAATTTGACGACGAGGGAGAGGTTGAAGATGACAGATTGGGAAGAGAGAGAGAGAGAGAGAGAGAGAGAGAGAGTTGTTAGATTTTTTTTCGACAATTGTAAGTAACTAAATTAATCCATACACAAATTATAACTACTCCCTAATTAATAGCTTCCATATCTATTTAAAGAATAAAATAATATACACTCTCTCATATGAGAATCTAGTATTTTTCTCTCTCATGAGAATCTGGTATTTTTTTAAAGTTATGATAAGAAATACAGTAATATTACGAATAGTTAGAAAACCTAGTATTTTCAATTATAGGAGGTTACACCTAGGTCGTTACGTAATTTACCCATATCTTTGCTTCCTAGTTTGTTGTATTATTTATTTCATCCAATTAAATAATTTTCTTATTTTTGGATAGTATGATCATGGTGTGTGATACATGATATTGTGAGTAAATAAAAAATACCCTAAATCAAGACATTGATTTTGGTGTATAATCTTCAGAATGATATAGTTTGATACTTTGATTATGATGTATAATTTTGAGGATGAATTAAATGATTTGGTATATGATGATTTTCAGAATGCTTAATTGATTTTCATCCTTTACCAATTACCAATGATCAGCGTTTCAGTGTGTTTTTTGCTTTTGCAATGGTCAAAATTGATTTGGTAAATATTGATTTTGTAAATTGTGATTGTTGACATTTTGTGAATATTGGATTTTCGAATTGTGATTTATTGAGTAATTGTTTTAGTGTATTTCTAGATTGATTGATTAATTTCTATTTCACTATCCTAGTCGTTAATGGTCGTCGATCAACGGTTAATAGTCAATCGTTCTAGTTGAACTTTTGTGCTGGATCCATCCCTGTGCTGTAGACGATATGAATGACTACGATAAAATATAAAAATATGCATGCATTTAAAATATTCCAGGTTAGTCATTGTCGAGGAAAGAAAAGGAAATTGAAGCGTAAGTTTTAGAAATGAAATATAAATTTTCATGATAATTGTACTAATTGAAGGATCTCATTGTAAACAACATTTTTTTTTTTTAACATTCTTGATGTAATGATAGAGAGTCTATATTTGTTGGTTTAACTAGGATTTTGATAATGGTACTTGTTTTTGCTCTTGATAATGCAACATATAAGTTATAATTGACCATATAATAGTACATGTTCAGGAAGATAGAGTTCAATACTAATTGTCAATGTGAAGCATGGAAGTATTGAGAATCGAGTTCATTTGACAGAGACTGAACCTCTTTCACTTTCTAATGTAATAAATGGGATTATAGGAAAAAAACATGTTTTTCACAATATTCACCAATAACAATTTTAGCATCGATGACATTTTGTTCAAATCTTCTACAAATAAATCTTGTACTATTACATAAACTTTCTGAAGGATTAATGTTTTGAAGTAACATAACAAGACGATTTAATTTTTTTTTTTTTAGTATGAGTTCGTGTAGTGAAATACTATTTGGAGTTAATGTGTTTAAGAAATCTTCTTGAATACTTTATTCAGTTTTATCGATTGTCTAATCAAATTTGTAATATGAAAAAAATTGATTTGGAATTTTTTTTAGTAACATACTATTAATTTTATCAACCAATTCATTTTTTGGAGTTAAGATAACTCTATTGATCATGTTATCTAAAGTTTCACTATATGTTTCTAAGTTTGGGAATAAAATGTCAATTAATGATTTCAAAGAATGTAATTCATCTTCAAAAGTTAATGTTATATCGAATGGAAGCTCAATCATACCATAAGAATGATTATTTTTGAATTCATTACCTATAAAAAGTAAATATTTAGAATACGATGGATGTCACTGAGCTCCCATATTTTGAATCAATGGTAAATGGATAAATAAAGACCATAAGTACGAAAAAACTAAACTTGCTTGAATTTCATTTGTAAAAACTGGTAGTATTGACAGAAGTCTCCACCTAAAACTATAACTTTTAGGCCAAAAGATGTATCACACTTAAGAATATCTTAAGCATTTTATCCAAAGTTTCTATAGCATAACAATGTACCATTGAAGCTTAATCCCATACAATCAATTATGTCATTTGTAAAAGACTCCCTTTCGTTGATTGTTTACAAATACAGCAAATTATATTTGTGCTTAATTCTAACAGAAATTTAAAACGAGAATGTGCAGTGTGGCCACCTAATAATAACGATGTTGCTACACCTGAGGATGCAATAAAGTTTTTTGATCTACATCTCTTAGTAATGCTTTGTACAAAAATGTTTTGCATGTTCCTCCTGGGCCATCTACAAAAAAACAACATTGTTCTATTAGTAAAAACTTTTTGTAGAATTGTATCATATGCAACTTGTTGTTCTTGATTTAATGTAACTGTAGAAGTAATTTTATGTCAGTAAAAAGAATCTCATTTTTTCGGAAATCATATTTGTTAACTTTTCATTTTCCTCCACATCTATATTACTTTTAAAAGTCCTTTAAAGGAAGAAACTTTTTTGAACTATTTTACTTTCGCATTTTTTTAATTATTTCATATTCACCCTAATTTTAATTAATGTACATTTATAAATATTTTATTTCTTTTTATATTCGTGTTGTCAATAAAAATATTTTCCATACATTTACAATCTAAACTCTTCAATTTCTCACTATTTTTTATTTTTTTTTAATTTTTTTTTTGAATAAAACCAATAACTCTCATATAATATAATTTATAGTTTCTAATACATCATTTAATTAATATGAGAAATCTCTATATACTACTTTTAAAAGTCTCTTAAAGGGTGAAACTTTTTTGTACTATTTTATTCTAGCATCTTTTTAATAATTTCATATTCACCCTTAGTAGTAATTAATGTACATTTTTAATATTTTATTTCTTTTTATTTTCGTATTTTCAATAAAAATATTGTTCATTCATTTACAATCTTACATCTTCACTTTCTCACTAAAAATCTTTTAAATAAAACTAATAACTCTTTAGATAATTTAAAGTTCATAAACATACTTCAACTAATATAAGAAAAAGAAGAAAATATATATGTATTCTTTGAATTAATTTTTTTACTTGTATACAAAATAAATAAAAATAGAAAACCATTTTCACATTTTATATTAAACATTTTATTCTCTATTAGCTATATTCAAATTTTAAGTTTCTTTGTTAAATATTAATTTAACGCTGATTATATTATCACCACACCAATAAAAATAGAGTGCTATGAAGATTCACTTATTTGTTAAAAAAATAATAATTATTGAAGTATGATGCATGTAAATTATATTTTCTAAAATATTAATTGTATGAAAAATTAATTAAGCTTTGTTTTACAATCGATTTAAATTCTTTTTGTATTAAATTTTTACTTCGAAATTTCGAAGTGCAAATTTCTTGAGAATATCATTTGTTTATGTATTCAGCATGTTTGTATGTATATATTTTTATCTTGTATTCAAATTTTAAAGTGAATTTTTTTTTTTTGCTTTTATCTAGTTGTTTTAAGCTTCTTTTGTGTATAATTTTATCTTCTAAATGAGTAAATATTAGTTTATTTGTAAAATAACATGTTTTTTAGAAAATTTTGTGATTTTTGGAATAATTTCTTATGTTTTAATTGAAACCGGTTCGACTCAGTCGGACATTTTGACCCTTGACCCTTTGTCTTTTTCGATTTTCTATTTTCTAAACACTGGTAAATAGAAAAATGATGATGGTATTATTGATAATGGTATTGCTTACTTAGAAATTCAAATAATGTTTAGGGTAAATTAAACTCGATATTGAGATTGTTATATTGTTTAAATCAACAATTTGAATATTTTTTAGATAAAACATGTAGGGAAATTTTGACAATGTTTATTCAATTTCAAAAACATATATACTTGAATAAAAATATCATAATATCGTTACAATATCACGTGCATCGCACGAGTTATATACTAGTTTATTTGAAAAGGATCTAACTTGTATTCATTTATACTAGCATTTCTCCCGTGCGATGCACGAAATTTCTATCCATGGTAGTGATTTAGAATTCATAAAAACATGTTGATTATACAATCATATCAAATAAAAAATATAGTACAAATAATATTTTATTACAAAATATTATCGAATTTGAAATTTTAAAAAAGACAAAACTAATCAAAATAGGAATAGATACAATACCCACACGTCTTAAAATTTGGCGTTTAATTAAATTTTTTGTATTAAATGTGTTTTAATTTTATTTGTATTTATCACCAATTTTCTTTTTAATGTATTTTAATTTTTTATTAAGTTTAATTTTTAATGTATTGATTACATATAGTTTATTAAAACTTCAAGATATATATATAAAAGTTGCACGGTGCTCAAAACATTTAATGCCATTTTTTTGCTTGTTTTTGGCAAGAAAATTTCCCAATTTAGAAAGTTAAATTGGGCGGGAAAATGTGTGCGTAAAATAGTGACGGTTATCTTATATATATATATATATATATATATATATATATATATATATATATATATATATATATATATATATTTCCCAATTGATTTTGCATTCTGATAGTACATGCCTTTTTAAACATAGTCTTCAAACATGTATGTTTTAAATTTATACCAAATGGTTGATGGATTATTAGGGGCAAATAAAGTTAATATAGTAGCGAATAATCTATGTAATGAATCTGGTATCTGATAAACTATTGCTTATGTTAAACAAAGTTCACAATTATTATTTGCTTTTAATAGGCCATGTAGAAGAGCTACTTCATGAAAAGATGATATGATAACATTATTAATTAATTTTTTCAAATTTTCAAAAGATGTTGAACCTCTAATATGATTGAGTAAGATTCATAGGTAATATCTTTCACCTTCAGATGCATTTGCAGTAACAATTCGACCAATTTCATTTGTTTGCTTTCTTGGAGTTCAAATTCTAGCTCTAGCATCCCAAACAAAATAAATGGGGAAGTCTCTATATAATATTTTTTTAGCCTCTTGATTTGTAAGATTCATATGAAAATATCCAGTTAACATTGTACGTTTCACATAATCTCTAGAAACAATTGTCGGTAATCATCAGAGTTCCTAAATGTAACTAGTTGACCATTTTTAAGGTGCAATTATAATGGAATAACAGATGGAGAATTCTCGGATAAAATAAATTCGTAAATTCTCCAAGTTGCTTCTGACGGATATATCCACCTAGCTTGTTGCGATCTCATCAATGCCATGATCAATTTCACTATTGTTTAAAGAAAAACTAATTAAGTCATGACCTTTGTAAACATATTTGTATAAATATCTAACGATCTTTATGGCCGAACATATTTCCACATTAATATGACAATCATATTTAGCTATAAAAGAAAGATTATAAGGCATTACCCATCTATTCTGTAAATACTCTCATCTAAACTTAACTTGTTCACCATTGTTTCGTCATTTGTATAAAGGGTATGAATTATTGCCTAAAGTAGTAATTGATGTTTATTATATGGGGGTACTTATTTTTACACGAATGGTTCTTTTCCATACAAACATTATTGTGATTTGAAATTCCACATAGGCCATGCATCATATGATTGATAACATGAGAACGTAGATAAGGGTATGGTAAGTATTTTGGTTAGGAATTTAGTATGAAACAATACTATCAATCACATTGGTGGAGGTGATTTTTGGCCATGTTTTAAAATCAACAAGAAATGAGCACGTGGGGCCTCTTTTTGTGAAATTCAATTACATATATGTATGTTGCAATAGGCTCAAATATTTTTTTCTCTAAATAGGTCATGCTTTAAAGCCTCCAATTTAGATCTGAACGTACATGACATTAAATGAGGTCTATTATACAACTCATCATTGTGTCTTAATTCTTGCTTAATCTCTGGCAAATTAGGATTGCAGGTTATTGTTAAAAAAATATTACGTTCCCCAAACCTTTGAACTAAAGTCATTGCATCCATATATCTTTTTTTTTCTTATTATTGAAAGTGATCCCCAAATTAAAAGGTTTCAAACATGGAGTGCCACTTTGGAAACCGGTTGAAACTTGGAGGACCTCAAGCGCACTTCTTGGAGTTAATGCTTTAATTTGGACCCTTTGATTTTATCCTACGACTGGGATTGTTTTGGCTGGGTATATTGTCTCTCCCCTCAGCTCCTTCATGCAGACATTTTCTTCTTCACTATTCGTGCAATTTGGTTCTTTCTCCCTCTCGGTTTAAGCGATTTTCTTACACCATTTTTGTATAATTTCTTGTAGCATAACTAGGCCATAGTGTAGGCCAGTTGGGTAGTGCTATTGTGTTGTGCGGTGATGTTGTATTTGTGAGGGGAGGTTTTGGTTTCTTCAGAAGAAACTTGTGCGCGATTTGTGGTGTGATTTCTTGTATTTTGAACTAATATTGAAAGGTTTTAGCTAGTGGAATATGCTTGATCTTGAGCCCCCCAGATGTAGGCAATTTTCCGAACTAGGTCACCAAATTGCTGAGGTGTTCTTGTTCTTTTTTCCTTTAATTTTTGTTTATATATGTATGTTATCAGCAATAAATCACTCAATTACGAGTTGTGGACTGGTAAACCCCCTAATTTGACCCACATTAGGGTATTTGGATGTGCTGCATGTGTACATCAGAATGAGGATAAGTTGGAGCCAAGGGTTACCAAGTGTATGATGTTGGGGTATTCTAACAGGGTGAAAGAGTGTAAGTTGTGGATGATAGGAGTTCAGGGTATAAAAATTATTATTAGCTAGGATGTTGTGTTCAATGAATTTGAGATGCCTTGTTTGAAGAAAAATGTCAAGAGGCTATTAATAGGACTAAGAGTGTCGTAGAGTTGACCAAGTTGACTAATACTCATAGTGATACCCCAGAGCTTTTAGTTCCTCTGGTTGAAGAGGATGAAGTTGGACCTGCTGAACATGCAAGTGATGGGGATGTTGAACCCCATGATGAGATTGAACCTGAGATACCTAACCTCATAGATAATGATACCACCTTACAAGACTACCAATTGGTTA
Source organism: Ligustrum vulgare (assembly GCA_963555705.1). Taxonomy (NCBI): domain Eukaryota; kingdom Viridiplantae; phylum Streptophyta; class Magnoliopsida; order Lamiales; family Oleaceae; genus Ligustrum; species Ligustrum vulgare. The sequence goes on along the minus strand of OY743169.1, from coordinate 54,358,633 downwards.
TGGATAGGGAAAGGAGACAAGTGAGACCTAACCCTAGGTATAAAATTCAGAATTTGACTGATCTTGCCTTAGTTTCAGGTGAAACCATTGAGAACATAGAACCTACTTTCTATGTAGAAGCTAAGAATGCACCTAAATCTGAAAACTGGATAGAGGCAATGAGAGAAGAAAAGAAATCTCGAAGTGAAAAAAAACTTGGAGTTTGGTCAAGGTACCTGAGAAACAAAAGATAATCCAATGTAAGTGGATTTACAAGTTAAAGGAGTGATTAAATCCCATAGATCCTTTAAGATATAAGGCTTTGTTATCATTGCTTGTATATCATCACGATGAAATAAAATTAACTTGGAGTTCTTGTTATTATACATAGATGATATTGCTCTTGATTTGTTCATTGATGATACTTAAATGGGAAGTATTGAAATATGTACATTGGATCTGAGGAGATATTGTGATGAGTCTTATGTTTATGTGTTATAGATAATGTAATATTGTGAGGATTTATAGATGTATGCTATGCTGGGATATTGGCAATTGGATGTTGATTTCCTCCTATATGTTTAATCTTGTGTGATGGTTATGTGAGTTGCAAATTATTATTATTTTTTATTTTGCACATAGTTCTATTATCCACGATCTAGTCTGAGCATATTGGCACCATAGAAGTCATTAAAGGAGCGCTGATATTTAATGATCTTCTATATAAACTTTGTAATTTTTTGGTGATATGATTATATGCTTTGACTGTTAGCATGTACATTGTTATGGAACAATCTTGTTTTTCACGGTTGCACTATACATATAGACGGAGTTTATGTATTCTTATTTGAGGTGTCACAGGGTGAAGGAAATCTTGAATAAATGTGCATTTTATTTGAGACATGTCACATGGTGGTGTAAATCCTGAATAAATGTTATCACATTTTCTCAAATATGGTACTAATGTCATAACATGGTAAAGTTCAAGAGTTGTTTGGATCTCTTGAACATTGGTAAAGGTAGTGAAATCCAGTTTTATTGGATTCTATGTTGAGTTGTAATTAATTTCATTTACTTTCATTTGCATGTACCGGGCGACGGGCGACGATGGTGATGATTAAGCCTATCCACTTTGCTAAAGGAACCATGAGAGTAAGGGATGAGAAGTTTGGAGATCAAGGTGAAGATTATTGAAAGTGATCCCCAAATTAAAAGGTTTCAAACTTGGAGGGCCACTTTGGCAACCGGTTGAAACTTGGAGGGACTCAAGTGCAATTCTTGGAGTTAATACTTTAATCTGGACCCTTTGATTTTATCCTACAGCTGGGGATTGTTTTGGCTGGGTGTATTGTCTGTCTCCTCAGCTCCTTCACATAGACATTTTCTTCTTTACTGTTAGCGCAATCTGGTTCTTTCTCCCTCTCGGTTTAAACAAATTTCTTGTACCATTTTTGTATAATTTCTTATAGCATAACTGGGCCATAATGTAGGCTACTTGGATAGTGCTATTGTGTTGATTTTGGTGCGGCGACGTTGTATTTGTAAGGGGCGGTTTTGGTTTCTTCGGAAGAAACTCGTGCGCGATTTGTGGTGTGATTTCTTGTATCTTGAACTCTCATGGGAAGGTTTTGGCTAGTGGAACGGGCTTGATCCTGAGCCCCCAGATGTAGGCAATTTTTCGAACTGGGTCACCAAATTACCGAGGCATTCTTGTTCTTTTTCCTTTAATTCTTATTTATATATGTATGTTATCCGCAATAAATCACTCAATTAGGCACGAAAATCCCAACACTTACATATATCTAGGGCCATCGGTGAAGGATGATGGTAAAATAATTATTTTTACCAAGTTTATACTCTCTAGTTTACCCTATTCCCAAATTGTCAATAATTCCTTGGTATAATTCAGTATGTATATGTTAGTTATTTAGAAAGTAATAATCTAGATGTTTCAAATTTCACATACATGTCAACTATGTATTATTGTAAAAGTCTACCAGCATGAAGCAAGATCGAGTTACCCACAGTTCAAATTTGTAACTTATAACAACAGTATTCCAGACAAGAATTGGAGATCTTTTATTCTATTTTTAATGCCTAAAAGAAAGAAAGAAAGGGGAAAATATTTCAAATGATATAGCAATATAAGAATTTAATTACACTACAAATGGATTAAGGAAAGAAAGTTTGTAGTAACATGCGTGCATTTTCTTTCTCAATTAGTTATTGTGCAGAGTTGATATTTTTTATATGCATTTTATTTTCAACCAAAAAACAAGAATGATGTTTTTTTTATTAATTCTTTCAATACCCTCGTGCCATCTAGACTCACCATAAGGAAAAAACATAAGGAAACAACAAAGGGTATTGAAGAGGATCATGAGAACCAAAGTAATAATATACTTTTTGAGATGAACTAGAATGACAAAAAATGTATATGTCGCGAACTGGAACTTCTGTAATAGGGTCTTCATCAACCCAAATTCTGGCTACTTGAGATGTTGAAATATTGTATACTCCTCGATCAAGCCCAGGATCACATTTTATTTGTATTTTATGCGTTTCTAAAGCTTTGACGTTATTTAAAAAGTGGAAAAATTTAGAATAAGTATAGATCTTTAAAATATTGTCAATTTTTGGAACATTGATTCTGAAATTGATTAGAACTATCCATATGATTCTGAACTTCATTTTTTAGTATCGTAATACAATTGTAAAACTTGGTTTACCATTATTGGTATTAATGGATTCACTGGACATGAAAGCAAAATGGTTATTATAACTTCAACAAATAGTCTTAAATTGTAAGACTTTCAGTTGAGGATGATGTGAATAAATCATACAAGTCAGACGACACAGTATTTATGCACAATCTAAGTTTAGAACTACAATTTTTTTTTTCCTTTTGCGTTACAATAATTACAAATTGTAGGCAGTGTTAAAATGTAAGGTTCAATTAGAATTGAAAGTAAATTTAAGGTTGAATTTGTTCTACAAGTTGAATTTCACTATTAAATATACATGTATATTCTGTACAAGATTCAGGACATGGGACGATGTAGCAAGAACTGTGTTTCTTAGTAGTGCACAACACTAGGTCACTATAGTGCGAATCTACAACAGAGAAGCTTAAGTTATATTTTTTTATGAGCCCATATGCATAACCACATAATAAAAATTCTACAACTATTACAATGGACAAAGCTTGAAAGAATATAAAAATTTGGAAAAATATAATTTTATTTACAAGGTAAAAATCTTCAAAAAAAAAAAAAAAAAAAAACCTAATGCACATAGAACTATGGAATTTAAATATAACATGTTATTATAACATGCACTAATACTGCTTTCATAAGTTGAACCAGGGGCGGACCCATTAAGGGTCCAGTGGGTGCAGCCGCACCCACTAGATCCAGCCCAGAATTTTTTTTGGCCCATTTTTCAACTACAACCTTTTTTTTTTCCCTTTCATTTCCGCCTAAAGCTTCAGCACTTAGCACAGCAGCTCTCTCATCTCTTTTCTTCTTTCATCAACCCTCTCAGCCACTTCACAACCTCGCCGCCGCCACCGTCGACCTAAAAATCCAACCTCATCGTCGTCGTTCGTCCGCCTGCCATCCAGACCCAGACCCTCCCAGTACCTTACCTGCACTCGGCGCCGCAGTCTCGCTCCCGTAGAGTCGCACAGCAGCAGCAATCAGCAAGCAACATCACTCAAACTTCGAACCCTCGACCGGTCAACCGAAAGTTGAACTTGAACCAGAGGTCCAGACTCCAGATTTAGAACCTACCCTTTACGCCATAAGCACTTGCAGTCTGACTCTTGCACGAAGTAGATTTCTTTGGATTAATTAATTAATTCCAGCTTTATTTGGTATTTTGGTTCATTGGTTGTGTAATGTGTATGTGTTTAACAGTTTTTATCATTTCACGTTCTTGAGAGTTGAGAGTTGAGGTCTCTGACAGTGGCCGTGGGTAAGTAATGACTAATAGTGTTAATACTTAATGGTTTTCCAATTTCAAGTATTGAATTGTTTAATTTGTTTTGTAAATTGTAAGTTGTAACTTCTTTTTAATAGATAATGGAAATTACAATTTGAATTAGGAATTTAGGATGGAAAATAGAAATTCTTTTGTTTTTGAATTTTGAGGATGGATGGATGTAATATTAGAAATTTAGAATTAACTATTCCAGTTGCTACTGCTACAGTTGAAAGGGTATTTTCTGCTGTGATTATTGTGAAAAATTGACTCCGCAATCGGATTGCAGACCAATGGATGAATGAAAACTTAGTGGTGTATGTTGAAAAAGATGTATTTAATCAAATTGATAATGAGACTATTATTCGACGTTTTCAAAGTATGAGAAGTTGTAAGGAACAATTGTAAAAAATGTACTACATTTTGAATACTATCGTTGACTTATTAGAAATTAATTTTTTCCATTATTCTGTTTCGCACCCACTGATCTAAAATCCTGGGTCCGCCACTGAGTTGAACCAAACACATCAGACTGTGGGAATTTTTATTTTTCTTCATTTGCAGACATGTTTGCATCCATAAACTGCAAAGTAAAACATTGTGAAAACATATTTTATTTTAAAATATTTGACACCTCATGTGATAATATAATAAGAAATTATATAATGAATTTATGTAACAAATACATCATCTACAACTCCATAAAATAGTAATTATGTTTTAGATAGATAAAAAAAATATGGTTTTTTGACATAGCATAAATTCTGAAGAAATAAATTATTATGGAACTTTAGAAGAAGTATTATTACGTATTTATTTACAAAAAATGTATAAAGAGAAACTTTTATTTTTCAACACATAAAGAAATCATCGACCTAGTAACTGTGATAGACGTTGAGGTCGACCAACACGTCTTTCTATGTTTCCTTCCAATTTCTTGTGTTTTACATATAAGTCTTCGTCTCTCATTTCGCTATTTAACTAGTATAGAAAGACTCATACGCGTCAGTTGTTCAGGACAATATGTGTCAGTTGTAAAAGCGATGTGTTTGGCAGAGATGCGTAAAATTTGAACAATACACGTCGGTTGTAAATCGACGCCTAAAGTTGACTTTAGGCGTCGGTTGTTGAAAAAAAATCGACACCTAACATTAACTTTAGGCAATGGTTGTAGTACAAAACCGATGCCTAAAGTTGACTTAGGCGTCAATTTTTATGTAAAAACCGACACCTAAAGTCCTTAGAAACCGACACCTAACGTTAATATTTAGGTGTCGATTTTTATGCAAAAACCAACGCATATTTATTTTTTTTATTTTTTATTTTTTTCATCAAATCACCTATATGGCTATATCTACTACATTCTCAGCATGCACATCACCAAATTTATCACCACCTAACATATATATAATCGACATAAGTGTAATAAAATTAAATAAATCAACAAACTAAATATCATATTAGTTCTACATTTACAATATTGTTAATTAGTTTTATAAATGTTTACATGTTTGTACAAAAAACCAAAATTTACGTACTTTTCAACGAAGTATATTGCCCATAAATTTCGAAGCTCGTCAATTTCCTCCGTTAATAGTATTCTTTAAATGCTTACAAATAATTAAAATAAATTATTAGTTATTTGTTAAAATCCATAATTAAATAATTCTTAGTATTCAGTGACTTATACCTCATCTAAAGAAGTGTGTTGAGAATAGTCTGTGATTATCTCAAACATGTTTCTCATAACATAGTAACCACACTCAGAACTTCAGGTTGATGAGGACATTGAAATTTGCACATTATTGAAAACTAATATTAGTAATTACTAAATAGAATATGGAACTAATTCAGAATCGAAACACTTTTTCAATTTACAGGGCATATTGTCCTCTTTCCTCCACATGCCCAAAACATTCTAAAAATCCTAAAGTTTTAATAAATATGAACAAGTTATAAATTAATAATAAAACTAAAAATTCCTATAGAAGTTTTAGTAGAATCTCCCCTGTAAATTGAATTTATCCAACCTGTAGAGAGATCATGCTATTTAAAACTATCTCAGCTTATCTATAATCACAACACAAACACATCAATTTCACCTAAAATCTTCACAATTATTCCATGAAAACTATCCCAACTTATTCATCATGCATTAAACAAAATCCTAAAGAAATTTCAGCAGAATCTCCTCTTATAAATTTGGACTTAGCCAACCTGAAGGGGGAATCAAAATACCACAATAAAATCAAAATATTCAACCTCAACATATTCAAAACTCAAACCCAACTCCAATCAAACTTCAATATCATCAACTATTCCAAAATTAATCCAAAATCAGTTCCCAACTCCTCAACAACAAAAATCTATAAGCAATACCCATCGACACATAAATACAACCAAACAATTTCAAAGCTGAATAAATAAAAATAGAAATTTAAGCTATGCTCTCAACTCAAACACACAATTGCACTTTATATAAAAAATAACATTCAAGCTATGCCCACAACTCAAACACACATAAAAAATAACATTCAGGCTACGCCCCCCAGACTCAAATTAAATTTGTAGATATATATACCTCAAATTATTTAGACCCAATACTCAATAATATATATGTCGTTCAATCGAACCTCGCCTCAACCTCGAGCTTTTGACCTACAAAAAAACTTTTCGTAGTTTAGAGTTACAAATTTCCATTAAAGAGAAATAAAACTTTCTAACCATTCCTCATATTTACAAATCCCAAAAGCTCAAATTAAACGTACAACCTAAATTCTTAAGTTTTCCAAATTTGAAATTGAATACACACATATGTATATAAACACGCACATCTATACAATATTTCCCAAATAGTTAACTAAAACAACTAAAATCAAAATTTCGAAATCTAAAATTTATTTTCACAAGTTAAAAAATCTAATACACACACACACACACACACACACACACACACACAAAACAAAAGGATAATGTGCATGTGAGTGCGTGCATGACTTTCGATGTGTGTGTGTGTGCGCGCGCATGCATGCGTACGCGTGTGTGCATGTGCGTGTGTGTGGTGTGTGTGTGAGGGTGTGTTTGGCCGATGTGGTGAGGGAAGGGAGAGCGGCTACTTACTGGCAGTAGGTGGCGAAGAGAGGGATCCACAATGTGCTTTAATCAGTTCTTGTGGTTGATCGGGCATTTAGTGGAGGTATGAGTGAAGAGAGCGGCGCGACGATGGGAGAAATTGACTGAAAATCGGGTTTTTAGGGTTTCAAATTGAAGGTTTAGGCGTCGGTTTTAGAAAGAACCGACACATATAGTTAATAATATTCATATAAGTGTCGTTTCTTTTTAGAACCGACACCTTTATGTTATATGTGTCAGTGCTTTTTACAATCGACGCATATAACCAAAATTTATTTACAAAATCGCCACCTCATTTTTATACGCATCTATTGTTGGAAAAATAATGTGCATTGAATTATTTTTTGGGCCAAATCTGTACTAGTGTTTTTTTGCTTGTAAGGGAAACATGTTCAATTCCATCACTGTCGCACTCATTGGTAGTGCATAACAGATGATAAGTAGACATTATCTACAAACATAATAACCGATCATAATTATTTGTCAATGTGAAAGGTACATTAATTAATTCGAAGAAATGCTTTTGTATAAGTAAAAAAATAAATAAAAAATAGCGTAACATTTAAACTTTTAACCTTATTCCATTCTTATTTTATTCAAGTGCCTACATGATTTATTTTACAGTATAGATGTGCTTGTATTATCTTAAAGCTCTTCTAAATATATTACTAAGAATTATGTGATATATATTTGGATGATGGAGGGTAGTTTAAAATCAGGGACAATATGATGTAGCCATATATAGAGTCAAACATATTTATTTGGATGATTATATTGACATTACAACTTTTGTTAACTACACCACATTTTAATTGTAATGAATATTCCTTAGCTTTTCTTATTTTTACAATTATGTTCTCAAATTTTTCATATAACTTTTTTTTTTTATCTTTAATCATTTATTAATTTTCACACCTTCTCCATAGAAACGATTTTTGTCCAAATATTTGTTATCGGGGCGAAAAAGACTTATTTATCTCTCATATTTTTAAATAATCAAAATTAATGCCTAATACAAAAATAAAAAACAAATATTTCCTCTCTTTTCAATGCATATTAACATAATGTTTAGATAGAAGTTGTGATTAGAAACAAAATATGTTAATTAATTGAAAATTAAGAATAATAACATGTTGAAAAAAATTGGAGACATAAAATCAAAAGTGAACAAATATTTAAATCTTTTTTTGTAACTAAAATGTAGTGTAGATATAAAAAATTGTTGTGCGAATATAAATACCATATTTATATATCACACTACAGGGGCATGTATGAGAAGTCATATTAGACAATACTTACAGTTTATCCTCAACCTCAACTTTGTTGGATACTGGTTTAATAAATCGAGAACTTGGTTAAGTATTGAAAACCGACTAAAGTGACTTTGTATCAATTTCGGCCAAATATTCAAACCTGACCTAATTCGTTTAGGCAAAATAAGTTGCCACGTCGCCAAATCGGGGCGCAGAAATGGGTATATTTGACATTTCAAAACCAATATCGGATGAAAGAGAAATTACGGAAATATTAATGATGAAAATCAGGTCAAAATTTTTGCACATGCGATCACACGTCAACTTTTTTTGTTTAAGTTTCTATCTTGCATAAATCCATGTGATCGCACAGATTATAACCATGCAATAGCATTGTAGTCCAAATAGTTGTATCTTTTCGAAGTGATGCATAGTTTGGCTCCACAACCCTTCTCATCTATAAATAGGACCTTTAGGATGTCCTAATCCTCACACCAATGACATGCAAACATAATATCATTTTCTTAACAGTACAATAATAAATATCGAATGTATATTTTCATTAATATGAATTGTGTAAATATATACAGTAGACAGTCTTGCAATACAATAACGGAATAATTTAGAGTTTACACATTATGGTAATTTACATCAACTAGGAAACATTTATTAGATAGAACTCTAATTATGGTTGCAATCTATTCATCGCCTTGTCTTCCAAGATAGTGGAATCATCGTGACCCAAGGCTTTGTCACATGGGTTGGACTCGGCTTGGTCCGTTTCCTTTACTGGCCCTTGCAAGATGGAGTGTCCACTGGAGACTCCAATCTTGGGATGAAGACAAAGAAATTCTGAGCTAGATAAAGGTTTAGTGAGGATGTCTTCTAATTGATCATGGGAGGAAATGTAAGAGACATTGAAAGAGTTATTGGTGACATGACTGGGCATGAAGTGATAGTCAATAGCAATGTGCTTCATGCGGGAGTCAAAGACAGGGTTAACAAGCAAGTAAGTGGCACCAAGATTATCATAATGAATGTTGGGATTTGGAAGATAGTGAGACATGAAATTCAGATAAAGACCTTTGACCCAGAGAGTTTCGGAAGCATAGGACGCAAGGGCATGGTACTCAGCCTCAGTCGAAGATCGACCTATAGCACATTGCTTTTTAGAGCACCAAGAGATAGGTGATGAGCCTAGATAGACAATACAAGCAGAGGTGGATGAGCGATCCTCACAATTCAGCTCAGTCGGAATTGGTAAAGGTAGAAAGAGAGAGAAAATGATTTTGGTGAAGAAGTAGACCATAAAAGATTGTCTATTTGAGATAGCGGAGCAGACGCTTAACATCAGTCCAGTAAATTTCAGAGGGACGATGCATAAATTGAGAAAGCTTGTTGACTGAGAAGCATATGTACGTCCATTTGAGAGTGAGATATTGAAGTGCTCCAACAGCACGTCGATACTCAGTGGCATCGACAATAGGATAACCATCAAAAAGGGACAGAGGGGAGAGAAAGACATGGGCGTGGAGACCTCTTTGGAACCAATCATGTTAGTGCACTCAAGAAGATCCCGAATGTACTTGTGCTGACTTAGAAAAAGGTCAAAAAAAGCAGGATTAACCTCAACACCTAAGAAGTAACTAAGATGACCTAGGTCCTTACCGACGAACCTGGCCGAGAGTGCAGCAATGAATTTTGATAGCTCATGGGGGCTACTCCCTGTGATGAGAAGGTCATCAACGTAAACTGTTAACTTATTTTAAGTTATGTTTATTGGCAAAAAACCAATGGGGGAGATTGTTAACTTATTTTAAGTTATGTTTATTGGCATTTTTTTATTTTCCTACAGGTTTGTAATTTGATAAATTTAGTTTATTACTAAATATCTTTATTTAGTAATTTATTAAGTTTTAATTAAATTACTTATTTTGACGTATTGTGAATATTTATCTCCTATATTGTTGGGATAATTATCTTGTGATAATTGATATTGTTTGGAGATAAAAGTGTGATAAGTATGGTGATAATTTATAGAATTCTATCACTTATCACTTATGATAAGGGTCAAGAATTGTGATAATATTTTACTAGGCTTAGAATTTTATCTTTATCACTTATTATTTTTTTATAAGTATTAAGCGTGTGTTTGATAAACGTTAAAATCTCATTTTAATGAGTTTTCTCATTTTGGTACAGTAACTATGATAATATTTTACCAGACTTAGAATTTTATCTTTATCACTTATTATTTTTTATAAGTATTAAGCGTGTGTTTGATAAACGTTAAAATCTCATTTTAATGAGTTTTCTCATTTTGGTACAATAACTGGATATTAAACAATTGCATGAAATCACAACATCTATGAAAAGTCACGAATAGAGAGAAGTACCATCGAAACACGTGGCAAATGTATTTCCGTCTATCCATAGTTGAAAAGTCAAAATTTTACACCTGTTGGCAATCGGACAATTTAATTCAAATAACTTGGTTGCAGTTTTTACTTGTATTAGGCCGATAGCGTACAATTTTAAAATATTGCACGCATGGGACCCACAACCCACAAAATGTGATTTGAAAAAAAATTCATTAAAAAGTTTATCAAACAGACGCTAAGATAATATTTTAGCCTTATTAAAATAATCCTATTGGCCGAGTATCCTCATGATTTCATTCTTGGTGTCCAAGTTTATCTTTTATGGTAAGATTATATCAAGAAATATTGTGATTGGCCGAAAATCTCTTCATGGCCGAGCATCTTGATCTTGATATCTTGTGATTTTGGTATATTTCTTGATGATATATTTTGTGATTATTCTTGACACTCAAGCTTATCCTTGATATGGTAAGTTTCTTCTTGGTATGGTCAAGAATATTTCAATCTTATCTTTGTATATGGTAAGATTATTTGGTCGAAAATCTTGATTATGAAGAATCTTGATAAGGCCGAAAATATGGTTGACTGGTATCAAAGTTTATCACTTGATTGATAAATGGTAAGATCTTTCAAGATTTATCATTATCTTATTTTATGGTAAGATTTATTTAAGAATAATTATCTTACCTTTTTCTAATTATCTCTACTGTATTTTGCAGGTATTAGAGATCTTGTGTAATAAGGAAACTTGGAATTCAAGTAACCTAATTGCACTTTAAATAGAAGAAAAATGGGATGTTTTTCTTAAGACGTGAAAAATAAAAAAATCTATGTGGTGCTTCACAATATACACGTCCACTTCATTAAGAAGTCTTGAAGCTAATTTTTCGTGTGGTGCAAGAGAATTAAAGGCTTCAATTGTGTCGTGACTTCGCTACTCCAGGAGGAGAATTCAATCACTTAGAGAAGGAGAGAATTTCAGCGTGAAGATCAAACGGGTGGTTTGGATCAAAATCGAACGGGAGTTCGTGTTGCTGAAGATTATTGCAGATTCAAAGAAAGCTACAGAAGAGTGGTGGGACGCCAGCTCATATTACATGCCACAGAAGGATCAGGGAGTGATCTATTTCTTGGATGTTTGATAAAGTCTATGCTTAGATTTATCTTGTAGTTTAGATTGATCTGTATAAACTCGTTCCTTATATAGTGATTGATTTTTGTCCACATGATGCGGTCCTCGGGTTTTCCCTATTAGGGTTTTTCCCACGTTAAGCTCAAATTATCGTGTTCTTGTCTATTTGCAAATACTGCGCCATTTAGTTAATCTGTTCACGAATTAATATCCAGATGAATCTGGGTCACCAGGATTCATCTGGATCTGAGCTAAAACAGAACTTCACGTTTTTTCTAGATAAATTCTGAAAGTCAGTTTCATTCTATTTATAACAAGACTTCACATACGTCTGTTTATACTTTAATGTTCTGACAAAACTACGATAGCCAGATTCATCTAACTAATAACAATATTGAAAAACAGCAGTTTAATCTGTGACAGTCTGTTCGTTTAAATATTAAATTTAGACAACTTTAAATCTTCAATTGGTATCAGAGCGGGTTCACTTCTAGAAAGTGAGATCCGGTTGTCTAAGATGGAATATTCTGCATCACTTAGACACCTTTGTTGACTGACAATAATTATGCATATTGGAAAATTCGTATGAAAATTTTTATTCAGTCTATTGATGAACGTTGTTGGACATCTGTCCTTGATGGTTACACAACACCCACTGTCACTGTTGGAGGTGTTGTCACAATTGTATCTAGAAGTGCTTATACTGTTGATGAATTAGCTAATGCAAATTGGAATTCTAAAGCAGTTAATGCTATTGTTTCTTTGGTTGATCCAGATCAATTCAAGATAATCTCATCCTTAAGAACCACCAAGGAAGCATGGGATGCTTTGAGGGTAGCAAACGAAGGAACCAATGCTGTCAAAACCTCCAAGCTACAGATGATCACTCTTGAGTTTGAACAACTATCTATGGATGAGCGAGAAGACTTCAAAAGTTTCTACGCCAAATTGAGTGATCTCACAAACTCAGCTGAAGCCCTTGGTAAAACATACTCCAATGAGTAGATTGTACAAAAGATTCTCAGATCTTTACCAGAAAAATTTCATGTAAAAGTAACGGCCATTGAAGAAAGCAAGGATCTTTCAACCATGCGAGTTGAGGAACTTTTAGGCTCATTAATGACCTACGAGTTAAATTTGGCCCGAAGAAAGAAAGAAAAGAAATCAGGGATTGCGTTCAAAACAAGCAATGAAGAGCCAGACGAATCTGGAGAGACAGATGAGGATGAAAGCTTCTCACTTCTCACCAGGCAGTTCAAGAAATTCCTCAAACGCAAACAGAAAGAAAGATCTTCCAACCTTCAAAGCCAGAATCAAAATCAACAAAAACAAAGGAAGAAAAACAATTTCTATCCTAGGAACAATGCTAATTCATTTGAAGGAAAGCCTAAGAATCGTATTCAGTGCAGAGAATGTGAAGGATATGGACGCATAGCTGAAGAATGTCCCAACACTCTAAACAAGACCAAAGGAATGATGGTCATGAATGATACATCGAGTGATGGAGACACAGATGAATCTGGATCAGATTCAGATAGCTGCAATTCTGAAAAACAGGTAACTACCTTTACTGCTTTAGAGTCACCTGGAACTGATTCTGGAAACTCTTCTTATGCAGGAACTAACTCAGATGAATCTGGATTAAACACTGAAATTTTGAGGAAAGAAATTCAAGATGCAGAAGAAAAGATCCAACTGTTGCAAGCTATGGCTGAACGCAACAGGGAAAGTAATCCAGATGTATCTGCCTTTCTAGATGACGAAGATGATGAGGTAAGCAGATTGAGTGCAGGGCTCGCTAAAGCACAAGACAAGATCAAGAAACTGGTACTTTCTAAATCAAGGGAGACCTGCTAGCATAAAAAGTGGACTTGGATATGAAGGCAAGGGTAAAGGTAAAACTTATGATAACAAGATGGTCTTTGTGAAAGAAACAGGATATGGAAAGAATGACAAGGCAGAAACTACACAAACGCATCTACTCCCTACCATCATCTGTTCAACGCTGCTGGAACTCAATACTCACATCCAGCCAGGAAACATCCAGGTAGAAAATTTCAATCGAATCTGTACAAGAAGGATGAATCTGTCCGTCATACTGGCAGAAAATTTCAACCTCGTCAGAGTCAGTAGGATACATCTGTCTTCCAGGTATTCTGTAATTTTGTGCTAAGTCTGGTCATGATGTTTTTATGTGTCATGAGTACTTGAAATTAATCAACTCACACAAAAGAAGACTTGTTTCTAGGCAAGAAAAGAAAATTAGAACTAACGCTTATGTAGTTCAATTATCTTTCTGTACTCTGATTCCTAACACTTGGTATTTTGATAGTGGATGTTCTAGACACATGACAGGTGATCTCTCTTTGTTGTCACACTTTGAAAAAGGTGAGACAGGTGTTGTTACCTTTAGTGATGGCCAAAAGGGTAAGATAGATGGATCTGGTATCATCAATATCAAAGGATTGCCTACATTAACAAATGTTTTGTATATTATTGGGCTTAAAGCAAACTTGGTTAGTGTAGGTCAATTATGTGATGATAACCTGCTTGTCCAATTCTCTAAAGATTATTGCAAGGTATTGAGTTGTGACAGGAACTTAAATCCATTGGAAAATATCCTGTTTAAGGGAATTAGATCCAAGGATAAATGCTATACACTTGAAAGTCACATAACTTGCAGTTCTGTAAGGGCCAAAATCGAGGAGTTATGGCACAACCAGTCAAGACATCTAAACTACCATGACCCCTTAAAGATGGCTAAACTACAAGCTGTGAGAGGCCTACCCAATATCGAGAATATTCCAGATGGAATCTGTACTGATTTTCAAAAGGGTAAGCAAATCAAGCATCATCACAGGCCAGGTATGTCTCTCAACACCTCTCGTATTCTTGAACTTACACACATGGATTTGATGGGTTCTATTCAAAAGGAAAGTATTGGTGGTAAGAGATACATCTACGTATGTGGTGAAGATTTCTCTAGATATAACATGGTTATGTTTATTCGTGATAAATATGATGCTCTTGAAAAATTTTCTAATCTTGTTCAGAAATTAAGTAATGAAAAGGCTGACAAACAGGAAGTAGAGGCTGATCAGTTGGAGATTCAACCAAAACAGCAAGCTAAAACTGGAGAGAAACTACACCTAGCAGAAAGTCAAAATGATACTGAAGAATCCGATCAGGATGAGTCTGGGCACCCAGTAATATCTGCAGATCGAGACGAATCTGACTTCCCAGATACACCTGATATTGCAGAATCAGAACCATCGAGACTTCCACCTGCTAGGATTCAAAAGGATCATCCACTTGATAACATTTTCATTGATATGTCTAAGAGAAATGTGACCAGAAGAAAATTTGCTGTCGAGATGGGAAACATCTGTCACATGTCTCAAATTGAGCCAAAGAATGTCAAGGAAGCGTTGACAGACGAACACTGGGGACAGGCTATGCAGGAGGAACTCAATCAATTTGAAAGAAACAACGTCTGGGAGCTAGTACCACGTCCTAAAGAAGGTAATGTAATTGGAACCAAATGGATCTTCAAGAACAAATCAAATGAACAAGGAAATGTGGTAAGAAATAAATCCAAACTTGTTGCTCAAGGCTATACCCATATTGAAGGGATAGACTTTGACGAAACATTTGCTCCAGTAGCCAGACTGGAATCCATCAGGCTGTTGCTAGATGTGTCCTGCTACATTAATTTCAGACTATTTCAGATGGATGTCAAAAGTGCCTTTCTGAATGGAGTGCTTAATGAGGAAGCTTATGTGGAGCAGCCCCAAGGATTCATAGATCCATCTCACCCAGACTATGTCTTTAGACTCAAAAAGGCGTTATATGGCTTGAAACAAGCCCCCAGAGCTTGGTATGAAAGGCTCACATCATTCTTGTTAAGCAACAAATACAAAAGGGGAGGAACTGATAAAACTCTTTTTCATTAAGTATCTAAATCTTGGACTAACTGTAGCTCAGATATATGTAGATGACATAGTATTTGGGTCTACATCTAAGTCCAAAATTGGTGAATTTATAAATACAATGAAAAGAGAATTTGAAATGAGTATGGTTTGTGAACTAACATTTTTTCTTGGTTTGTAGGTACAACATGATGAATCTGGCATATTCATATCTCAAGCAAAATATGCTAAAAATCTGGTGAAGAAATTTGGACTTGAAGATGCAAAGGCAATGAGAACTCCCATGGAAACTACTCTAAAACTTTCAAAGGATGATAGTGGAAAGGATGTAGATCCATCCCTCTACAGAAGCATGATTGGAAGTCTTCTGTTCCTTACTGCCAGTAGGCCAAATATATCCTTCAGTGTAGGAGTATGTGCAAGATATCAGGCCAAACCCAAGGAATCTCATGTTGCTGCCGTAAAAAGATTCATCAGATATGTAAGTGGTACCTTGAGTTATGGAATTTGATTTACTAGAGACACCACTGCTCTTCTTGCAGGTTATTCAAATGCAGACTGGGCAAGAAATGTGGATGATCGGAAGAGTACATCTGGAGGCTACTTTTACATTGGAAGCAATCTGGTAGCATGGCTAAGTAGAAAACAAAATTCAGTGTCCTTTCCACAGTCGAAGCGGAGCATATAGCAGCCGGTAGTTGCTGTACACAGCTCCTTTGGATGAAACAAATGTTGGAAGATTATGGGATATCTACAGAACAAGCTACTATGTACTGTGATAACACTAGTGCCATCAACATTTCTAAAAACCCTGTCCAACACTCCAGAACAAAACACATTGATATCAGACACCACTTCATCAGAGAATTGGTGGAACAAAAGATTATCAATCTGGAGCACATACAGACTGGTCTACAGCTTGTAGATTTGTTCACTAAGGCCCTCGATATTGTCAAATTTGAAAGCCTTAGGAAACAAATTGGAGTATCACCTTCTCCTGAATAGGAACATGCATATTTAAAAAAAATGCATTTTTTTTTCTTTTTTGCATGCATTTAGGTTAACTTATCCTATTCTTGTACTAAGTAGATCATGTTTTTGCTTGCAGATATATCTGAGTGCTTGAGGCTGATAACGAGACAGATACGTCTGGCTGATGACAATCAACATGTCTCCGGATGAATCTAACTAGCACTCAAATCTGGACAATCCTAAGGATAAGTCACTGTTGTCTAAGTCATATGGTTTGCTACTGGATGAGATTTCATATTCTGTGTGTAGACCTATGATCTGAGTCTTGCTTTTAGCATTGCACACATTTTTCTTATTATCTAAGGGCAGGGTCAGTGGAAAAGAGGGCTGCCTATCCAAGCCAAGTTTATACCCTTTAGCTTCAAAATATAATGATTTGAGGTAAATATGGAAATATCATAGAAGAAAGGGGAAAATCTAGTAAGATAACTTCTGGGGATTGTGTGAATCTGCCAATCCAAGCCAAGTTCATACCCGTCTTCTAATCTAAAGGGGAACATATTGTAAGACAACTTCTGGGGATTGTGTGAAGCCGTTTCCACCTCCAAAAGATATTGCCATAATATTGAAAAAGTCGGCAAGCCAAATTTGAGAAAATGCACTTTTTATAGATATTGATCAGTCTTATTATGCACTACGGTGACAAATCAAGAACTCAGGGCAATCATATGATTTTTGACAGTATGTGGATGACTAAGGGTTGCTCGGATCACACACGCACATTAATCAACTTATTTATATACGTGGTGAATTGTATACTGCCAGATGTATCTGTCTCAACAGATGCCAACAGTGCTCAGACATGTCTCAGGTATCCAGAAGCATTTAGATTCACATACCTTAGATTTTATTCTATAAATCTTTATTTTTTGAGGCAGTTGACCCGATGTAAAATCTACCCTCCAAGTATAAAGGGGTCAAGTTATAGCCTAGCAATAATCCAGGGTCATTCTTCCTAGGGATTTTATTGGTATAATAATATTTGCTAAATTCAAGTCTTAAACTATGATTTCAAGATTACTTAAATGATAAAAAGAGAATATAATTAAATTGCAATGAAAGAGAAATTTGAGTGGAGTTATTCTTTTGCTATCGATTGGGTTTACAACTAAGATTAGTATGAATTTTTTGAGATCGATAAGATGTAAAAATATTAGTGAGAAAATTAATCAATTTATTCTACAGCGTTTTGTCGAGCATGTTGTGTGCACATTCAATACATACCACATTAGCGACATTAATCCAAGTAAAATAATTTGAAAATTTAAAACACTCGTTAATTATTATCAATCACAAGAATTCATCCATAACAAATTAAAGCATACCCATTAAAGCTAAGAATAACTCCCCTCAAATATAACTTAGCCGAGCATAATTAAATTAAACGAAATAAAATTCAACCAAAAAATATCATAACTAAAAATTCAAATTCAAGTTTGAAACAAAAAAAACTCTATAACAAAAAATATATCTTAATTCAACAAACCATCAACAATATAAAATTATGTAAATAAACTAAAAATTGAAACAACTTAGAAGCTAAAAAAAATGATGAATTAAACTCGAACAATTAACCAAAACTGAGGTTGCTGCTGTAGGGTAAACCAAAGCTGCTGTATGAGGTGAACCGAGGCTGCTGTAGCTACTGTATGAGGTGAACCGAGGCTGCTGTAGCAGCTGGTCCAGTGTGGTTGCTGAGGGATGATGCTGCTGCCGAGCGGTGAAGGAGAAGAGGCTGCCTGTTAAAGACTGTAGGCTGGAGGCGTGAAAGGATGGGAACGTGAGGAAGAAGTGAGGGCTACTGGCGAGAGGGAGCTGTGTGTCTGGTAATGGTGAAGACGGCTGGTTGGTTGAGGTTTTGAGTGATGGAGGCTGCCGAGAGTCTGGGGACGTGAAGTGGACTGGTTGGCTGAGTGGTTGGTGAAAGGGAGATGCTGTGTGATGGAAGTACCAGTGGAAGTTGCAGCTGGGAACAGAGGAGGGACTATTGAGGTGTTGGTACGGGTGAGGATCTGGATGGGAGTTGGCTGCTGGGGGTTTTCAGAGAGTGGTTATGGGCTGCGTTCAAGTTGGAGGTGGAGTGTGGCTATAGGTTGGAGGTAGAGAAGAGATGGTGAGCTGCGGCTGTCTTCAAGGAAGAGAAGTGGCTGGCTGTTTTTTATGAAGTCCCCGAGTTGCATTGAGTGCTGTGTGAGTTGTGGTAGGTTTTTTTCAATTTGGGCTTTTTCGGGTCCATTAAGCTAGGGATTTTCGAGTTGAAACTGTCCAAAATATCCCTACAATCAAATAAATGAAATTTTTAGCAATTAAAGTTAATTTAGAGTTAAACAAATAAAATCTTTTATAAATTTTACTCTAAATGACAAAATTTATATCCCAAAATTGTATTTTTTTCATTTATTTACTTCTTTAAAATAAGTAAAATTGGACAATAATCAGCAGTATATCGTGGGCTAATATGTGCAAATCTTGCAGAACAAGTCAGTTGATTGTGGAACCCAATTTTTGGTAATTTATTTGTTTCCTAATTCTTAACATATTCTTTTTCTATATTTATCCCACTTTTGAAGGAAAGGAAATTGGCATAAACTAGGATTCTCAAGAGATATCTTTCTCTACAAGGAATGGAATTAAAAATCTCTTGAATTCTACTTGAACTCAAATTCCTCAAAAATCTCTCTTCAAACCTCCTTCACTGCCTCCACACCAGCCGTTCTTACTCATTCAAGAACGAGTTCAAATTCCAACTCAGCCTATAACCGAACCAAGCCAAGGCGGCTCTGCCACCAAGCCACAAATTATGGGTGCAAATTCGACACCTATGTTTGATAATCTTCCTACCAGTCACTTTTCTCCCTTAGATATTCAAAGTGAATTGATTGTTTCTAGAGAAACTTCGAGCAAACAATCTGAAACAAAGGGGGAGATGCCAAAAGATGATAAAGATGTGAAAGAAGGTAAATCTGAAAAATGAGTTGGCAGAAGACGTAGATGGATCTGACCCGGACTCAGGTACATCAGATGAATCTGGTGATTCAGAGTCAGAGGCTGACGAAGAGAAAGCAGAGGAATCAATTGTTGGCTTCGTGATTAGGGTATTCAGATGCTAGAGGATAATCTGGTGATCAATTCCAAGGTGTTAAACAGGGTCAGATGCAGGAAAACACTAGAGGTGCAGACCTCTCACAGGAAACAGGTTTTGGGTGACACTCCTGGTAAACAGGATTCGTCTGGCTAGGATACCAGAATTGGCCAGCTAGAAGCAGAGATTATTGGGTTAAAGGCAGAGGTATCTGATCTCAGGGTTTGTGTCAAAAGACTTGAAGACACGCTGGACAGTTGCTTGGAGGTTCTTCAAAAGAAAAACCAGATGAAATAGAGGAATCTGAGTCTGGAGTTGAAAATGAAAAATCAGAGGAGCAGAATGAATTTTATAAGAGAGAAGGGCCTGAAAACAAGGATGATGTTGTAGAATCTGAAGAAGATGAGACTGCTAGGCCAGACAGAAAGAACAGAAAAGGTGAATAACACAGTAACCACAAAGAAACAGAAACTGATTATAAGGGCAGATGAATATACTACACCAGGATGATCCAGGTATGACCATTCATCATTTGTTAGCAGCCTTATGCAGACTACCAAAGGTACGCTTACACTTTTCAGTTTTAAGTTTTGGTCGACTGGTGCCTATGCTGATTCTCAAAAACCAAAGATCTGGGTGTCTAGAGACCTATAGAAGGATCTGGCCAACCTGAATCGACTGGTCAGGATGGCAGAATTGAGCAACTGGAAGTGAAAACTATTTTGCATGTTTTCATGAATTCTATGTTCGAGGGGTCATTGGGGAGAGACATAGATATCCTACTACATTAAATTTCTAAGCATTGCAGTAAGGGGGAGCATTTTTTGTTTTCAGAGTTTTCTAAAACTCAACCTTTATTTCCAGGTTTTATTGTCTGTAACTGAATTTTGCCTAATTTTTGTCTACTTGTGCTTATATTGGCAAGTTACAAGACGTGGATTGCTTCCCCTATTTCTTCCAAAAAGGGGGAGTAGTATTTCTCATCTTTTTTGATTAATTGAATATTGAAGTAACTTTCGGTTTATTTGGATGCTCCTGAAGTAACTTTCGGTTTATTTGGATGCTCCTTTATGTGCTTATTTTTTCTCTTGTTACATCATGCATGAATTTGTTGAAGTGAGCTTATTATGATGCATGACTTGAGGGAGAGAATTTTGATAGGGGGAGCTTAAGAATTGCATGTTACTTCTCTCTATGTTTGAGAAAAGATGATTGGGCTTTGGAAAAATAGAAAAAACCAAAGGGGAAGATTGTTAACTTATTTTAAGTTATGTTTATTGCCATTTTCTATTTTCCTACAGGTTTGTAATTTGATAAATTTAGTTTATTACTAAATATCTTTATTTAGTAATTTATTAAGTTTTAATTAAATTACTTATTTTGACGCATTGTGAATATTTATCTCCTAAATTGTTGGGATAATTATCTTGTGATAATTGATATTGTTTGGAGGTAAAGGTGTGATAAGTATGGTGATAATGGCTAGAATTCTATCACTTATCACTTATGATAAGGGTCAAGAATTGTGATAATATTTTACTAGGCTTAGAATTTTATCTTTATCACTTATTATTTTTTATAAGTATTAAGCGTGTGTTTGATAAACGTTAAAATCTCATTTTAATGAGTTTTCTCATTTTGGTACAGTAACTGGATATTAAACAATTGCATGAAATCACAGCATCTGTGAAAAGTCACGAATAGAGAGAAGTACCATCGAAACACGTGGCAAATGTATTTCCGTCTATCCATAGTTGAAAAGTCAAAATTTTACACCTATTGGCAATCGGACAATTTAATTCAAATAACTTGGTTGCAGTTTTTACTTGTATTAGGCCGATAGCGTACAATTTTAAAATATTGCACGCATGGGACCCACAGCCCACAAAATGTGATTTGACAAAAAATTAAATAAAGTGTTTATCAAACAGACGCTAAGATAATATTTTAGCCTTATTAAAATAATCTTATTGGCCGAGTATCTTCATGATTTCATTCTTGGTGTCCAAGTTTATCTTTTATGGTAAGATTACATCAAGAAATATTGTGATTGGTCGAAAATCTCTTCATGGCCGAGTATCTTGATCTTCATATCTTGTGATTTTGGTATATTTCTTGATGATATATTTTGTGATTATTCTTGAAACTCAAGCTTATCCTTGATATGGTAAGTTTCTTCTTGATATGGTCAAGAATATTTCTATCTTATCTTTGCATATGGTAAGATTATTTGGTCGAAAATCTTGATTATGAAGAATCTTGATAAGGCCTAAAATATGGTTGACCGGTATCAAAGTTTATCACTTGATTGATAAATGGTAAGATCTTTCAAGATTTATCATTATCTTATTTTATGGTAAGATTTATTTAAGAATAATTATCTTACCTTTTTCTAATTATCTCTACTGTATTTTGCAGGTATTAGAGATCTTGTGTAATACGAAAACTTGGAATTCCAGTAACCTAATTGCACTTTAAATAGAAGAAAAATGGGATATTTTTCTTAAGACGTGAAAAATAAAAAAATCTGTGTGGTGCTTCACAATATACACGTCCACTTCATTAAGAAGTCTTGAAGCTAATTTTTCGTGTGGTGCAAGAACATTAAATGCTTCAATTGTGTTGTGACTTCGCTACTCCAGGAGGAGAATTCAATCACTTAGAGAATGAGAGAATTTCAGCGTGAAGATCAAACGGGAGGTTTGGATCAAAATCGAACGGGAGTTCGTGTTGCTGAAGATTGTTGCAGATTAATATCCAGACGAATCTGGGTCACCAGGATTCATCTGGATCTGAGCTAAAACAGAACTTCACGTTTTCTGTCTAGATAAATTTCTGAAAGTCAGTTTCATTCTATTTATAACAAGACTTCACATACATCTGTTTATACTTTACTGTTCTCACAAAAATACGATAGCCAGATTAATCTAACTAATAACAGTACTGAAAAATAGCAGTTTAATCTGTGACAGTCTGTTCGTTTAAATATTAAATTTAGACAACTTTAAATTTTCATAAACAAGAAAGTAGATAGTGAAAGTAGGCTGAAATAACAAGAATAAGGATGAATCACCATGAGAGTTAGAGAAGCCATGGGTGAGAATAAAAGATTTGAGTTCATTGTAGCATGCTCGAGGTACCTGCTTGAGCCTGTAAATGGCTTTGCGCAGGAGACATACATGATCCGGGAATTAGGGTTAGCGAAGCCAGGGGGTTTAGTCATATAGACCTCCTCAGTCAATGATCCAAGGAGAAAGGCGTTGTTAATGTCAAGCTGGTGAACCGGCCAGCCAAAGTGTAAGGAAAGAGTAAGAAAGAGACGCACGGTAGTTGGCTTGACGACAGGGCTGAATGTTTTGAAGAAGTCAATACCAGGACATTGATGGAAGTCACAAAACGCGAGATGGGATGTTGTGTAGCAGTAGTAAATATTTTCTTTGGGCAGCGGGTGTTATTTCTAGCACGAGTTATCATAGGATGCAGGTTGAATGGAGGAATGGGATGAGGAGGAGAGGAACCCATGGAGGAGGGTGAGGAGAGAGACACAACAGTCGGGGAGGCTGAGTGTGCGAAGAGGTGGGACTGGGGCAAGGGTTGCTCATTTGAAGTAGAGCCACGCAAGACAAGAGATGGAGAAGGAGGGGATTCAAGCCTGGGATCTATATTAGGTACAGCAGTGGGCTACACAGCAAGTGGAGTAGGCTCCATGTCAAGTGTAGTGGGCTCGACGTCAAATGTAGTAGAGTTAGTGTATGGCTTCGACCATGGGTAGCAAAGGCACCTGAATTGGCGAAGTGAAGAATAACTAGGGAGTGAATTAAATAAGGCGGAATGATGGGGGGAGAGAGGCAGCATGCATGAGCGTACGACCAATTTCAACAATATGTCGATGGCGAAGTTCAGAGAGGCCATTGTATTCCGGGGTATGAGGAGGTGTAATGAGATGTTGTATCCCGTGATTAGACAGATGAGATTTTAGAGCAATATATTCTTCACCACTATCAGTATAAAGAGTTTTGATTTTAGAATTGAGCCGATTCTCGACTTGACGTTGAAAAGAATGAAACATGGCAGAGATATCAGATTTTAAGCGAACATAAATATCCATGTGAAGCGCGTAAAATGATCACCAAAAATTGCATAATGACAAAATCCATCTATAGAGAGTTCTGGACTAGGACCCCATAAATCCGAGTAAATAATTTCTAAAGGACTGTGACTGACAATACTTGAAATAGAAAATGGGAGCTTAGTCTCTTATTACATAAGCAAGAATTGCAACTAAAATCACGAGAAAGACTAGAACTAGATGGAAGAGCTCCAGATGCAAGCAAGTGTCTAGTGATCTTCAAACTTGGTTGACCGAGGCGACCATGCCAGAGTGAGGAAGACACACACGAGTTGGTATGGAGAACTGAATGAGATGCTGAAGAGGAGGAAGATGGCCATTTGTAGAGTTCATTAATATTACGACCTCATAGAAGTGACTTCCGAGTTCGAAAATCCTTCACAACAAAAAAGTTTGGAAAAAATGCATAGGCGTCAAATTAGATTTGCAAAACTTAGATACGGAGAGAAGTTTACGACTCATACTAGGGACGTGCAAAACATTGGACAATGTAAAATTAGGGCGTAAATAAACAGAGCATGTATTGGATATAGAGAGTGACGAGCCATTACCCAAGTATACATCATCGGGGCCATCATAAACCTGGTGGATGGAAAGGTTGCCCAGCTGGGGTGCTATGTGATGAGAAGCACTGCCATCAACAACCCAATTATTACTTGAGGCAGAAGTAGCGGCATGATGAGCAGTTGGACAAGGCGGACGGAGATCAGGAAACAGCTTGTAGCAAGAGTGAACATCATGACCCTTTTACCATAGTATTAGCATATAGTCAAAGTAGTGTCCGAAACAGAAGGTCCCCACAGTCCAGAGGTAGGATTCGGAGGTGTAGGAAGCAGTCCAGGGGAAGCCAAAGGGCGCAGAGGATAAAGAGGTGCCTACGATTGGTGTGTAGCATGTAGTTGCTTCTGTGCGGCAGCGTGAGATGATTGAGAGTTCGGCCGCTTGAAGCGGGTAGAAGCCATGGTTCTGGCTTAGATGATTGTCGAGTGTAGTTGTCCATGGGATTAGGAGCAGCTTTAGTGTCCTTCAAAAATATTTCATGATCAACTAGTTTTTCGAATAATTCTTCAAAGGTAATCGGAGCATCTCGCGTTCGAAGTGCAGCAACAACCTCCTTATATGGATCATCGAGACCACGCGTACAGTAGATGAGGAGGTCAGCGTCATTGAGAGGGGCACCCAAGGAGCTGAGTTCATCGGTCAGAGTCTTAATTTTGATAAAAAAAATTGGAGATAGGATTGGTACCACGGTTGAGATTGGTCAATCGATCCTTGAGGTTGATTATATGAGATTGAGACAGTTTGGAGAAGATGCGGGTAAGAGTGGTCCAAGCTTCATGGGACATTTTGGAGGAGGAGATAAGTGGGATGAAGGATTCGTGAATTGAGGTTGTCATGGAGTAAAGTATAAGTTGATATTGTTGTTTTCATAGGAGAAATGCAGGGTTGGGAGAATTGTGGAAACGGTGGCAGAAGGCGAAGCAATGGTTCCATCTAGGTACCCAGTAAGGTTTAGACCAAAAAATAGGCTAGAGAACTGGAATTTCCATGAGGTATAGTTGGAGTTGATGAGTTTTATCGGTAATTGTGTGGCAGTGTTGATTTGTATCAAAGGGAAGGGGTTGACAGCGGAAGAGGCTGTGTCCGGTGTGTGGCTGTCACTGTTGGTCGACATGGTCTTGGCAGTAGGAAATATTAAAGAAGCCAGGAAGGAAAAAGTTGAAGAGAGGGAAGCTAGGAAAATTTTTCCCGGAAGATTATTGAAGGAGAAGAATTAGTGGCAGGCAAGTCTGAGGTTGATGAGGGAATTAGTGGTAGACAAAATTAAGGGGATTTTGGATACTGGGAGATGAAGAAAAGAGAGAAAAAGGGGAGGCACCCGATGAACCCTAACAATTGGTTTGCAATTTTACTCGTTGGAGTATTGTATGCTCTGATACCATAACAGTACAATAATATAAATCAAATGTATATTTTCATTAATATGAATGGTGTAAATATATACATTAGATAGTCTTGCGATACGAGAAAGGAATAATTTAGAGTTTACACAATAAGGTAATTTACATCAACTAGGAAACATATATTAGATAGAACTCTAATCATGGTTGCAATCTATTCACCGCCTTGTCTTCCAAGATAGTGGAATCATCATGACCCGTGGCTTTGTCACATGGGATGGACTCGGCTTGGTCCATTTCCTTTACATCTCTCCTCTTCCATTAAACAAAATTATCGCATTCTTGTTGCATAAATTTTTGTTCTTCTCTTTCATTTTAATTTGGAGTACAAAGTTAAATTTGGTTCGTTGTACTTGTGTTTTGGAGTGCTACAAACACAAGTGGTAGTCGTTATATCTTAGGAGTTGATTGTCATAAATCGTAGGCACCGTTGCGGGGCAAATTCGACTTAAGGACAAAGTGTTCAACACTTACATCGACTTTGTCTCTTTTCTTCTCTTTTTCTTTTCCTTGTTTCATTGCAATTATTCTGTTCAACTTTCAGCATGGATTTACATATTATTATTCTATTTATTTGACGTCACTATACACAAAATATTCCAACAAACTTCATGTCTATAAACCCATGTTTTTCAGGTTATGATTATTCACTCGACGTGTTACAATTTTGTCTATTACAGTGCTGAGTATTACTCTCGGGGTTCTAAATGTGTTTCATACATCACACTTATTTTGGTAGGGTTGTAATTTGTCTCATATTTCTTAAAAAAATTGTCATTGACGTGAAAATACTTGAGGTGACCCATGATCGACCCCAACATTTACAGCTTGATTCACTTTTAGTAATTTTGAGCAATCGAAAGTTGATGATCCAAAATCCATTTTATATTTCTGAATAATAAAGTATGGGCTTCAAATTACGTAAATAGGGTAAAAATAAGGTAAATTGAAAAATCTCGTTAAATATTGCAAAATTATTACATTGGCGGGTGTTTAAAGCAAAATACTAAAATTACATTTTATATAATTTTTTATAATGCAATTTGAGAAACTCTGCAATTAATAAGATACAATGATTTTAACTAATAAACTGTGTTAATCCATCTAATTTTCTGAAATTTTAACATACAAAGTAGGATCAGACAATGGTTCACCATCAGAAGGTGAGTAACGAACATTAGTCTTAATAGGAGTATCAACTGTCTTAGTATCAGTAAGACGAGCACGCTCAATGACATCTACAGCATATTTAGACTAGGAGAGCATATAACCTCAAGGAGAAGAAGCAATCTCAATCCCCAGAAAGTAGGATAAGGGACCCAAATCCCTCATTTCAAAAAAACGAGCCAATTCAAATTTTTAATCAGTTATCCCAATAACATCATCGTAGTATTGATCATGTCATCAACATACAACAGAAGGAGAATACAACCAACTGGAGTACATCTACAGAACAAAGCGAAATCATGATGGCTAGATGTAAAACCAAGAGAGAAAACAACTGTAGAGACCTTCTCAAACCAGGCATGAGGTGCTTGTTTGAGACCATATTGAGCTTTCTTTAGTTTGTAAACAAATCGTGAAGGATGAGGAACACAGGTGCAAGAACTATATAAACATCTTCTTGAAGATTTCCATTCAAGAAAGCATTTTTAACATCCATTTGAGAGAGACTCCACAGATGAATAGAAGCAACTGCAAAAAGTGTATGTACGGTAGTCATTTTTGCAACAGGGGAAAATGTCTCCTCAAAATCCAAGTCATACTGTTGAGAAAATCCCTTGGCAACCAATCGAGCCTTGTAACTGAACCATCAGATTTGGTCATGATCTTATAGACCCAACGAGATCCAATAGCATGTTTACCTAGTGGTAAAGAAACTAATTCCCAAGTGTCTGTCTTATGTAGACCAGAAAGTTCATCAGTCATTTCCTGTTTCCAAAAGGGATCTAAAGCTGCTTCTTTATAAGAGGAAGGTTCAAAAAGCTTATGAGGAAAAAATAATAATAAAAGGATTCAGAATAGCAAGAATAATCAAACTCAGGTAAGTGAGTAGATTTATGTATATGTTAAGGAAATCGAGGAGGAGGAGACTACGAATCCTCAGCCTCAGATGGTGCTTGGGGAGTCATAGGAGAAGGAAGGACATTCTGAAATGGCCCATGTGTACCTCTAGCAGATGACGAAGATGGGGAAGAGATTGTAGGGATGGATGTAGATGGTCTATCAATATCATCAGTGAAAGGATCAATACAAATGAGAACTAACGTAGTCATGTGAGAGGTATTATCAGTAATAGAAAAGAAGGGAATGTGTTCAAGAAACACAACATTATGAGAGACATATAACTTGTGACTAACATGATCAAAACATCGATAACCTTTTTATCCCTCACCATATCCTAAGAAGACACACATAGCCGAGTGTGGAGTTAAGTTGCTACGTTCTGCTGTAGGACGAAGAACAAAACAAGTGCACCCAAAGACTTTTAAGATAGAGTAATCAGGAGAATAACTAAACAAGTATTGAAATGGTGACAAACCAGATGTGTGAGAAGAAGGTATCCTATTTATCAAATAGACAGTAGTGAGAACTACCTCTCCCCAAAATTCACTAGCTACTTTGGTAGATACGAGAAGGGAACGAGCAGTTTCAACAACGTGTCTATGCTTACGTTTAGCAACACCATTCTGTTGAGGAGTATCAATACAAGAAGTTTCATGAATTCTATCCATCATGCAATTTTTGAAATTGAAAGGTCTGTTTGTAATTTTTGAAATGAGTCAAAATGCAATTTTTCAAAAGGGTTTTAAATGCACTTTAGAAAGGTGTTTTAAATTAGACTAGTATTTATCCCATGCGATGCATAGTTGCTTTCTGTAATATTTATTTCAATAAGTATTTGAATTTTTTTAATGCTTTTACATAATAAATACAAATATAAAATACATAAAATAAAAATATATTCTGTTACAATAATTATTAAAATTTTAAAAACAACATAACGAATCCAAATTATTAAAAACTTATTTGGATAATAAATGTCAATTTGTATATTTATGTAATAAATGATCGTAGATTTCAATAATTTTTATGAGTTATTGTTAACTTCATTGAAAATGCAAATTTATATAATTTATGCTTTTACCTATTGTATTTAACATTTTTTCAAATTTCTCAAAAAACAAAGCATTTTATTTTCATAGATTTAAATACGACATTAATCTACACGAATTCAAATGAAAATTGCATTAATAAACATAGATTTAAATACGACATTAATCCACATGAATCTTTATTTTATTCTATTTTATTTTAGTTTTTTTTCCCAATACATGTGTATTTTGGCGGGAAAATGACTTTTAATGCTTCTATCTCCTCACCTACTTTTATAAAGATAAACCTAAAGATAAAGATATCTAATATTATATAAACAAACTAGAAGTTTCTAGATTGGTGATAAGTGCATTTTATACACTTATTTATATAACTAAATTAGAATAAATTATTGTCATTCTTGAATAATTATTACATAATTGCTTTGTATTTTTTACCTTGTAGGAATTTTTCCAAACATGGAAGTATGAAGCAATAAAGAGGAATAATGCACAATTGGAAGCAAATTGGAGCTAAAAAGAGGAAATTGAATATTGGCATCGTCAACCGGGATTTCCAAGGAGACAACTGGAAGAAATCAGAGTTCGAGAGCTTAATTGAAGTTTGGAAGAAGAATTGAAGTGTTTGGAAAGTTCAGGGGCTTAATTGTTGCAATCAGAAGATGAAGGACTATAGTGCAAATAAAGTTCAGGAACCTAAATTTTTTTGATTAGTCATGACTTGCTTGATTTCATCTTCATGCGCACATAGCCTTCGTTGAATTATCACTCGTATAAGGATGCATTTAGTACATGTGGGGTATACTTATGCAACCTGAACTTAGGTTTGACGTATCAATTCCTAAACTTAGATCATTAGACAATAGAACCAAACAGCTCAAAAAGCAAGCTTGGGGTAGAATGGTTAGAATGTGTATGTCTGATGGGTTGGAGGTCTGTGGTTCTTGGTTTTGCACTTTAGTTAAAGCAGTTTGGTCAATGGGTTTAAACCATAACCAGCATAAAAACAGAAAAATCCTGAAGGTCTTATTCTACCCTTTATGACTTACTAATTTGATAATCTATGACCTTGAAATAAGTTGACATAAAAAGTTTGTGATTGTGACCTATAAATAAGTTCGATTTGTATGCCGCTATTTGGTATTAGATTAAAATTAATTTTTTAGTAGATTTTGATAAAAGTTGATGAGATGTGTGATTGAAAATTTATGGGTCCATAAAATGTGTGGTTAAAATCAATTGTTGACTTGACTTGAAATTAAAATCAAATTTTAATCAGAACCAAACATGAGCATACTATTTTGATAAATGTGACAGTGAAATAATTAATTTATGACTTAGAAAATTTGTGTTTTGTGACCTGAAATTATACGATGTTGTTACTTAATATATACAATTTATAAATCATTTTTAATTAACTAGTATATAATGCGTGCAATGCACGTGATATTGTAACGATATTATGAAATTGTTATAAATTGTCCAAATTTCTATACATGTTTTACCTAAAAAAATATTCAAAGTGTTGATTTAAACAATCTCAAAATTGAACTCAATTTAGGGGTCTTCACACTGATGTCTCCTAATGAAACTTGTTTATGCTGTTTGCAATACTAAATATTTTAACTGCAAATATACCATCTTCAAAACAATTAATTGTAAAAAAAGATTTCATCCTACGTATTACTAACTAATTAAGGATAATATTAAAATTGAAAAATAAAAAGGAAATCATCTACAACCGCTATAATCGTAACTGAAACCAAAAGCAATCACCATTTAATTAATTACCAAATCAGTAGAGATAGAAATCTACACTGTGAAATTAATCCAGGCATCATTTTTGAAATTCTTTGACAGAGTTCCAGCTGTCTGTAGATAGAGAATCCACGCTGTGAAATTAATCCATTCATCATTTTTGAATTTCATTGACATAGTACCAGTCGTCTTCCATTCTCCAGTAGATTGATCAATACAATCATTGATTTGAATCAAAAGAGAAAATGCACTGATTTGGAAACCATCATTCAATGCAAAACTGCTGATTGCCATACTCTTAAACGTGGTCTGGTAAAGAAGGAGCGGAACTTTCATTTTTCTGGAATTTCTTGGTTCAAGATGGATCAGACATTGTTTATTAGTGATTTATTCAATTCGATATCGTATTGCAACAATCATTAATATCAGATGAAGAACGTGTTGCTGGTAGCTTGTAAATATTTTTTCACTAGTAAGCATTGAAGATCGTTGGCAGTAACGGTTCAAAGAAGCATTAACTCCTGGAAAGCATAACTCCATTTGTCCTGATAGAGTATCGGTATGTCTTTCTGGATTAGTCATTTTATACACCAATAAAGATAATTTTGAATTACGATGAAAACCAAAGGAAAGAATAATAGTGTTCAGCGGTCTTAGTTTTCTTAATGAATTAGATTTTCTTTATAACACTATTGACACGAATCATGTATTATACCAGTTGCCAAATACTTATAAAAATGATTTTGCCTAACTATTTATTTAGCCTTATTTCTTTAGATGTTAACAATATATGTAAAAATAAATTGTAATTAAATATAAATTAAACACTAGAACTCATTACTTAATGTTTTATTTCATATCATTAATTAAATATAAATGTTCGACTGTTAATGTATTTCTACATTTTGGAGGTGTGTGGGATGATGCAAACAAATATAATAATTTTAGTGTTAGCGAAATAATTGTGCCACTAGACTGTACCCATAATAAACTAGTTGAACTGGTAGCTACTCGATTGGGTAACTATGCAGGGGAAAATAACTTCAAGTTGCAGTATCAAGTTTTTGATTAGGGTCCTCGGATATCAATTTGTGATGATTCCGCAGTTGAATTTTATTTGGATTTGAAGAAGGGGGAGAATGATAAGAGGTGTTACCCAATATGTGTCGATGTTGAAGAATTGCATTCGAGTTCGTTGGAAATACACAATGGTGTATTGTGTCCCACGAACACTGGTAGCAACCTTTCTCATGGATCGAGAGCGATGTGTACTGAAGATTATGATGCAATAGGATATAGTGTGTTGGATGAATATCCCACATTGGAAGATATGGGGATGGAATTTGCTGAGCATGTGAAAATGAAAAGTGATGATGCTGAAAATGAATTTCATACCATGATAACAACTCCTAGTGTTGTTGGGGTTACTAAGAGTAGTGTCTTCAAATCGAGGGATTTGCTTGTCACTAGCGTGGCGTTGTTAGCAATTGAAAACCGTTTTCAATATCGTGTGACAAAGTCCGACACTAAGTTCTATTGGGTGAAATGTATTGGAGAGGGGTGCACATGGAACCTAAAGTCATCGAGAATGGGTTGCAATGGTAACTTCAAAATAAGGGATATAAATGTCAATCATACATGTTCATTCGACCCATCCATCGTACATCACCGACAGGCAAGTAGTATTCTGATTGCAAATTGTGTAAAACATAAGTTTCGTTATGCAAAAAGAATCTATACACCTCGCGACATCATTGATGACATGCATCATAAATATGGCATATTGGTGAGTTATGATAAGGCTTGGCGTGCCCAGGATCACGCAATACGTATGATTCGAGGAGATCTACATGAGTCGTATGGTAATCTACCTTCATATATGCATAGATTAGAAGTTTCCAATCTAGGTTCTGTAACTGGGACAAAGGTCGATTCTGGAGGCAGATTTGTATCAAGCTTTGTAGCATTGGGGGCGTCTATAGTGGGGTGGAAGCACTGCAAACCAGTGATTGTAGTTGATGGGACTTTCTTAACAAGTAAACATGGAGGTACAATATTCACCGCTTGCACACAGGATGCAAACAATAATATATTTATATTAGCATTTGGTGTGGGGGATTCGGAGAACAATGATGCATGGGGGTGGTTCTTATCAAAAGTGAAGGAAGCATATGGTGATCAGGATGATTTGTGCATCGTATCTGATCGTCATCGCAGTTTATCTAACGCGGTTGATCTAGTTTTTTAGAAAGCATTTCATCCAGCATGTACCTATCACTTGCTTCAAAATTTAAAGAAAGAGTTTGGAAAGCAAGGTAAAGGTATGAGACATCCATTCATGGCTACTTCGAGGGCTTACACTGTAGCCGAATTTGATACCCATATGAAGAGACTTGATGCTATAGACCCTGGCATCCGGGGATACTTGGTAATATTTTAATCAACTATTTATATTTGGTGTAACTCGTTTGCCCTAATATATGCACAGAATTTAATGAAATTTATATGTAGGAGGATGTTGGATTTGAGAGATGGTCACGATCACACATGACGAAAGATAGATACTCTACTATGATGTCCAACATTGCAGAGTTTGTCAACTCAGCGATTAAGTATGCTAAGAATTATCCCATCGAGGCACTCTTTGAGTGCTTAAGATGCACAATACAAAAGTGGTTTTCTCAAAATTTAAAGGATGCTATGTCAACCTTTACGAGCCTTGGTAGTCCGCATGACACCATGTTGAAAGAAATGATATACATGTCAAAGCGATTGCGGGTTAGATGAGTTGAAACTAATTATATTTATTATTATAAATTGAATATAGAGCCTTAGTAATATCTTTTGTATATTGAAACTATTAAGTATATTAAAAATATTGATATCATATCGTTGTTGTATGAATGAAATTTTTATGTAGGTCCACCCTTCAAGTGACACAATTTTCATATTGATATCATATCGTTGTTGTATGAATGAAATTTTTATGTAGGTCCACCCTTCAAGTGACACAATTTTCCAAGTGAATGATGATACGTCAACGTACGTGGTGGACATGGATCAAAGGATATGTTCATGCAGACGGTTCCAACTCGACCATATCCCCTGTGCGCATGCAGTAGCTGTGATCTCTTTGAAAAACTACAGCACATCAGAGTACTGTTCAAAATATTTTAGCAAGGAAGCGTACATGGCGGCATACAGTGAACCTGTTTACCCCCTTAGTAATAAGGATGAATGGAATGTACCGGATGAGGTGAATGAAAAGATTGTTGTATCACCAGTGTCTAGGTGTACACCTGGAAGACCAAGAGAAAGTAGATTCAAATCTTATCTCGAGTACAAGAAGAGAACCCAATGTGGAAAATGTGATGATTTTGGGCATAACAGTAGGACTTGCTGGAACCCCACTTCTTCAAGATATGTAAATAAAAAAAAAAAAAAAAAAGAGAACATCTTAATCAGGTAAAATTAATAAATTACAGTATAAAATGAATTTTTGGATGAATTTTTATTTTATTTAAATTTTTTATTAGATTAATAATTAAATTGAAATAACTATTGTGACTACAGGTTGATGAATAGAGAGCATTGATGCCTGTCGCAATGCACCAAAATAATAAATAATTTCTTACTCGCTAAATATTAATTAATAATATAGTAGTGAGAGTAAGGGTCGATCCCACGAGGAACGGAAACTAATTTTAGTTGTTCGATCAATTAAAATGGAATGGGGGGGTTTGTTGTTTGAAATTGCTTGAATAAAAAATATGCATAAAAATAAACAATTAAATATGACTAGAGAAATAATATAAGAAGGAACCTTGTTCTCGGGTTCGGTTGTGCCCTTAATTAATGTTATACTTTTCCTTGTAACGTGTTTCTATCCCTAATTCAATTATGAATCATAAATAATCAACAAGCTCTGATTATCTAAATTCTTCCCTATGTGTATTGATTCAAAACAAGCTCTTCGAATCAATTCTAGCACGAACAATCCTAAACAAGCTCTTACGATTTAATGCACGACTAGTATGAAAATTTAGAAGAATAGATTGAATTGGATCGTTAATTTCACAAGCTCGAATTAATCAATCCAAGTTGAATTATTACTAAACCTGCACGAGATTTATTTGATACTAAAGTAAAGATTCAATGACAATTACGGATCAAGAATCTAAATATAGCATATTCATGAATCCAAAGATCAATAATCCAATTGGCCAAATTAGACTATTAATCAAATAAACTCAATTGAACACTCAAAACATAATAATCCAACAATTGAAATAAAGGAATAAATTCACGCTAATAATTTGTAGGAAAAGAAAATAACATAATTAAATTGACACAACTTCCCCTTTGAACAAGATATGGAATTTACCCTAGCATGGTTGTGATAGATTCTTCAAGTTGCTTCATGAATTCCATTGTTGTTGATATTCTTACGCTGGAAAATCTCTCAAGAATGCTCTATATTTTTCTCTCAATTTTCCTCAATGTCCCGCAAGCTTTGACCTGTTGTGCCTTCCCTACAGCAAGTTGTTTAACGAGATTTGTTAGTTCAAACAATTGACTTTCAATATTGGAACTACTTACCTCATTCACGCGCTGAACTTGCATATCCCTGTTGGAGTTGAACTGCTGAGTGTTCTCAGCCATATTGGAGATTAAAGCCCGTGCTTGTTCCGGTGTCTTATCCATCAATGCACCTCCGCTTGCGGCATCTATCATGCTTCTATCCATCGGTGCCAGACCTTCATAAAAATATTGCACCAAGAGTTGCTCACTGATCTGATGATGGGGGCAGCTCGAGATGAGCTTTTTGAAGCGCTCCCAATAGTCATATAATGATTCACCATTGTTTTGGCGCACCCCACATATTTCCTTTCTAATCATTCCAGCTCTCGATGCAGGAAAATACTTTTCTAGGAATAGCCTATTCATGTCGTTTCAGGTGGTTACTGATCCAGATGGTAGACAATACAACCAATCAGTAGCAGCATCCTTCAGCGAGAATGGAAAAGCCCTCATCTTGATTTGTTCCTCAGTAATACCTGTAGGTCTCATGCTCTCACAAATCACATGGAACTCCTTCAGATGTCTGTATGGGTCCTCACCGGGATGTCCTTTGAAAGTTGGCAGAAGATGGACCAGTCCGGATTTTAGCTCAAAATTTCTGCCTTCTTCCACAGCTGGAAAAGTGATGCATAGTGATTGTTGAGAAACATCCGGGGTAGCTAGTTGCTTGAGAGTAAGATTATTATTATCTATTGCCATTGGTTGTGCTGCTCTTCTTTGCTGTCGAAAAGTTTTCTCGATTTCTGGGTTAAAATCAAAAAAACTAAATCAAAAAAATTCAAAATTGTTGACCGAGTTCTACGCATATAAGCAAAGAAGTAGACAGGCAAGAATTTTTTTTTTTTTTTTTTTTTTTTTTTTGAAAAATTGTATAAATAAAGTGAAAATAAAATAAAAAAATAAAATGCGGAAAAAATAAAATTCTAATTGATTAAACAATAAATTGGTTAACCGTTCCCCGGCAACGGCGCCAAAAATTTGATGCGTGCCGTGATGCACCAAAATAATAATTAAATTCCTTGTTCACTATTACTAAGAATATAGCAGTGGAAGCAAGGGTCGATCCCACGAGGAACGGTAACTAACTTAGTTTCATGTCAATTAGAATCGTAAAGGGGGGTTTTGTTTTGAGTTGTTTGTAAATGATTTAACTAATAAAATAAAGCAATTAAAATGATTGGAATAAATATCAAATGTTGACGAGTCCTAGTTCTCAGATTTAGTTGTATTCTATCACAATGTTATCACTTTCCAAGTAACGCGAGTTCAATTTCTTCTTTGATTTATCACCCGTAAATAGTTAATAAGCTCTAACTATTCCTATTCTCCCTTAATTGCATTTAATTAGAATAAGCTCTCTAATCAAACATTAGCCATTGAATAACCTAAAACAAGCTCTTTAGATTTAAGACAATAACTATATAATGGTTGAGAAGAATTAGGGTGAATTAGGTTATCAATCACACAAGCTCGTGACAATTAACCTAAGTTGGAATTCTCTATGAAAATTATTAAATTTCCACTTGCTACTATGATTTGAACAACAAGACGATTACGGATCCAATCATTCAAAATAGCAAATCTCAATACAACAAATTAAATGATAAGGCCTTAATCAAATAAAGAATTGCATTGATTGAATTAAAAACGCATAAGAATCCAACAAATCAAAGTAAAGAATTTAGAACTACGTTACTAGTTTGGAAAAGCAATAAACAAATTGATATGAAATACAACTTCCCCTTCGAACTAGGTATGGAAGCTTAGCCGAGCATAGTCATGAAGAAT
This sequence comes from Ligustrum vulgare, assembly GCA_963555705.1. Lineage (NCBI taxonomy): Eukaryota > Viridiplantae > Streptophyta > Magnoliopsida > Lamiales > Oleaceae > Ligustrum > Ligustrum vulgare. The sequence continues at coordinate 54,321,399 of OY743169.1, read as the reverse complement.
TCTGGAATTTTCTTTCTTAATTCACCTTCTCGAATTGCTTAATTTCCTTTCAATTCTTCAAGCAAGTCGCGCCTCTTTCAATAATAATTTCACACCCTTTTTTCTGTCCTAGAATTCCCTTTTTATAGCTCCAATTTCGTGCCCTAGCTTTGGGTTCAAGAAATCCCAAAAATATGGAAAGATATAAATTATGGAAATTTTTTGACTGGACGGTTACGGCCGTAACTTTTCTTTTACGGCCGTAACACGGCTTCTGCTTATTTCCTGAAATTGGGGTTACGGCCGTGACATATCCATTCACGGCCGTAATTGTGTCTCTGCGCATTTTTCACCTTTTGAGGGTTACGGCCGTAAGGATATGTCTTACGGTCGTAACATCTTTTCTGCTTATTTTTTTCTGATTCAACATACTCTTACGGCCGTGATGATTTTTCTTGCGGCCGTAACTTTATTTGCACCTAAGTCCCCAAACTTCATTTTTTAGTGCATTTTGGTCATTTTTTCTTCTTTTCTCCTCTTTTAGGATCCTATACAACATGAAACATAAAATGCATTAATAATACTTAGGTAGAATCCCATTATGACTTATTTAAGGATATAAGTGCATAAAATAAACGTAAATATCACACTTATCAAGCATAATTGGTCATTGGTGTTGAATATTCTACTTTAGCAGGCGTTGACTACACTGCAACATCTATGAGATAATTAAGATGATTTAATATTTAATATTAGATGAAATCTTAGTTTATAGTTGCCGGAGTGAAAATTATTTATTTGAAAAATATTGATTTCAATGTTATTGTTTTGTTCCAAATTTTGATAATATATTAATTTATCCATATGAATGGAATTCTACCTGCAAGTAAATTTCATATCATATATGCATTGTTGTTGACTGAATTAAGCAGCTATCATGGATGGCAATTAAATTGACATGGATGGCAATTAAATTTTAGGGAATTCGTAATTTAATTGACATGGATGGCAATTAAATATTTAGCTAACGTAATTTTAGTTCTTAGTAGAGGAGACATCAGTAGCAGTAATCAGCTTGGTTGTGTGACAAAGTTTGCTTCATATATGATCATAGACAGGTTTAGGTCTGGTCATGAATCCTTAAATTATGAAGATGGCAGCAGAATCATTTATCTAGTACTGAGGAAGATTACATATTTGTTGACGCTATTGAATTAATCCGATGAAATTTGTGTAATGAAATCAAAGTTTACTCCTTACATTAGTAGCCTAAATCAGATTGGTTGTGTGACAAAGTTACCCTCATATCTGATCATAGACAGGTTGGGCTCTGGTCATGTGTGGGTGATGTTTAATGCCACATTCATTATAATTGTAGGACAAATCTGTATGGCTCCATGTTCATTGTATCCTTAACATTATGAAGATGACAGCACAATCATTTATCTAGTACTGAGGAAGATTACATATTTGTTGATGCTAATGAACTAATCTCATGAACTTTGTGTAATGAAATCAAAGTTTACTCCTTACTAATTCGCTGTCACTTTTTTGTTGTTATCTGAATGTAAAAAGAATCAGCTTTTCATGCATTCATGGTCACTAAAAATCTGAATCCAAGATGGACAGGATATGTAACAGAACACTAATTTTTTAATGTGAAAAAAGGGGACTATTTTGAGGCAGAATAGAATCTGAAAAAATTGGTCCATCCATGTAGCTAAGATAGCTGAAATCCCTAAAATTTCATTCCAAATGACATAGTTTCACACACACGTGTACAAAGGAATCAAATCATGTATCTAGATAATATATCTCTTGATGAAAGGACATTAGATATCATGAAATCATAAATATGAAATTTATTTATGCCAACGTCTAATGCTACTAGTACTGAATTAGAAATAAATAAATAAATAAATCAATTGGAAATAATCTAGCCAACACAATGTATGCAGAATGAGTAAACAATGCTAAACTGTTGTTTGCAAAAAGTTCCCAAGAATGATCAGGGTCTTTTCCCATCTATATCGTTAATGGTCACCGCAGCCGGACCGTTAACCCAAATTATGTCAGACTCTTCCATCATGTATTTATGTAGTTGTGTGGCGATGTTTTTTCGAGCAGTTGAGGCATCGAATTCGGCAGACATGTTTAGCATCTTTCCTTCAATAATGTATTCATCATACTTTATTACATAGACACCGCAGTCTCCGCTGCAAAGATGAGTGCAAAAAATAATAGTTCGAAATTACTGATTGATCATAATGGAATGAACAAAAAATGGATACTTGAAAGTGAATATTGAGTTTGACTAAAATAGTTGATGGTTGACAGAAAATAGACTTAAAAAATATTGTTTGAAAATTAAAAAACATGCAATGTACCAATATTCTAACCCGTTTTGTTGTTGGGGACAATCCTCTATTATTCTGCATTTCAATGGGCTATCGAGGAACGTGCGGACTGCATCATTCATCGATCTAGCAAGTATAGGTAATGCGATTCTCATGGACCGAATAGCTCTATAGACAATGCCGCTCTTTATTATTCTATTGTAAGAGTTGTAGATGTCTAGGCGCCAATTAGCCATGTCAAAGTGAGCTAGAATCCAATGACTTGGCAATTTTATCCACATTGGTATTAGGACGTGATCGAATTCTGCCCAAGGGATATTGAATGGTATCTTTATCCCTTGTACATACCCAAATAGAGATCCATGCTTCTTCAATGCTTGTGTGTCAACATCAAGGTCCTTGGAAATCCCTCTAATTTTAACATCAAAGTTGCAGTCTATTGTTGTGGCTCTAAACTTGAAACTACGTCTCCACTACAACAGCATTCGAATGTAGTAGAATGAGACATCAATGTGCTTCATCATCAAATAATTGTAATGTGAGATAATGTGGAGATATATAATTAAAAACATCAAATGGTGGAAAGTATTTACCCTGTCATTTAAAGGACGTCCAACCTCATATAAGTCATGCCACCACATGTCTGACTCAATGAAAATTGGACCAAATTTAGTGGGAGGTCTAATCTCGACTACATCAGTGTTAAAGTTTAGGTTCCTGTAATGACATTAGGATAATTGTTATGATATAATTGTAAAATTATTAAGGGGATACGTGCATGTTTCTGGATATTTAAGATACCAGTTGTTGAGTTTCAGGAAATCTCGATAGAATTTGTTAAACTTGTTAATGTCCTCAACTAGGGGGGTATCCATGCACGTCATATAGATAAATGCATAGCCACGTTTAGAACTTGACATTCCAGGGACTGATTCTGTACTATTTGAAAATTTGAGGTTGTTTAAATTTTATAAACAGACTGTCACAGACAAGTCTGGACAGTAACCAGTTAACAGTAAATCGTTAAGTTTTGTTTAGCGCAGTGCCAGATTAATCTTGCTAAGGCAGATTCGTCTGGATAGTAAAACGTAAACAATCAGAATAAATTGTGCGGAATTGTGAATAGACAAGAACACAATAATTTGAGCTTAACGTGGGAAAAACCCTAACAGGGAAAACCCACTGTCCGCATCCTGCGAACAAAAACCAATCACTATATAAGGAAATAATTTATACAGATCAATCTAAACTACAGGATAAATCTACGGATAGACTTTATCAAACATCCAAGAAATAGATCACTCCCTGATCCTTCTGTGGCATGTAATGTGAGTTGGCGTCCCACCACTCTTCAGTAGTTTTCTTTGAATCTGCAACACTTTTCAGCAACACGAACTCCCGTTCGATCTTGATCCAAACCTCCCGTTTGATCTTCATGCTGAAAATCTTTCCTTCTCTAAGTGATTAAATCCTCCTCCCGGAGTATTGAAGTCACAACACGAATGAAGCTTTAATTATTTGCACCACACGAAAAATATAGCTTCAAGACTTCTTTAAAGTGGACGTGTATTTTTGTAAGCACCACACAAAAATTGGATTCTACACGTCTTAAGAAAACATCCCGTTTTCTCTTCTCTTTATAGTGCAATTAGGTTTACTTGACTCGCAAGTTTCCTTATTGCATAAGATCTCTAATACCTGCAAAACATAGTAGAGATAATCAGAAAAAGGTAAGATAATTATCTTTAAATAAATCTTACCATAGACAAAGATAATGACAAATCTTAAAAGATCTTACCATTTATCAATCAAGTGATAAACCTTGATATTTATCACCATATTTTCGGCCAACACAAGATTCTCTCTAATCAAGATTTTTGACCTCATAATCTTACCATATGCAAAGATAAGGTTGAAATATTCTTGACCATATTAAGAAGATACTTACCATTTCTTGGATATGCTCGAATGTCAAGAATAATCACAAAATATATCATCACGAAATTTACCAAAATCACAAGATAACAATATCAATATTTCAAGATTATGATCCTAATATACTCGGCCAATCAGAATATTTTAACAAGACTTAAAATCTAATGAAAATGATTATAAGTGATAAAGATATAATTTCAAACCAAGTAACCTATTATCACAATTCTTATCACAAAAGATAAGTGATAGACTTCTACCATTATCACAATACTTATCATATCAGATAAGCAACCAACATTATCTCCAAAATATTATCACAATATTTCTTGTCATTATCATAGAAGATAAGCAACAAATATTATCACAATATATAGGAGATAAAGACAATATTATGTCCAAGAAATGTTTAAGTAATTTAATTAAACTTAATAAATTACTAAATAAAAATATTTAGTAATAAACTAAATTTATCAAATTACAAACATATAGGAAAATAGAAAATGCCAATAAATATAACTTAAAATAAGTTAACACTATTATTTTGTTAATTTTTTGATGTCACTCCATGTACTGGACTGATGTCTTTGTCGATATGAAATGGTATTGGAGAAATCTGCAAAATAATGAAAATAATATGTTAGCTACTTGCTAGTATCAATATTGGTGAAACGTTAAATTTGAATGGAAATAGGTTAAAAAAAATAATTGAATAAAAATTGCTGGTAAACCCACAAGATGATTACCTCTTTGGAATTACCGTAATTAGGTCTAAACTTTTTATGAGGATTATTTCCACAAGAGTTTATCAGTCCAGCCCCAGTTTTAGTTGATGTTGATGATGGATGATCAACTTTGACGAAATGAGACTTTGATGGTGGCTCATGATCTTGGATTTGGGTGTAAGATTGTGGTGCAAGGTAGTTGAAATCCCACTTTTTCCCACTTTTTGATAGCTATAAAATTGAAATTGTAAATTTTTGTGATCATATTCAGAATAATAATTTTTTCATAGTGTTGAATTTTGGGTTTGATATGGAAGAATTGATTTAATCGTTGGTAAATGTAAAAAATATGCCACTTCCAGGACTATATCATCCATTCGTTTAATATTCTCTTCGGAAAATACTATTTCATCATCAAGAACTACAAAACTAGCCTTTGTGGTCATCTCTTCAATGCCAAGGTCGAAGCTAGGTGAGCCCATCTCAGCTGGATCCATGCCCAAAGGTGTGTCGCATGGCGAGTTTGATTTCTACAAAAATGATACCTGTGTAGATGTATGTTGTATTTGCATGAAGAGATGATGCACCCAATATGAGTGAATTAAGAAACATCATGTCAATACAAAATTTTATATGATGGAAAAATAATAAATTTAACATTACCTTGTTGCACAAAGGCAGATCATGGTTCATTGTTGACACTACTTTGTCATGTTGATACATATTGCAACTTCATAGGACATTAATAGCTTGATGATTTCCCTGGGAACATAGGTTCACATGTCTGTCAATTCAATTTTTTAATAAAAGGTACTCATTTAGAATGGTTTGTTATCTGATTTATGCAACCATCTAAAACTTGTATATTTGTTGCAACTCGTGTTTTCAAATGTGTTATGTTAAAGTAGGCAGCAGTAATGGTCACACCGTGATTTTTTTCATGTCCCACCTCAGATGTATGTTGGGTTGAGGTTTACCTGTGCTTTAATATTAGAACTGAAAGGCATTTCCATGCATTTTTTGGGTATCTGATGTGATGTACCGACCCTCGACAACTCCTGCATTGTTTCAAGGCATGTTGAAATCTGATTTTTTACGAAATGTCGCATTTTCTCAACTTCCATCTTCAGCAAAGAGTTCTCGCATGCTAACTTAGCGGCTTCTCTAAATAACATGTCAAGGCGCTGCACATATTTCCCATTTTTCCTCTTTTTCTCCTGTGTGTAGTATATATAGATATACACATGTGAATGGAACATAATTCCACAGAACATCAATCAGATGAAATTTGTAATGAAATTATTATATTGTCACTATATTAGAGCAGAGAGTAGTATGGCTTACCTTGATGTTGGATTTCATAACGAAGACACATAGAAACACTTCAGTTATATTCTAATGTTTGAGACCAGTCACTACAGTGTCAATGAATCATTATTTAAGTGCAGGTAGGAAATTTTCATTCTCTCTGATTTTATTTTTTTTAGGTATTTTGGGGGTAACCAACCTGCGTAGTTTTTAACAATGATATCAGGACTATACATGTGAACTAGCAGGTTGACTGAATTGATAACTGCAACAACAGATGATTTTGGACAAGAATTATGTAGAAGGAAATATAAGAAAAAGTGTATATCATACCTTATGGTCATTGTGTAGTGATATGGTCTTGCTTAAAGTACTTTGGTGGTGATGAACCTGACCGCCGCCGCCGCCTTCGATTTCAATATCAATATTGAATCCAGGTTTGGGGCCTGCGTGACTATCGGGGTAGGTTTTGGAATAAACCTGTACAAGATAATGAAATGAACATGACTTAGCTCACTGATCAAGTAATGATGACTGGATGTAAGGCAAATTGTTAAGTATATTGAATTCTGGTATAAAGATGAAAAACCTATTTTAATGGATAGAAAAAACCAAAAGCATGTAACCTCAGATAGGTTTGGTCACACTGGATCAAGAACCATTTGTGGATGAATTAATAATATTAAGAGGAATAAATATATTCTGATACTACAGGAATTGTCATGGAAGGTTAGTAGTACTGCAATTGTAGAACCTGTGATATGTACTTATGAAAAATATAGTATGTGGCAACTACCACTTAGCAAAGTAGAGCAGTCCTATGGACATGCAAGAGGGCTTTGATACGTCCAAATTGAATTGTTGAAAAAAGGAAAGCAATTTGCATAACATTTTGCAAAAAAATTCACAAAAATGAAGCTATTTTTCTCTCCAGGCTCTCTCATGTCTCCCGCCAAAATCCCATATTCTTCTTGCAAAAAGAGGGAGAAAAAAACTCTTTCCTTTGCTGCAAAATGAAAATAAAGGGAAAAAGCCATCTTCTGACACAGAATCCTCTGATTTCTTGCCATGAGTTTCCATAATTGGGACACTCAGCAGTACGTAACATCAACCCTTTTTCTTCTCTCTCTCTCTCTCTCTCTCTCTCTCTCTCTCTCTCTCTCTCTCTCTCTCTCTCTCTCTCTCTCTCTCTCTCTCTCTCTCTCTCTCTCTCTCTCTCTCTCTGATCAATTTTTCTGGGATTCAAATTTATTGGGGGTCTCAAACATGCAGGATGAAGTAGAAAAAAACATCAGATTTTTAATTGTGATGTGCATTGAATCATTCCAGTCTACTTATTCCCTATATAATAGGAAAAACAACAGATTTTTTACTGAGTTCCCTATTAAGAAATTTACAAAAATATTGTCCTATCTATAACTAATTTGGTGCTGTATGTTTTATCAATGCACAGAAGCGACATGCCTTCAAGTTTTAGCTAATCAGTCAATCAAGGGAATGGTAGAATGATCCTGGTTTTAGTTAGGATGAAGTATTAAAAAAAAAAATCTATCCACACACAATGTATGCTTGAAAACAACTACCTTTTACTATCCTGACTTAATTCCCATTTTTATCACATGGAATGTTCCTAACAAAAATCTGGTTTCTAAAAGATTGCTATCGAGAAAAATTCAAAACTCTTGGATAAGTGGCATGATTCAAGATGTCTCGTAGTTTAGATTTGTTACTATCCATAGGGCGATATAGCGATTTGCAAGGTAATGATTAAGTGCAGGACACGATCAAATTCCATATTTTACAGATGATGAGACTATACCTCAGATATTTTAGATGTATTCCCCTATTTTTTCGAAATGGCATCATTGTTGCTCCAATCACAGTTTAAGGAATTCAGAATTTGTTGGTCCTGGTTGCTCTTTTTCTCGACATCAGTGCCATCGAACGTGTTGATGTAGTTAGAGTCTGGGAATGTACTGAAGTTTAGTGAAGAGGTTGCCCCTTTTTTTGTAAATCAGTTACGTCAGGTCCTTGAGAGAGTGATGACTCCCCTTGGTAATGAATTTTTTTATCATCTATGTTGCTGTCCTGAACAATGTACACATACTCATCATCGCTGGAGTCATCTGCAATGAGAATTTCTTTTCCTTTCATTAATTTCAGTTCATCCTCTGACTGCTTGTTCCTAGTCTCATCTATTTTGATACCTGATGCTACAAATGTGGTGTTAGGAATGTTTTGACCTAACCCATTCAGCGTAGTCTGGTCGACTTGAGGTACTTGCTAGAACCTGTTTTCAGTGACCAAGGTTTCAGATGCCACTATCTTGGGGTCATTGTTAACATCGAAATATGGAACTGATGTTGTGGGAGCAGGCCTATGATGAGGACGAGTGGGAATGACAAAATCATCATCTTCATCAATTTCGGTGACTTTGTTCAACCTGATTTTCGTAGGCTTCAATGGATGAGGCTTATGCTTCATAGCTACGTAAAATGGATCTAGGGCCTCTGCAACTTGAGCAACAATATTTATAGCTTGAACCTGTTGCAGACATGAGATATAAAATTTATATGTGAAATCTCTTTTGAAGTCGACATAGCATCAGTAGTAACCATACATAAACAAATGATAATATCTAAATCAAAAAGTGAGTAAAAAATTCTCACATCCGGCCGGTTGAAAACATCAACTCCTAGATTCAGAGGTGGAACATTGGCATCAACTTAGGATGTCCAATTGAGTATCCTAGGTCATCTGCTGGCAACCTTCCAACATATTTTACTCTCAAGAATAGGAAGAATCTCATAGATCCATACCTGAAATGCAGCAACAAAACCATTCATCCTATAACTCATTGAAGGTCGACCCTCACCCTCGATGGTAACTTGTTTGTTCCTAAGTGCTTGTTGCAACGATGTAAATCTGAGCTTGAATATGTCCTTTCCCCGTGGATATAATTTCATGTCAGGTGAATCAACAAGGACAAGAAGCGTTTCATCCACAAATCTCTCGTATGCTGTGCTATACATCAAGTTAGTTAGAAGAAACAATATTCCCATTATGACAAAATCACGGTTATTTCGGTTGGACATGGAAGTAAAAACTTCGAAAATGTCTTGGATTGTTGTGGGGTAAATTATTTAAGTACTCACACCTCAACCTGCAATATTTCAAAGCATATTTTTTACGACTATCATCTCCTGAGCAACAAAGTCCAGTTACTAAGTAGAAATCGTCGATGCCAAATTTCACATTGTCATTGCCAATACGAAACCAGATCTCATTTTCTTTTGGCTGATTTACTTCCCTTAACAGCACTTGATGTATCAACTATGGGTTTATTGTTATCTCTGGCATATCTAAGTAATGACCAAAGCAAGTTCTTCTAAACATCATTTTTTTGTTCGTCTGTGAATCGTCCATTCAAGGTGTAGGCAATGAGATCGGATGGCTTGACGTTTAATTTTCTCTGAAACCAGTCATGGCGATTCACCTTCAATTCCCATTCCTGAAATGGTGAGATAAAATTGGAAATAAAAAAAATTGTAAATGAGATAAATCATATCATGTGTAATCGAGAACCGTTAGTTGGGTAATATAAGAAAGTTCAATTTTTTAGTTATAATCAAAAAACTCGGACCTGTTTCTGTATAGGGACCTCTTTCGATACCTTCCTCTTGCGTGGCGTCCGAGCACGTTTTTAGGGTTTCCTCAAAATGCCAAAACTCAAGCCTTTCTTGTTGAATATGATCTCGGACCCACCTTTTTTCCCGGATTGACACTTTCCCATTATCCCTCGAATGTATAACTATGGTGGTATATTGTAAGTGTGAGAAATATTTAATAAAAAAAAAAAAAAAAGCAATTGTTGAAAGTGAAGCTTTATTATTTTTTTTCAAAAAAAATCTATGGGGATAGCTGTTAAGTTGCCTAAATTTGCAGAAAAAACACACCAAATATGGGAATTTAAAAAATCCAAAGTCATGGATTATTGTGTGCATGAAATCAAAGGTTTTAAGTTCGTATATCCCTTATTCTCATTCCAAGATAGCATATTACTTTCTAAATGAAACATCCATGGGTATATTTACATAAAACTAATAGCACATATCATCATGGGATGCAGGGTGAAAGTTGAAAAAACATCAGAAGCAAGGCACATAGCTGTGAAAAAAATAAGGATTTTTATCGTGTATTCATTGAATCATATCATGCTACTCATTCAAGATTTTTAGAAAAGTCCTTAGTAACAAACTTATAGAGATCAGGTTTTCTAAAAAACATTCCATGTGATAAAAATGTCAATTAAGTGAGGCATAGATTTGGTAACAACCTGTTCTTTTTTTATGTTTCATAATTGAGGAAGAAAAGAATCTTTTCCTCAAGCAGACATTGAATGACACATCCATGAGTATGTTTACGTTAAATTAATAGCTCATATTTACACCAAAATCAGATTGGTTGTGTGACAAAGTTTCCCTCTTATCTGATCTTAGACAGGTTTGGGTCTGGTCATGTATCCTTAGCTAATGAAGATGACAGTACAATCATTTATCTAGTAATGAGGAAGATTACATATTTGTTGATGCTAATGAATTAATCTGATGAAATTTGTGTAATGAAATCAAAGTTTACTCCTTACATCAGTAGCCTAAATCAGATTGCTGGTCTTCATTTTATGTTTTCATACTTGAGGATAAATGACTCTTTTCCTCAAGCAGACACATCCATGGGTATATCATTTACAGAAAAATAATAGCTCCCACTCTACTTGCCATTTTTCTCTACATCCTCTCTCATGACTCCGCCAAAATCCCATATTCTTCTTGCAAAAAGAGGGAGAAAAAAACTCTTTCCTTTGCTGCAAAATGAAAAGAAAGGGAAAAAAGCCATCTTCTGACACAGAATCCTCTGTTTTCTTGCCATGAGTTTCCATAACTGGGACACTCGGCAATACAGAACATTAACCCTTTTTCTTCTTCTTCTTCTTCTTCTTCTTCTTCTTCTTCTCTCTCTCTCTCTCTCTCTCTCTCTCTCTCTCTCTCTCTCTCTCTCTCTCTCTCTCTCTCTCTCTCTCTCTGATCAGTTTTTTCGAGATTCAAATTTATTGGGGGTCTCAAACATGCAGGCGTAGTAGGAAAAACATCAGATTTTTTATTGTGATGTGCATGGAATCATTCCAGTCTACTAATTCCAGAACTTTGGAAATTCCTCATTAGCACACTTAAAGTGATCAGATTTTTTAAAAACATTCCATGTGATAAAAAAGATTGTTGTTTTCAATGAGACATTGAATGTGGATAGATTTTTCATCAGCTTTAGTTATTTCATTTTTTGTTGCATATGATCTAATGTTGAGTTAGCTTAGGGGTTTCTAAATGACACATCCATAGGTCTATTTCCATAAAAATAATAGCTCATATCATTATGGGATGCAGGGTGAACTTGGAAAAACATCATATTCAGCATATGACTTAAAAAATGACACATCCATAGGTATATTTACAGGAAAATAATAGCTCGCATTGAATCATTCTAGGCTACTTATTCCAGAACTTTGGAAATTCCTCATTAGCACACTTAAAGTGATTAGATTTTTTAAAAACATTCCATGTGATAAAAAAGTTTGTTGTTTTCAATGAGACATTGAATGTGGATAGAATTTTCATCAGCTTTAGTTATTTCATTTTTTGTTGCATATGATCTAATGCCGAGTTAGCTTAGGAGTTTCTAAATGACACATCCATGGGTCTATTTCCATAAAAATAATAGCTCATATCATTATGGGATGCAGGGTGAACTTGGAAAAACATCAGATTCAGCTTGTAACTTACAAAATGACACATCCATGGGTATATTTACAGGAAAATAATAGCTCATATGAACATGGGATGCAGGGTGAAGTAGAAAAAAACATCAGATTCAATGATTGTGGTTGGAGTTTTCAACAGTAAGAGACAGATTGACAAAAAAACAGAAGGGAGATGGCTTATGTGCCTTCTTAAAATATACATTTGCGAAATACTTATACATAGAACACTAAATTTTGAAGATTTCATAATATGGAACTTAATAAGTATCATTTCACACTATATAAACCAAAACTATCAGGGTGGAATAAAATGAACTTACATTATGCAGCAAAAAGCAGAGTTGTCAATCCTCTTTGATTCTTCCTTCAAATTTCAAATATTTCAAATCAGAAGCAGATATGAATTATGAATCCACAAAGGAAAGGCAGATAGTTACGTCGAGTTAGTTGTGATGATTTTAATGGATAAGGAAAACCGATTTAAACTTTTGAAATGCAGAATTACATTTGATAAAAAATGTTCCCAACAATTCTTTGAAAAAAAAAAGGTTGAACCCCAACCTTAGGGGCCCCCACCTGCCCTGCCCTGCCCTGGGCCTTGGTGAAGGATGTAAATCGCAGATTATGCCTCCCATAATGCAGGGTGAGGACTTACCTTTTAACTTGGCAAGGGCGGGATTCGAACCCCTGACCAAGCGAGGCTGGTCTTTAAACCATCCTCTCTTTCACCGCTGGGAGATGTGCCCTGGGGGCATTCTATAGGGATGTAGTACAAAAGTGCAGTATAAACCCATTTTTGATGTTCAGAATTGATTAAAGCAAAATTATCAGTTTGGAATCAGAAAAAACTTACGTCCTGCTGCACAAAGCGTATTTACTGATCCTCTTTGATTCTTCCTTCAGAGTTAATTTTTTTTAAATCAGTTACGGAGCTGAGTTAGGAATCCACAAATGAAATTCAGATAGTGTCAAACTTTTGAGTAGGATTACTATTTTTGAAAAAATATTTACCTGATGAATCTTTGAATATATGATTACGGAGTGGGATTACAAATCCATCACATACCCAGATTTCGTGATCAAAAATTGATAAAATGTAATGCTTTGCTGCGATTATTGAATTGATTTTTTTACCTTCCAAATGCAAATGGAAACTTTGAATTTCAATTTAATGCTACTCTTCCATTACGTTAATCATTGATTTGAATTTGAGAAAATAATGCTCTGTCATCATTAACTGAAAATGAGAGGAATCTGGAGACGTTACGATCGATGATCTTCTGGTTCGTTAGTTTAAATTTTTCTTTTTTTTCTTTTTTAAATTTGGATGGGATTCCGCTGAAAAGTTTGAATGGATGTTGTACATATGTAAAATGATTTTACATTATGTCAGATGTTTAAAATAGGTTAATTTACGTGTCCGTAGGCCTAATTTCCACCTCAATTTACCCTAAACATGGTTTAAATTTCTAAGTATGAAATATCTTTATCAATAATGGCATCAAATTTCTTCTAATTACTGACTGCTAACTTCTTTAAATTTCGTATCTCCTAAAATGTATGCTTAGGCTATTTTATTCGAAGAAACTAGAGTTGGGAGGATTTCCCCTTCTATGTGTGTATACAGTTCATAATCAATTTATTGTTGTAGTGGAAATAAATAATAAACATCATTTAACAATTTATCCAGATTTTAGAATCAAGATGGAAAAAAATCAATTGTAATCTAGTGTAAAAATAATGCTAATCATGCATGTGGAGTTAGAAATTTGAACAACATTTAATCATTAATGTCTGACAAAAATTGAGATGTATCTAATACAGGTTCCCTACTAAAGTATGATTATTTAAGACAAAGAAGATATAATATTTAATTTGAGTAATGTTTGATCAGGAAATTTTTTTTGAAATCGATGCTTTAAATTTCTGACTCAATAGATTGATTCATAGTGCTGTGAATCATAAAGTAGCGCACACATTTCTTTAAATTTATAGAACCAGCACAAACCATCATCTCAAGTTTGCTTCAACCTAATGAGATGTGTTCATCAATTTGATGGAACAAAAACAATAACAACATGCCCTCCTGATTTCTTTTCATTGTTTGGCATAGTAAACACATGATAATAAAATGAGTTCAGAAACATAGTAAAAGAAGTCGAGGTGAACAAAATATAATACCTATTTACAGAATATTAACTTATGGTTGCATATACCTCGTGACATTTTTATAAATTGTAAAAACTAAAATTTCACTTTAAAATTCAAATACAAGATAAAAATATATACATATAAACTAACTTAAAATATAAACAAATAATCTTCTCAAAAAATCTGCACATCGAAATTTCAACGTAAAAAGTTAATGCAATAAGAATTTAAATTTGATTGGAAAACAAAACTTAATTATTTTTCATACAATTAATATTTTAGAAAAATAAATTTAAACACATCATACTTCAAAAACTGGCTTTCTGAACAAAGAAGTAAATATTCATAGCACTCTATTTTTATGGGTGTGGTAAGAATATAACCAACATCAAATTTATATTTGACAAACAAACTTAAAATTGGAATACGACTAGTAGAGAATAAAATGTTTAAGGTATAGAAGGTGAAAATGATTTTTTATTTTTTTATAAAAAAGAATTCAAGGAGTAAACATTTTTTTTCTTTTTCTCATATTATTTGAAGGATGTTTATGAACTTCAAATTATTTGAGAGTTATTAGTTTTATTTAAAAAGAATTTTAGTGGGAAAGTGAAGAGTTTAGATTTTAAATATATGAAAAATATTTCTTATCGACAATACGAATATAAAATAAAATGTCAAAAATATTGTACATTACTTAAAATTAGTGTTAAATATGATATTATTAAAAGGTTTGAGGGTAAAATAATAAAAGAAGTTTTTCCCTTTAAGGTCTTTTAGAAGTAGTTTTCTTTTAAAAAAAAAAAAAATTAATTTAAGAAGTACACATTTTTTTCTTTTTTCCTTATTAATTGAAGGACGTATTATAAACTATAAATTATACGAAAGTTATTGATTTTATTTAAAAGAATTTTTGTGAGAAGGTGAATAGTTTATATTGTAAATGTATGAAAAATATTTTAATGACAATACAAAAATAAAAAAAATAAAATATTAAAAAATGTACATTAATTCAAACTAAGAGTGAATATATATGAAATTATTAAAAAGATGTGGGGGTAAAATATTCCAAAAGAATTTCTACCTTTAAGGGACTTTTAAAGTTTAGATTCGATTAGATTAGATAGATTATACATGTATGAAAAATAATTTTATTAACAATAAGAAAATAAAAAAATAAAATATTTAAAAATATACATTAATTCAAACTAAGGGTGAATATGAAATTATTAAAAAGATGTGAGGGTAAAATTGTCCAAAAAAAATTTCTTCCTTAGATTAATTCTAGTTACAACCCGATTTTGAAATCTAAAACTATTTTTTCAATTTTTTCAATTTGTATTTCTAACTTTATTTGTTTCCAAAAGTATATAGAAACATGGCTCGAAAAGGATGTTGGGGCTACATTTAAAAGGAAAAGGAGAAGAGAGGAAAACTAAGGCTGAATTCCCTTTGTCGTTTTTCAATTATTTTTTGTTTTCTATTTTTTGTTTTCGAAAATGTAGAAAACGCATTCTGTAACGCTGTTTTTGAAAATTAAAATAGAAAACAGATTTTGTAAAGGAAACAGAAAACGCAATTTTGAAGTTTCCCCTGTTTCCTTTACAAATCCGAAAACGCGTAAAACGGGCGTCTTCTCTTCTTTTTTTAATTCAGCCAACACCACTTTTTTTCCTTTTACAAATTATTATTTCTAATATTATATATAGCTAAAATTTATTTCTAGTATTGTTTACAAATTATCATTTCTAGTATTATTTTTAGCTAAAATTTATTCTAGTATTATTTAAAAATTATCATTTCTAGTATTATTTATTTATAGCTAATTTTTTTTCTTCTGCAAATTCTCATTTCTAATATCATTTCTAGTATTATTTATAACTAAAATTTATTTTCACAAAACTCTCAAAATTAGCTAAATAAAAACAATTTTTCTCATTCAAAAACCCTCGAAAAATAAAATGTCTTTTTATTTTATTTAAAGAGTCTAAATAATAATAAATTTTAAAAAATTCTTTGATTTACATTTTTAAAATAAAGAACGAATTTGACTCTTCAAATTTAGAAAATCGAAACTCATTTTCTATTCATACTTTATAATGATAGAATTTAATTAGTTACATATTTCAATACTTTACTTATCAAATTATTTCAGCCATATTCGAATGATGAGTGATTTATAGTTAAACAAAATATCATTTTCTGTGATCAAGAAGGTTGTTCCAATCCATAAAAATATTATTTTATAAATTTGTTCGTAAGCAATATAATTACAAGTACACAAATTTTTTTTTCTTTCAAAATTTCAAATAGAACATGTTTTTCAACTTTTCATTTTCAAAAATAATTTTTAGAAATAACAAATTAAACGCATTTTTAGTAATTTTAAAAATAGCACTGGAAATAAAAACAAAAAAATATTTTCGAAAATAAAAATAAAAAACTGAAACATAAAGAAAACGTAGCTTAGGCATTGTCCATTTGTGTAAGGCCCATATCCCAAATTACATTACATAAATGGGTTTCGGACCTAGCATCTTTAGCTCTGTTAAATTACAGATGATTTTGGGATAGGATTGTAAGAAAACCATCAAATCGAAAAATTGAAATTGAAATCATTGAAATTATTTATTGAATCATCAATTTGACATTTAGTGGACTCTTTTAACAAAACGATTTTGTAATAAGAAAAATCATTTCTAAAATAGTTCGGATTATGTTTCAAAATTTTAATGAAGATATGAAATCAAAATGGACACATTAAAAACAACATTTTTTTTTTTTTTTTTTTTTTTGGCCAGAAAATAGACTCGTAATTACAACTTGATTTAAAAAATAAAATAAAATACTATTTCTTGGAATTTAACGTTTTCTAAACATGTAATAATGCGGATTAAATCATAAACATTAACAAGAAACGAAAAAAGAACAACACAACCTCAAGAAACTGGTGATGGGGGGGCTCAGCGATTAACCTGTTCCACTAGCAAACAACCTTCCAACGAGAGTTATTGAGTACATGAATCGACCAAGAAATTATGCACGATTTCTTATGAAGAAACCACCCCTTGAACCCTATGTTAGCCCAAGAATAAACTAATCAAGAAGGGGGTGAATTGGTTTATAAAACTTTTTCAATAAATAATCTCAAACTTAAAAATCAATGGGTACAAGTTTGGGCACTTAGTGTTGTAAGTAACTTAACTATCAATGTAGTGTGCTATAAATGTGTAAACTTAATTGATAAAGCAAGTATAGCACTTAGATATAGTGTTGCACAATATAAATTTATAGAATAGAGTAAGTGCAATGTAAGTAAGTAAAAGGGATAAGAGAATGCAAACGCGATTTAAGAGGTTCAATCAACCAACGTGATCCAGTCCCCCGTTACCGAGCTCTCCGTCACGAGCAAGGTCAAATCCACTATATTGGTAACTTACAATAAGGAGTACTAAATCCTTAGGCGGCTTACAACAAGGAGCACCTACCCTTAACCAACAATCGAGTTTTCACAAGGCTCTCGAAACCGCAAGATATAATGAATTGAATTTACAATTGAAATAACTCTCTTGACAAATGATATACTCAAATTAAGTACCGAGAGAGTTAGGCTAACACTTCAATAGATAGCAATGAATTAAGCTCGAGTGTTAGAGAAAAACTTTGATGCAAATGATAATGAAAAGTTCAATGCAATCAAACAAAGTTTTTCAAATAATCTCTTGTTAAAATATTGAATCAAATTATGTACCAAGAGATGCCACACTTGAATAATTAACAATGAGTTAAGCTCAAAGTGTTTAGGCAATGGAACTTTGATGAATCAAATGATAATGAAAAATGTAGCACAAATAATCAAAGTTCCTTAATTGGAATTTCTCTCTTTTAAAAGATTAAAACAAGTTTAGAACAAATAGAGACTTACACTTCAATTCCAATATAGTATGAAGATGTTGAAGAAGTTTAAACAATATAAAACCAAGAATCTTCACAAAACTTTCTTCCAAAAACTTTGATGATTTGATAAAATAAAGTTTAGATCAATCAAAATTTTATAATAATAAAAGATGAATATAAACCAAGTAAGAACAATGAATTTTCACAAGAAAGTTTCTATAAAATCTTTTCTATGTTGTTGAAAATGAATGTAAATGAGATGGCTATTTATAGATCAAGATATTCAAATTCAGCAACTTTCGGTTAACCATTTCTGGAGTTTCGGTCGACCGAAATATGCATATAGCCGTTACACATTTTCAACCATTGAACTTTCGGTTGACCAATTTCGGTTGACCGAATGTTGACTTTCGGTTGACCAAAGTTGACTTTCGGTTGACCGAAAATAGATTTTTGAAAAACATGAAAATGCTCGATTTTTAGGTTTCTAAATTGTTTTTCAAAGTGGTTTAACATAGTATAATCATGATTTAAGATCAAATAACCTTTGAAAGACAATCTTGACTTAGATAAAAATATTTTCGAGCTCGTTGAATTTCATCGCTAAAGATTGAGAGTATTATACATTTACATAAGTAAAATAAATACTTGAACTTGAACTCTAATCTTCTATGCTTGAATTCTTGATCTTCATGTCATGTTTTTCAACTTCAATTTTGATCTTGAATATCTTCAATTCTTTCATGATCTTCTTTGCGTCTCATGTGCTTGATCACATAGTTTTGATTTATATCTTTGATAGACGATTTGAACATAGAATGCTTTTTATATTTATCATTACATGAAACACTTGAAGTACACTTGTTAATAACACAATATATTCTTGTTTGTTATGATCAAAACAATAAGGTTAAGTTAACTATAGGTCAACAATTTCCCCCTTTTTGATTATGACAAATAAGATGATTTGTAATGATAATATAAGCAATTGAAGCATATAATCAAAGCATAGGGAAATGAGAATAATTGATAAGTTCAATTTTAGCATATATTCCTCCTATCTTATACAAACCAATGAGGCATAATCTAGCATATTATATGATCCTTTTTATGCATATAGATTATCCAACGTCAAGCTAAAACAAATCATCACCATATTTTCCCCCTTTTGGCATAAGTAAAAAGGTGGCATTTATACCTTAATCATGATCATAGGTGTGATAAGCATAATAATGGGGAACAAGTAGGATATCTTGATTTTAATCATATTCCCCATTAGTAAAGCATTCCCCCTTCGTAAAACATTTGTAGCATGAAATGAGTTAAAGGGTATAATAATGCATATTGTCAAAGTATCAAAGTATTTTCAACTCATTGAATAGGTGGATCACGTGTGGATGAGTTAAAAAGTTTAAAAGTATCAAAATAATTTTGGTCAACACCCTATTCTCCAACAACAATACAAGGTCTTAGAGCAATTCCAATAGTGGTGTAAAATAGCTCAAATTCATTATTTACATCCCCAAATTCGCTGAAATGGTCTCCAACGACGAGGTGTAAACGGGATATAAATTAGATTTTCAGACAAATATCTAAAAAAAGATCAACAGTTGCATCTTGTTTTACACCTTCACATGGAACAAAATTCACCTAAATTTAGTTATCAATCCATAAAATTTTGATGTGAGATATAAATTTAAATTCATTATATTAATTTACATTACAATTTGAATTTTTATATTAATTTGCACATTTTAAATTTTTTAATATTTTTATTTTCTTGACCAAATTTCGAGTTTCTTAGGTCAATTTATTCGTAATATTTATATATATGCACAAATAAAAAAATAGATTAACATAAAATTTACTACCTAAAAAAGTTGTGCAAAAATTAAATTTGAATCTTATAATTTACATCTCACCATTGGAGCAAAACTTTAATATAAATCTATTGGGACGTATATTGAGATGTAAAAGTGATTTTTGGGGGTGTAAATTACACCACGATTGGAGTTGCTCATAAACTATACAAGAGTACCCACAATCTGGTCTAAAAATGACCCAAATTATACTACAACTAATTTCACAAAGAAAGTAAGAAAACACGAAAGGCATAAGGGGAGAAGAAGGCAGTATTGAGCACGGGGAGAGAGAGAGAGAGCAGTCTGCGTCTAGAATAGCCCAACCAAGAATATATCAAGTGCCAAATATATCACAGCCCTTGGATCTAATCCAAGGGTCCAAAAGTGGTTGCTAATAAGCCCTCCAATTTTATTGGACGTGTGGTCCTCCAAGTTCAAAATATCATCAATTTGGGGATCATATTTTACAATCTTCATCTTGATCTCCAAATGTTCCTACTATCACTCTCATGGTTGCTGAAAACAAAGTGAACGCGGCTAATCTTCCATCATTGCCCATTACCTGCAAAGACCTTAACTAGTATCAATATATGAAGCAAAGATAAACAAGATCAAAACTTTCCAACATTTAAAACTTTCATGCCCATATCAGAAGGATTTAAATCAGTATGAACTTTAACCAAATTTACTTCACCTGTAGCTATCTTTTTCTCTAATGAAACGATACTTAACTTCAATGTGCTTAGATCGTTCATGATATACAAGATTTTTACACAATAACAAAGTACTTTGACTATTAGTAAAAATGATAACAAGTTCATGCAAAACATTCAATTCACTTAAAATCCCTCTAAGTTAGATACTCTCTTTCACAGCTTCACTAATGGCTACATTTTCAGTCTTAGTACTAGACAAAGTCACAATAGGCTGTAATTGAGACTTCCATGTAATGCAGTTATCACCTAAAGTGAAAACGTATGTAGCAGTGGATTTCCTTTGATCTTTGTCACCCACAAAGTCTGAATCCATGTAACCTTTCAAGGTTAACACATTTACCAATCCACAGCTCCTTTGGAGTCTTGAAATTCACAGAACTAGATAGGGATCTACTAATAAGATAAGCTGCAATACGACAGCTTCAGCCCAGAATCCTTTAGCAAGGTCTGAGCTAATCAACATACACCTAGCCATGTTCATTAAGACCTTGTTTAGCCCCCATTTTTCAAAAACCAAATTTATTTAACACTCAATCTCAAACATTTATCTTGGTCAAGCTCACTGATAAGTGTATTTTATACACTTATTTATATGTCTAATTTAGGATAATATGTTGTTGTTTTAGAATAAATTCTATTTATTTGTTTGTTATTTGTTTACATTTCAGAAATTATCCCAAACTCACATGAATGAAGCAATTAATGAAAAAAAATGAGCTTTTGGATGAGTTTTGGAGTTAAATTGGACACATTGGAGAAGTGCGTGGAGCCAATTAAGGAAAATAAGGAAGAAAAGAGAAGAAATAAGAAGTACAGGGGCCAAAATATCACAATTGGAAGTTGGAGGACTTGGAAGCAAACAAAGAAGGAGGACTAACTTAAATAAGAATCAAAGTTGAAAACGTGCTGAACAAGATGCTACTGCGCAACCATGAGCCCTAAAGCCACGCGACCCCACGACAATCCTGAAATTAATAGAACCTGTTTTAGGTTAACTGTGCGGCCATAGAGTTTTGCCTGTGCGACAGCACCGCTTTCAGGGTCAGTGTGAATTCAGTCCCATGCGCGATTTCTTATGCTAAAAGCCTAGGTTTCTTCAACAATCTATAAATAACAATTCTCATGTACAAAAAAGGGAGCCTTTGGAGAGCCTTTACACAGCCTACCAACTACACAATTCATTGTTCTATCATTCAATCCTTGGAGGCGAAAATCAAGATAAAGGTAGGAGAATTGAAGATTATCAATGGGGAGCGAAATCTTACTGCAAGAATTCATTTCTCTTGTTAATTTGATAAACATTCGTTGCATAGTAATTTATATTATTGCCTATTTACTTCTTTATTGATGAATTCTTAATTTCAAATTTGGGATATTCGATGTAGCTAGTTTTACGCTTTTAATTCTATAATTCTAGTTTTGCGCTTTTAATTCTATAATTCTAGTTTTGCGCTATTGATTGCATGTGTCAATTTTATTTTGAATTTAATGCATAAATTAATTTGCGACTAATTCATTGATTTCATATAAGTGTTTTCATAATCCGAGAGGTGAGCTAACACTTAGATCTAGGAACAAAATCTTATAATTGGACAAACAATAGAGATATAGGTTCGTTATTATTCCGATCGCTACATGAATTCTTGTGTTCCATGTACTTAGCCATTACGACTTGTTGTTTATTAACTTGGTTGACTAAGTAGGTAGAGTTGATTTAAACCCGAGAGGGGAATTTCATGTGCATAAGTGAATTCTATCGAACACTATAATTGGAATAAAACTAGACAATTGAAATTAAGAGTATTTGTCTATGTGAATTCGGGTGTCCCAACACTTATAAACTTCAATTTAGAATATTATTTAAATTTATTTTCTTTTATTTTGCCTTTTAATTTAGTTCTATTCAAAAATCCCAAATTCTAGCTTTCAAATAAGGTGAGAACTAACAGTTTTGATATTTAATTACAATCTCCGTGGGATCGATATTCGGACTCAAAAAGTCCACTTTATTACTTGGACGCGACATCGTACGCTTGCGATATAGCACACATCACCCACCATTTTTTACTTTTCAAACATTTTTTAACCCATATTCTGCCAAAAATACTATTCAAAACCAAAAAATCTCTCAAGAACTGGGGGTCACACGGGAGCTAAGGTTCTATTCATTCTTTTTGCCATCCCATTCTGTTGTGGTATATATTTCACAGTTCTGTGTCTTTCTATACCATTTTCCTTACGAAAGTTGTCAAACTCAAAATTACAGAACTCAAGTCAATTATCAGTTCTTAAAGTATTTAACTTACTTTCCATTCTATTTTTTACAACTTTTAACTAGACTGTAAATTTGAGAAATGTCTCAGATTTAGCTTTCAATGGGAAAACATACTTTCCTAGAATAGTCATCAACAAGGGATAGAAAGAATTTTTTCTCACCAAAGGTACGATTTTTCCAGGCCCCCATAAATCAGTATGGACATAGTCCAGGGGTCTCCTAGAATAGTAGGATCCTACCTTGAATGACACTCTATGTGATTTATCAAGAACACATGTCTCACAAAAATTTATGGTTTCAATTATTTCTTTGCCAAGTAATTTTTTATCACTCAAGAATTTTAACCCCTTATTTCCTATATATCCCATTCTATTGTGCGAAAATTTAGATTTACTCTCAATAATAATAAAGGAATTGCAGTTCTGTGAAGACACAACTTTACCTGCAAGGTAATACAGCCCATTTCTCTTAGGTCCTTTCAAAACAATCATTAAACCATTTATTATCTTCAAAGTATTATTGTCAAACTTAAATACATGCCCCTCATCTTTAAGAACTCCCAGTGAGATGGGATTCATTTTTAGATGAGGAACATATTTGACATTGTTCATTGCCCTGATAATGCCATCATGCATCATGATAGCAATGTCACCAATGCCAGCAACATTTTGGGTATTATTATCCCCTATGTATATTTTCTAGGTTCAATATCCTTATAGTTATAAACCAAGACCTGACATGACACATATGAAAAGTGCATCCTGAATCAAGTATCAATTCCCCACTCATGTCATCACTTGAAATGGTCATGACATACAAGCTATCTAAGTCTAGACCAACAACAACATTGCTAGTTTCTTCATTGCTTTGATCTCTATTTTATTTTTTCTTTAGTTCAAAGAAATCTTTCCTAAAGTGTCACTCTTTCCCACAGTGGTAACTCTTTATATTGAATTTTTCTCTAGACTTAGACCTACCTTTAGACTTACTTCTCCCTTTTTTAAAGTGGAAGTTATTGTCTCTTTTATCTGGTCTACCTCTCACAATCATACCCATCTCTCTATGGTTTGCCTTTTGTTTTTTCTTAACTTCAAATTCTTTATATTTCACAGCATCAATCACAATGGCCTGAGTCAATTTATCCCTAGAGTATTTTATGGTATTTTTGATATCTTTATAAGATTCAAGTAAAGAGTTTAATAAAATAACTGCTACGTCCTCATCATCAAATTTCCTATCATTGTAAGCTAGACTCTTAACTATGATGCTAAAATCACTCAAGTTCATTTCTAATTCCTTTTCGGGATCTATTCTAAAGCTAAACAACTTCTCAAGAAGGTAAATCTTGTTAGGAAATGTCTTAGTTAAAAACATTTTATCAAGAGCTTCCCACAAGTCTTTAGTCATCTTATATTCATCAACTTGTCTCACTATATTATCAGATAAGTGTAAAATGATAGAACTATAAGCAATCTCATTCATATCAACAATAAGATCAAGTTTAGCTTTCAGTTAAGTAGAAAATGTTTCTAGATTTTCAATAGCTTTAGCTACTCTTTGTTGGACCAATATGGCCTTTATTTTCTGTTTCCAAATCGAGTTGTCCCCCTTTCCATTGAATTGTGACAATTCGACCTTCGAACCAGTGATGGGTTCAGTAAAAGGTTGGCAACTACTTGATGCCATTTGTGAACTTACAAATCAATTCACAAATAACAGAAAAGGTTTTCAACACACTTTCAATAAAACACAAGATTCAGAAACTAGTTTTTCAAAAGATTTGCAACACTTATCAAAACAAGGGCAATCTAATTATGAGCAGTGAATCACAGTATGCACAGTTCACACACAATTTTAAACTAACAGTAATTCACCAAAAAATCACAATATGCTCATTAAATCACAGAATCCCCAAAAGAAATAACAAGAATCTGATTCTTATTAATAGTTGGAACAATCTCACCCAAGCAGTTAAGACAAGTAAAACACCAAGAATGATCACAGGAGAAAACTCAGCCACTGCACAAATTCAGTCAGCCTTGAACTTTTTTGAAAAACTCACAAGAACCCAAAATCAATGCAATGCCTGAACTAGAAACACAAAAAATCCCTAAAAAACACGAAAACCCCTAAATTTCGTGAACCCTAAAAAATTTCAAAGAGTTCGAAATTGAAATAGAGAACCCTGGTTAGGCTCTGATACTAGTTCTGTTGGGATTTAACGTGTTCTAAACATGTAATAATGCAGATTAAATCATAAACATAAACAAGAAATGAAAAAAGGAAAACACAACCTCAAGAATTTGGTGACCCAGTTCGAAAATTGCCTACATCTGGGGGGGCTCAGTGATTGGCCCGTTCTACTAGCAAACAACCTTCTAATGAGAGTTATTGAATACAAGAATCGACCAAGAAATCACTTACGGTTTCTTCTGAAGAAACCACCCCCACGGACCCTATTCTCCAACAACAATACATCGCCTTAAATTATAGAAGAGTGCCCACAATCTAGTCTACAAAATGACCCAAATTATACTAAAAGTAATTTGACAAAGGCAGCAAGAAAACACGCAAGGTAGAATGGGAGAAGAAGGCAGTGTCGAGCGCGGTGAGAGAGAGCAGTCTGCGTCCTGGATAGCCCAACCAAGAATATATCAAGTGCCAAATAGATCACAGCCTTTGGATCTGATCCAAGTTTCCAAAAAGTGGTTGCTAATAAGTCCTCCAACTTTTATTGCACGTGTGGTCCTCCAGGTTAAGAATATCATCAATTTGGGGATCACATTTTGCACTATTAAATTTTAATACAAAATGCGTAATTTGGTCAATTGCCCATTATGAAATACCACTAATTAGTTAATTACTCTAATTTCATAACCCCGTTATTGAGTCTTTTCTCTGATATTGCTGATAATTAATTTATAGTTTGATATATATAACTTTTTTTTTTATCTTCAATAAAGTATGAAAAATAACTTTTATTCATTGAACTAGTAACAATAAAATGAACGGTAAGAAAAAAATATAAGGTCAAACAAAATCCCTAAATTTAGGTTTGAGAACATCAGAAATTATTTTAAATGGGTTGATTACCCTTTTAAGGTTTGAATTATTCTCAAATTAATTACAGCCTTTTGGTTTGAAAATTTGTTTAAAAAATCCGTTACATCAGCTTTCACCCCTTAATTGCATAATGAATTAAAATAGATATGCCATATAGTGGGTGCAATGTCCATAATCTCGTGAAATAGCCATTGATTACGATAAAAATTATCTATAGGAGAAGATTTACAGCATAAATAAATTAATCTCATTGAAAATATGAAAAGGACGTGGAAAGTTGGACCGACCTTCAGCATTTTGTGCACCACTATAATTATTGAGCAAAATAGGCAATTAGATGATGAATTGATTGGCAAATTTTGCCATAATGTAATAGATAAGTAGAAAATGGCAGTAGTCATTAAAGAATAATATTTTTTATTTTATTTTATCCCATGAAAAGTTCTTGTCATGCCAATTTTTTATGGTTTTTTTTTTAGATGCCAAACATATCAAATTATCAATCATAGAATAATATACAATTATAAGTTAACCCAGCTATTCAACTTGATAGCTAATTAAACATTGTTTAGTGGTCTTATTCCAATCTAATAATTAGAAAAAGATTTAACGCCAACCTTAGGAGCTCCACCATCCTTGTAATAATGGGAATTGGTGATGGATGTAAATCGCAGATTATGTTTGAAGCTGGTTAAGGTCTCAATACTACTCATTGAATTGACAAAGTGCTTAACAAATTTGAATCCGTAACGAATCGAACATGCGATCTCTACGCTGTCAGCCTTTGTGGATCCCAAATCTTTACTGTTGGGATGTGCCATTAGAGATTAGATATTTGACATGATCATATTTTTTACTATGCTGTGTCTGTGGTGAATCGAGCGGGCCACCGTGTCCAATTATTTTTAGTCTCTCTATTTTAGTTTCTGAAAAACAATACAAATATGAAATTATTCTCTAGCTGGTTTGATATGAGGATAGGATGGTACTGTTAATACTAAAAAAAAAAAATGTTCTATCTTATTTTACACTACATCTCAATTTGTGTGTGAAACTTTTTAAACCTTGTTATATATAGCGCATAATATAAAGTCTTTCTTAATCGCACTTCCTTTCCTTGGTGTTGATCATTCTCAATAAAGAATTCACCGAAACCATATTTGCATTTATTTTTCAGGGGATCGTTTCGAGCCATACGTAAAATCTTTGTTCAGATAAGATAAATTGAATATGATACAAACATAAAATGTCCATTGACAAACACGTTTAACCAGTATATTTTTCATCTCTACCCAATTTATCATGTGTCAACCTTCTTTGATCAAAATGGATCCAAAAGTTGTCAAGTTCGAAATGAAATTGTTCATATAATTTTGGAGAAAAGTTTGGGTGGGGCGATCGCACCATGTAGGATGGTGCGACCTCCACTCACATGTTGTCACCTCATTGTGGGGTCCGCATCGCACAAATGGGGTTGGAGACAACTCAACAATCGAGGTGGTAGCTCTGTCACCTCGGTTGCTGAGGTATTTGCATCTCATTGGTGGGGGTGCGAGCTCCAGGTCAAGATGGCGGTACCTCATTGAGTGTTCGCACCATATAGGATGGTGCGATCGTCCCATACAAGTATTTCTCATGATTTTGGCTTAAAATCACACGAGAAATCGATTATGTACAACTAAGTGAAAGGACTTGATTAGAATAAATAAATGGTGGAGCTTAAAAGGCTACATTAACGATTGTTGAATGTGGACGGACCTGAGTGGCCCCGCAATCTGTTCAAACAAGTGGCCAAGATTCCTGTGAAGTTCTACTTTTGTTTAGTTGAGATTGTCGTACCAAGAATAATTTCAGTAGAATCTAGGGATCTTCTTAATTGTAAAATATAATGTTTAATTTGATTAATATTCATTTTAAAACTACTAAAAATAATGGATTAATGTGAACAACCACTAAAAGGGAATCTTCATCATCATTATTGGTAGGTAATGCAAATATTTAATAATTTGTTATACAATATTATTATAATATTCAAATCAATAAAATATATATTTGATAAAAAATCAAAGAGATGCCTCCGAAGTTTAAGTTGCCGACATATCCGTCATTTCACCGTTTGAGATAAAGTCCTAATTCAAGTGATAAGATGCATCGGATGATTATCCAAGTTCGCGTCTCTTTTCAGTTAAGGGAAGAAATTAAAAAAAAGCTCACACAAATTTCTACCACATTCTCCCATAAAATTTTATGTCAATCCAAAATCTTTTCTTGTTTTTAGCTTTACATTTAAAAAAAAAAAAAAAAAAATTCTCGCATATTCAAGAAAACGGTGGTCTTACGTGTATGGGCTCTATTAAAATTGCATTTTGAGGGAAAATTTGTTTAGTTCAAATAAAAAAATAGAGTTACATCGATCATAAAAGGCATCAATGTTAATTATATATTTACATAAAAAGAAAAATAAATACACATAAAACTATTTATAACATCTTATCTTAATCTTAATCTTTATATATATATATATATATATAAAAGGTACTTCTCAAAAACATATTTTGAAACTTTTTCCACCTAAACTACATTTACTAAAATAAAAGTATTTCAATAAATGATAATACTTTTGTTAATTATATTATTATTTTGAAATCAAAAAATATACAATATGGATATCAAATCGAAGATCTGAACGATAACTTTAATACGAACTCACAAGTTAGAATCAACTGTAAACATGACATCCTTAAAATCACATCAAAAATTTAAGGTAAAAAATTTATTTTATACATTTTACTTTTTCTCAATGCCCTTCTACTTCAAAATTATTTTATTTAAGTCCTATAATGATACTTATAATTTCTTAACTAGATTTAATTTGATCATATATAATTAATTTCAATTCGAGTTGTTTTTATTATCAAATTCGAAGAAATAATAAATATTCGAACTTTTATGTAATTTATTTAAGTTCGATTAATTTTTGCAACTTTATATTTCGATTAATTCAGGTTGCTTAATTTGTTACAATCATTTAAATATAAGACTACATGTATTTAATTTGTAATGTTAAAGTAAATATGAAATAAAATATTTGTTTAATATATTTAAATATCAAATATTATATTAAGATAGTTAGTATCAATTCTAATAGTATTATCCCGTTATTCGGGTTGAGATAAATTTATTTTTGATAATATAGAAATTTTATTTTGGAAAGATTAATTAAGTCAATAATCATTAAAATTGAATAGTTATGCAAATGGTCATTAATTTAATTTTTTTATTTTTTTTATATAGTAAGTCATTCAAGTTCCAAATTATTACAATTGTAGTCACTTGGTAAAAAATTTGACTCCTACTAGGTACTCCTTAATCGAAACCTCATTTTTCTAAAACTTATTTTCAGCTAACATAATTTACGTATAACTTCAAAATTTTCTTATTTAAAAACTCATTCTCCAAAAATTTACAGTTACAAACAATATTATTTGAAATAATGGGTCTCAAATTGGTGTTTAAGTACATATTCTCCAAAAAAATCACTATTTAAAAAAAAAAAAAAAAAAAAAAAAAAAAAAAAAAAAAAAAAAAAAAACTCATTTTGTATAGGGTAGTTATATTGACACCACGATTTTTTATATCTACACCACATTTTAATTACCTGAAAGGTTTTTAATATTTAATCACTTTTGTTTTTATGTCCTCAAATTTTTTTTTTCAGAGCATTGTTATTCTTAACTTTCAATTAATTAACATATTTTTTTAATCAAAATTTATGTCCAAATATTATGTTAATGTGTGTTGAAAATGAGTAAATATTTATTTTTGACTTTGTATTAGATATTTATTTCAATTATTTAAAATACAAGAGATAAATAAGTTTTTTTCGCTCTTATAAGAAATATTTTGGACAAAAGTCATCTTTATGGACAATATATGAGTATTAATTGATGGTTGATGATAAAAGATTTATATAAACAACTTAGGAGCATAAGTGTAAAAATAAGAAAAGCTTTGGAATATTCATTAAAGATAAAATGTAATGTCAATATAATTACCCTTTTGTATATAATGAGGGCTTAAACAATGATTAAATGTGTTTACAAGAGAAAAACGAAATACATAAAGGGAGAATATGAACATGTATTGACCCATTTTTTCGTCAAAATATATTTCATAAAATGTTAAGTAGTATTAATTAATTATATATTATTCATTATAGACAAATTTCAGATTTAAAATAATCCAGTTGAATGCAAATTTTTAAATAATCATTTTTTTCCAAATCCTTATGTTTCTTGATCCGCATTCCCCTCTTTAAAATCAATTAATTTTTTTTTTAAATTCGGAAAATAAAATAAAATAAAATAAAAATAATTTGTGTATGTGTAATTTGTATTTTTTTTTTTTTTTTTGTCATTAATTGTCTTCATTCGTTTCTTAATTTTAATTAAATATTCATTTCATATGTTAACATATAAATTCGATATATGTGAGTAACAAATGATCGTGCATCGCACGAATGTAACACTAGTGTGTGTGTGTGTGTGTTTACTTTATTATATAATATATAAAAGGAAACTACTTCCTAAATCCCTTTTCCTGCCTAAATCCAGTTTCTAAAAATGGTGGAGTCGAGTTTTTAATTCCCATTTTGAATAAAATTAAATTTATTTTAATTAGTTGGCCATATTAATGATACGTAATAGTTAATTTTGACAAGAATTTAGTTTTTTAAAATGAAATAATTATGTAAATTAATAGTATATGGTAACAAAATAATATATGATTATGTCAATAGAACTTAAAAATTGTTAACCATCTATTTTCTACAAGTTAATGACATCTATTTAGAATTGTTAACTGCATAACTATTAATAAGCACGGTATAATTGATATTAATTTAGTCTAAATATAGTAAATTATGAATTACTTTGTTTAAATTCATATTATACTAAATATTATTTCTTTATTATAAGCACGTATTCATGTAGAGGTATGCTCATAACACTTCTTTGAATACAAGGTTATTGTGTTTTGAATATATTAGAGGATTGTATGACATTGATGTAAGCTTGGCAAGTGTAATTTTGACTTGTGAAAATGTTGCATGTGGTAAGGATCATTGGCATGACGATTGCTTAATTTGTAAATCAAAGTTTTTGTGTGTGCCTAAATGCCTAATATTAAATCATTTGTTTTGAATATGTTAAGGGCATGCATACTAATATCTCAAAGTTGTTTAACATTTATGCATCATGTGGCGAGCGAGATTTTGATGAATTTTATGAGCATGATGATTATTTGTTTGGGAAAATTGGATTGTTTGTTCCTAAATGTACCATGTGAGAGTTGCTAGTTAGAAAGGCACATGTGAGGTGCTTGATGGGGCATTTTGGAATTAAGGGCACCTTAACATTACTAGGTGAACATTCTCATTGGCCTCAAATGAAAATTGATGTTGCAAATGTTCATATCCATGTTAAACCTTGTGTTAATAATTCTATGAATTTTATAATGGGTTTACTTATATCAAGGAAAGGAAATGATGCTATTTTTGTGATTTTTGGTAGGTTTTTTAGAATGTCACATTTCATTACATGTCATGAAACCAACAATGCTATCAATATAGTTAATGTTTTGTTTTGGGAAGTAGTGCATTTGCATGAAATTGATGCTAATATTGTGGTTGTTAAATTTGCTTGAAATAAAACTTTTCATCCTCTTAGCAAATTTTCTTCGCTTAGAAGTGCTTATGACCTTAACCTACTAACTCCTTTGAACCTGAGCACTTGTTTATTGATGTAAGAGTTAGTTTTGGTGGATGTAAAAAGGAAAAATTGGTTAAGCCCCTTTGCGGGAAGAACAAGCTTCCATTTGAGGGGAGTTGTGAACAATGTATTCCAATACCAATCATGGTAGGAAGCGTATCACATTTGATCTGGGTGGTTGGATGTGTTTCTATTCGTGGAAGGAGCAACCCCCTGATCAAATAAAATCCAAATTGCTACCTCGCAATGTCGACTCATCTCAAGCTCATGGCAAGGCCAAAGACAACGCCTACAAATTGATCTTATTCGGTGAGTATGAGATTTCAGTTACAATTTTTGTGCCTGATTTTTCCCTTTTTATTGTAAGTGTCGATTCGTGGTCGAATCTTTCTTGAGATGGAGGGAATGATGAGAATCGAGAAAGCCCAATTTCATTGCACGAACATGTGGTCCACAATGCAATTCGAGGTCGAATCATTTTCAAGAGGGAGGGAATGATGAGATCCGAGAAAGTCAAACCTCAATGCACGTGTCGGTGGGACCCACGACGAGATCCGATGCTAAGGAGGTTCAAGATTGAGGCTAAACGGAGTGATTAAGTTAATAAAATAAGCCAAGAATCAAGTTGGGGCCGAAATCATGAAGATAGTTGAGAAATTTGAACTTAGCCAAGTTCGGCCGACCGAAAGCTTGCAGAATTCTTGGTCCAGCCTCAGTCGCATTTGGCTGAGCATTGTTGAACCGAAAGGGACATTTCAATCGACCAAAACTATATCGGTCGACTGAAACACGCTGAATTAAAAAAAAAAAAAAAAAAAAAAAGCGATTTTGTGGAATTTTGCTAATTTATTTCTTTTCCCCCAATTTGTAATACATATAACACTTTCTTCACAAACCCTAACTTGGAAGTTCATTTTTGTTGGTCTTGTGAGACTCCTTTGAGGTAAGGTAAAACCTCCTTACTCTTGTAATCTCTTAGGAATTTCTTCAACTTTACTTGAGTATATTTTATTCTTGTATTTGTTGTTGATTCCCCACCACCTTGAAATTTGTTTAATCTTTATCCATTAGGCTAAGTTATTTAACCTTTGAATTTGGGTAGGATTATCACTTATTTTACCATTTTAGCTTTTTTGGGTTTGATACAAAATTGTTGTGGGAATTTTTGGTTCAAACACCAAAGGGGTTTGCATCAATACTCTAATCTACACAAAGATTAGGGGATGAAGAAGAAAATGGTACTCTCAAGCTCACACCAAGAACGGTCCAGCTTCCCTCTACTGCCCATTCAAACATCCCAAGCCAAATAGTGAGACAAGGTAAGGTATTTAACATTCACTTGGGCTGCCTAAACCACTAAAGCCCAATAAAAATAGTACGTCTCAAATGGGCCATCCAGTGGGCTATTATCGAGTCGAATTATTCGGTTGGTGTCAATATAATCACACTATCGTTTTACATCATCGTCCGAATTTATTGGGTATAAAAAATCCAACAAGTCTCCATCTTGATACCCAATAAATTTGCAAGAAAACAATACAATATTTATACTGCTCCAATCAAGGTTACCAATTAAAATTGGAATCACGGATCTTACCTCGTGTCTCGCACCCAAGACACACATTATACCTACTCCATTTACTCACCGGGGCTAAGGTTAAGAAACATCCAAATAGATGACAAATAATCACGATAATCAATCAAAAACATATAACATAGACAATGAAGATATAACCATAGAATAATACAAAAATCATTTCAAACATGCTCACAAAAGAACATAAGTGATGAGAACCGAGAAAGTCAAACATCGATGTGCGTGCCCGTGGGATCCATGATGAGATCCGACGTCAAAGAGGTTCAAGATTCGAGGCTAAATAATGTGAATAAGTCAAGAAAACAAGCCGAAAATCAAGTTGGAGCCAAAAAGAAGAAGAAATTGGACTCAGCCAATTTCGGTCGACCGAAAATCATACCGGTCGACCGAAACTCTGCAGAGGATTTTTGAAGGAAGCCTCAGTCGCGTTCGGCTGAGGCTTGGTCGACCGAAAGTCCCATTTCGGTCGACCATGTGATCGACCGAAAATGGTTCGGTCGACCGTGTTGGTCGACCGAACCATTGTTGTTTATTTACCTCCACCTTGGAAATTAATCGACTTTGCTTGAGTTTTATTATTCTTGTGTTGTGGTTTATTTTCCGCCACCTTGGAATTTGTTTGGTTGATACCCATTGGGCTAGGGTTTGTTAATCCTTGAATTTTGGGTTAGATTTAAACTTGGGTTAATGTGTTTATCCTTTATTTTACCACTTTAGCTTTCTTGGGTTTTGTATTAAATCGTTGTGGGAATTTTCGGTTACTATACCGAAGGGGTTCGCATCATTTGGTATCAGAGCTTGGCTCTAATTTGGTAAACCTATCTTTACCTTATTGTTGTTAAAAAAAAAATTCGAAAATTGAGAAAAATTGGGAAAAATTTATATGTCCATGTGTATTGTTGATTCCATGTATTGGGTATATTAATTGTGAGTTTGTTGGGAGAATTCCATTATTCATTCACTACAAAACCTACACTTTCCAATTGTGTACTCGATCAATTGTCCCAAAGAAAAATACTCCATTAGTGCTTTATTGTTCAATACTCATATATTGCTAATTACTTGGAGTTATCCAATTCCCATCATTGAGATTGTGTTATCAACACTTTATTCCATATATCACTTGCTTCATCCATTGGATAATTGTTGATCATTCACTTCTTGCTACAATTGTGTTGTTGGGGGGTTTTCATATATCCACATTATCCACATTCAAGGTCATTCAAAGATTGAGTACAAGTTGTATGATAAATTGCCTCATTGAAAATTTACACTCTTGTGCTTATTGTTCTACATGTATGCATTGTCTAATACTTGTGGTTATTCAATCCCATTGTTGAAATTGTGATCCTAGCATCTTATCCCACATAAATATTGTTCCTTTTGAGTATAGCAAGCACATAAATTCTACTTGCTATTATATCTACTTGTTATAAATTCCTTCTTCCTTGTTTGTGATCTTTAACTTCACAAGAATTATACTTTGTGGTTTAGTTGATTTCCTTCGTTGGAGAACTTGAGAAATGAGATTTTGAGTGGAAAAAGGCAAGAGTGGTGAGCTCATTAGAGGGTAAAAGCCTAAATTGAGTGAAACACGAGTGAAAAATATTCTTGTGAGAACACTTTCACACTTGCACACCATGTCAAATTCCAATACTCAAACTCAAGACTTGAAATACTTGTTATAAAATCTTTCAACCACCATGGCTAGACAAATTGAGGAGATTGGGGGTGAGTTGGAAAATTTAGGAACAAGAGGGGAGAGTACATCAAATAGGGGAGGTGAAGAAAGGATGTGTAGTAGAAGAAGGGTGAGGGATAATTTTGGGGACATTGTGTATAGGGATGGAGTTAGAAAACAAAATGGGAGTTTGAATAGGAAAATTAGAATGGATGTTTGGGATGATGAAAGGGATAGTAAACAAAATGGGAGCATGCATAGGAAAAGAGGAGAATGGGTAGATAGGAGTGGAGATGGAATTGATGATAATATTGATAGAACAAAAATAAAGAGTCCATCATTCCATAGGAGGGATGATAATGAAGGGGAAGTTGAAGGAGGTTGGAGAATGAGTAGAAGAAGAAGAGAATGGGTAGATAGGAGTGGAGATGGGATGGATGAGAAGGTTAATATTGAGCAAATGAAGACTTCATTATTCCATAGGAGGGACGGTAGTGGAAGTGGAGAAGTAGTGAAGGAGATGAATGCTAGGCCACCACAATCTTTGGCCCATGCTAATGAGATGGAGGAACATGGGGAGGATAATTTCTACAGTAGGTGCCTAGTGAGTGATAAACCATGTAGTCTCATGATAGATGGGGAGATTGGCACTAATTTGGTGAGTGTTAGTAGAGTTGAGAAATTGGGGTTACCGGTAATGAAAAATCCTAGTCCTTATATATTGCAAAGGTTGAATTACTATGGGGAGGTGAGGGTAAGTGAACAAGTTCTTCTTACTTTTCACATTGGTACTTATAGTGACCAAATATTATGTGATGTGGTTCCCTTACACACTACTCACATAATTTTGGGAAGACCTTGGCGATGTGAGCGAAATGTGAATCATGATAGGAGGAGGAACCGGTGTAGCTTCCAAATGGATGGAAAAAAGGTTGTGATCCTATCTTTCAGCCCGGAAGAAGTATGCAAAGACCAAATGAAGCTTAAGAAGGAGTTTGAAGAAGAAAATGAGAAGGAAAAAGAAAAAGAAAAAGAAACGAAGAAAGAAAAGGAAAATTTGATTGAACCAATTGAGGAAGAAACAAAAGAGAGGCAAAATGAGAGCATGAGAGTTGAGGCCACGTCCCTAGAACAAGGAGAGGCAATGAGAGTTGGGGCCACGTCCCTAGAAAAAGGAGAGGCAATGAGGGTTGGAGCCACGACTCCAGAAAAATGAGAGGCGAGAGAAGAAACGAGAGTTGAGGTTCCTACCTCAGAAAAAAGGTGAGCGAGTGATGAGTGCCACAAAGAAAATTGAGAGAAGAGATCACACAAAAATGTTTTTTACTTTTGAATTTTCTAACAATGCCCTCCCTAGTTTGGTTATTTCTTTATTGCAAGAAATTGTGAGGCCAACTTATCAAGGTAACAAAGAACTCCAAAAGCATGCCTTATGGAAGAAATTCATGAAAACATTTTCCTACAACAACGAGTACAACCGAGGTAAAGAAAATGACATAACCGATGCAACATCTAGGAGGTATGCTCCTAACATTTTCTTGAATGCAAGGTTATTGTGTCTTGAATATATTAGAGGGTTGTATGATCTTCATGTAGATTTGACAAGTGTGTTGTTGACTTGTGAAAATGTAACATGTGGTAAGGATCCTTGTCATGATGAGTGCTTAATTTGTAAATGCAACTTTTTACGTGTGCCCAATTGCATAAGTACCAAATCCTTTTGTGAAAATGTTGCATATAGTACATTTCATGGGCATGTTGAATCCTTATTTTGTGAAAATATGCTTGACTTGCATATTGGCTCTCTAAAGGAATTGCTAGTTAGGGGAGTCCATGGGAAAGATTTATTGGGATGTCTTGATGATAAAAGGACTTCGCTTCTAACATTTCTAGATGCTCCTTCATTCCGTGTTGAACATAGTAAGAGCATGCATGTTAAATATCCGAATTTTTTAAACATTTATGAATCATGTTGTGAGCAATATTTTGATGGATTCTATGGGCATGATGATTATTTGTTTTGGAAAGTTGGATTGTTTCCTTGTACATGTGGGATGCGTGAATTGCTAGTGGGAGGAGCACATGATGATTGTTTGATGGGGCGATTTAAAATCAATGGGGTTTTAGGGGTATTATGTGATCAATTTTATTGGCATATTTTGAAGATTGGTGTTGAACATGTTTGCACTTGTAGTAAATGCCGAACTTGTAAAATGGTTAAACTCAAGTTTTTCCCCCAAGGATTCCATGCATATTTGTCCATCATGAGTAAACCTTGGACTACTACTTCTATGAATTTTAAAGTGGGTTTACCTGGAACAAAGAAAGAAAATGATGCTATTTTTGTGATTGTTGGTAGGAGTATTAAAATGTCACGTTTGATTGCATGTCATGAAACCAACAAGGTCATCAACCTAGCTAATCATTTCTTTCGGGAGGTCGTGCATTTGCACGAAGTTAGTGCTATTTTTATGGTTGTTAAATTTGCTTGCACTTTAATTGCTCATCATATTAGCAAGTTTCCTCCACTTAAAATTGCTTGTGACTTTAACCTATTAACTCTGTTGAACTTTATGCATATAATTGGAGAAAGAGTTGGTTTAGGTGGGCACGAGAATGCACTTTTGGTTAAGCCCCTTTGCAGGAGGCTCGGGCTTCCATTTGAAGGAATTGGTAAACAATGTATTTCCAATGCCAACCATGGTAGGAAGCATATTCCATTTGATCCGGGCGGCCGGATATGTTTCCATTCGTGGAAGGAGCGACCCCCCCGATCAAATAAAATCCAAATTGCTACTCTGCGGTGTTGGCACATCTCAAACTTTTGGCAAAGCCTACAAATTGATTTTTTGCACGGTGAGTATGAAATTTCAGTTACATTTATTGTGTCTGAATTTTCTATTTTTATTGTAGGTGTCGATTCGTGGTCGAATCTCTTTCGAGATGGAGGAGATGATGAGAATCACGAAGGTCCAACTTCATTGCACGAACCTTTGATCCACAATGTTGCAAGATCAAAGTTCAAGGAGTTTCATGACAATGCATTCAAGCAAGATTCGAAGTCTAATCCTTTTCAAGAGGGAGGGGATTATGAGAACCGAGAAAGTCAAACCTCGATGCGCATGCCCGTGGGACCCATGACGAGATCCGACGTCGAAGAGGTTCAAGATTCGAGGCTAAATAATGTGAACAAGTCGAGAATCAAGTTGGAGCCAAAAAGAAGAAGAAATTGGACTCGGCCAATTTCGGTCGACCGAAACTCTGTAGAGGATTTTTGAAGGAAGCCTCAGTCGCGTTCGGCTGAGGCTTGGTCGACCGAAAGTCCCATTTCGGTCGATCATGTCAGTCAACCGAAACACTCCGTTTCACAAAAACAGGATTTTTCTTGTAAATTTCGAATTTGCACCTTTTGCCCATTTTGTACATTATATACACATTCTTTTTCATTTGTAACATAATTTGGATGTTCATGATAATGCTTTTGAGAGCTTAGTCTAAAGAGACTCCTTTTGAGGTAAGGTTAAACCTCCTTTGTTATTGTATCTTCTTGGAATTTAATCAACTTTGCTTGAGTATTATTATTCTTGTGTTGTTGTTTATTTTCCACCACCTTGGAATTTGTTTGGTTGATACCCATTCGGCTAGGGTTTGTTAATCCTTGAATTTTGGGTTAGATTTAAACTTGGGTTAAGGTGTTTATCCTTTATTTTACCACTTTAGCTTTCTTGGGTTTTGTATTAAATCATTGTGGGAATTTTCGGTGACTATACCGAAGTGTTTCGCATCAATAAGATTAACTTCAAGTTAATCAAACACAACGACCAATACATATAGAATGCAATGCATAAATGACCTCATGAAAAGATCTCATACAATCATCCTTCAAGTTAATCAAACACAACGACCAATACATATAGAATGCAATGCATAAATGACCTCATGAAAAGATCTCATACAATCATCCTATCCCATTCCATGTAGCTCGCTCCTCGAGTACACATATCACACACACCTCCATGATGTGTTCCGGACCCTCGACAATCGGAGTCATAGCAGGCTTGACGGAAAGTTAAATATTCAAGCCAAATAAAAGTGCAGTCCAGTCAACCATTTCGGAATTAGCATAATATGTATTTTTCGAGTAGAAATGGGCCACTAAGCAAAACTCATGGGCTAAAGCCCTTGAGCCGACTGATTTTATGGCCAAATTCCATCATTTGGGGCTTCAAAACAGCAAGTCAATTATGTAGACGGTAATTAGGGTTTTTGCTTATTTTTAGGTTAAATTTTGTTTTTAATTATTTGTTTGCCTATTTTAGAATTTTAGTCTAATTAGAATTCTATTTCAAGTCAATTAGCGGTTAGGTTATTTTGCTTATTTATACGTTTTTTCCATTCATTGTAATTCAGACTTGAGATTTGATTTTGATATAAACAGTTTTTATTGAGGATTCAATAAAAGTTATAGGTGGATTCCTATATTTTTCGAACTTATCGAGAATATTTCTTGTGGCGTTCAAATATCGAACTTATCAAATATTTGCTAGAATATTTGTGGCATTCAAATCAGAATCTTATCAAGGAGATTGGGCAAATCTTTGTGGCGTTTCGAAAGTCGTGGTTCTTTATTCCGCATCGTGGAGCCATCGCGTCGTGAATATCGGGTCATGATTCATCCGTCCAACCACAACCTGAGTTCGGAACTTTCCGGCGTTTCTTCTACGCTTCGAATCTCATCACTCCACCTATGCTCACTGGATTGATCACTACACATGTCTAACTGGTAAACAAGAAAAACCTAGATCCATAGGATGCTCCTCTATCAATATCTCACTTCTCTCAACCGAAGTGGATAATGAGTCTCCACCTAATAGAAGTGATCTAAGTGTTATTCAAACATTTCACCCATCCATAATTTTCAGATAAAAGATTTAAAGTATATCTAATCACATCTCAACACATGATTCCAATGTTACACTCCCCCAGTACATCTCACCAATGTACCCTTAGTCATCTATTCCACACATTACCAAAAGACACACTCATACTTATTGATAATGCATCACAAATTCATGCAAGTTGAAATGTCATACAAAACAATGTATCGAATTAAGCAATCAAATATGCAAAAAGGACCACATCCACTTTGCATATACACATTACCCACAGTAAAAGTTGATCATAAACAAATTCATTCAAAGTAACACATATCAAATAAATTGGAATGCTACATAAAATAATGCATTGACTTAAGTAATCAAACATATGTAGAAAGGATCGCACGGATGCACATGCAATAACATTAAACTCTTATCCTCAATAATAATCGCTTGGATCTTACATAGATCCAGTGGCACCGTTCGCCTCACCTATCTTCTAACACCTAACACCTAATACCTTTCACTCCCTCAGTTAGGACAAACTCCCTAAGAATGTCCCAATATACGGCAATTATATCACCTGACCAACTACACTAAGTAGACCTAAAACCTTTCCATAACACACTTTAGAAAACCAAATCACCATGCCATCAAGAAAACCCAAGTATTGCCATCTTACCCCCAAAAAATGCACAAACACGACATGCAACAAATGCAAAACCAAAAGTACAGTATAGGCACACATTATACAAAACACAATATCACAGAGGGAGAAGAAAGAAAGAAAAAATGGTAGCAATGGAGGAAGATGGAACTCCAAGAATGGCTACAATATTTTTCACTCTGTCTACTGATGTTTAAAACTCTAGTCAATCATATTTCCTAAGGTCATATTCATTTCTAAATGGTAACAAAATATCTAAAGGGCAATATATCAAAATCATACAGAAATTAATATGTCAAAAATTAATAAAGAATACATGACACGAATTAAACAAATAATTCCTAGGTCTAGCAATAAGCA
Organism: Ligustrum vulgare; assembly: GCA_963555705.1. NCBI lineage: Eukaryota > Viridiplantae > Streptophyta > Magnoliopsida > Lamiales > Oleaceae > Ligustrum > Ligustrum vulgare. The sequence goes on along the minus strand of OY743169.1, from coordinate 54,280,369 downwards.
ATGGTTACCAAGTAATGGCAACTCCCAATCCTAATGACCATCCCACACAATGATCTGCTAGTACGATAAATAAAGGTTCCAGTGAATTTACCAGAGCGAACTTTTTCTAGTATCTGCAAATTAGGAGAAATGCGAACATCAGGGCCTTAGAGACACCACTATACACCCTGAAGCACCCATCGAAAATCACAGCAACACAAATTTCACCCGTCGATCGAACAACCACATGGGCAAAATCGTCCAACTTTAATTACAAAACACGAAAGTGAAATTCGACTGCTCCAACAGTTCCACCTCGACGAGGAGAGCAAATTATCTTTTCAGACCTTGGCCAGACTCCTCCTCAAGCGCTGCCATGAGCCTACATCGAAGTGCCCACGCATCGCCTTGGTGGCCATGCGCAGTCGGCCCAAAATTTCCTAGAACCAAAATGTGTGCATCAGTCTGCTGAGCACTCCTGTTGTGTTCGTTTCTCCACCAGGTTCCTGGATTGGTCGAAAATCACGTTTTTTTCGTCTGGTTGTTACTTTCTTCTCCGGTCGAGATCTGCAGCTTTAGCCGTTGGATTCCGACCAAACTCAAGTCGAGCCTTCTCCTCCACTGTGCGGTTTTGATGGTGATCTTACTTTTTCCAACCGACTACCGGTTTAGCCCAAAAAAGCAAAAGACAGCCGTACCACCTTTTTGAATTTTGGACAATTTTTAGCTTTCAGTTTTTGCCGATTTTCTGCCTCCATTTTTGCTCGTTTCTCCCTAGATTTCTTGCCCAAAATCATGCCCAACTTCGCTCTAGTACTATGTTGAAAATGTTAGTGCATTCGATACACAATTTTGAGCTCAATAAGCTCTCTAAAAATACTACCCCAAAATTTCAAGCTCGACCCAATAGCAACATCACATTGGTTGCTCTACGATACTCTAATCCACACAAGGATTAGGGGGATGAAGAAGACAATGGTACTCTCAAGCTCACACCAAGAACAGTCCCAGCTTCCTTCTACTGCCCATTTAAACATCCCAAGCCAAATAGTGAGGCAAGGTAAGGTATTTAACATTCATTTGGGCTACCAAAACCACTAAAGCCCAATACACATAGACCAAGAATTCCCACAACTATCTAATACCAAACCCAAGAAAGCTAAAGTGGTAAAATAAATCGATAAAACACATTAACCCAAGTTTAAATCTAATCCAAAATTTAAAGATTAACAAACCTAGCCCAATGGGTATCAACTAAACAAATTTCAAGGTGGCGGAAATTAAAAACAACACAAGAATAAACAATACTCAAATAAAGTTGATTAACTTCCAAGAATAATACAAGATCAAATGAGGTTTTTACCTTACCTCAAAGGGAGTCTTTCAAGACCAATTCATCAATGAACATCATAGTTATGAGGGTTTGAGGGGGAAATGGTATTTAATGTACAAAAATGAAAGGAAATAAGAAAATCTGAAAATTGCACAAAAATCCCTTTTTTTTGAATTCAGTGTGTTTTGGTCGACCGAACCAGTCAATCGAACCACTTTCGGTCGATCACATGGTTGACCGAAAGGATACTTTCGGTTGAACATTGATCATCCAAAACTAACTGAGGCTATCTCCAAAAATTCTCTGCAAACTTTAGGTCAACCGAAAGGAAGATCGGTTGACCGATCTTGGCTGAGGCTTCAAAATTCATTCTTGGCTTCCAATTTGATTCTTGGCTTCTTTTCTTGGCTTGATCTCTTGTTTAAGCCTTGAATCTTCTTAAAAAATGGCCCTTAATTTCCTCGGAGCTCCAGAAAAATTCACTTCAAGATTATTTTGGCTCTAACGATTAATTTTCTTTGGCGAGCCCCCTATGATTCTCATCAAACCCTCCTTCTTTAGGATGATTCGTCCCGAATCATAGGTTTGTTTTTGATATTTCATTGCACCTCCTGGATCAAAAGGAAGGTTATGGCCTCCATGTATCTTGATCAACCAATAGTACTTGGCAACTTTTGAGATGTGGAATGATCGAATCATGAACTCCTTTGGACCTATGTGGTGTGGTCCAAAGTCCATAGTGCAATTAACCTGGAAAATATACTTAAGCAAAATGGGGTGGGGAATGTTAGTTTTTTCATGTACAAAGTGCGGGTATCCATGAGGAGTCACCACCACTCTTTCAAATTCAACAACGAGGCTCTTCACTTCACCTCCTATCTTCTTCTCACCCTCTTGCTCATCCAACACCTAAATTTTTTTATTTCCATGTTCATTCACTTCCCCCACACTTTCAATCAACTCTCCCACATTTTTACTCTCAACAACCCCCTCCACATTGGTAAGCTCATGCACCCCCTCAACAAGATTGGTAGTTTGATCAACTACTTCTAGTTTTAACTCCCCTACCTCAAATTTTGTAGTTTGATCAACTACTTCAAACTCAATCTCCCCCTCCTTCTTCTCAACTTCCTTACCTTGGGACTTTTCTTCCTCAAACTCCTTTTTGAGTTTCATTTGATCTTTGAGCACTTCCTCCAAACTCAAAGGTAGGAGCACAACCTTTTTCTCATTCACTTGGAAGCTATACCGGTTCCTCTTTGTATTATGTCTCACACTCCTCTCTCTTTGCCAAGGTCTCCCTAAAATTATGTGAGCAGTGTGCATGTGAACCACATCACATAGTATTTGATCAATATAAGTACCAATGTGAAAAGTAAGAAGAACTTGTGCACTTACCTTCACTTCCCCATAGTCACTCAACATTTGCAATTGATAAGGATTGTGATGCTTCATTACCGGTAACCCCAATTTTTCAACTCTACTAGCACTTACCAAATTTGTATCACTCTCCCCATCTATAATGAGACTACATGGTTTATCACTCTCTAGGCATCTAGTGTAGAAATTATATCCTCCATGTCTTTCTCTCTCATTAGCAAGGACCAAGGATGTTTGTGGCCTAATAATCATCTCCATCACTACTCCTTCACTTTCACTACTCCCATGGGAAGATGGAATTTTCATTTTCTCAATATCAACATTTTCATTAACTCCATCTCCACTCCTATTGATAAGTGCTTTATTAGCATGTATTTAATTCACTTATTATCTTATTTTGTTATTAGTTTGATCCTACTGAAGTATCGTTTAATGCATTTTCATTTATTGTGTTATACAGGATCGTAAAGAAGAAAAGAAAGGAAACAGGACCAAAAAAATACAAAAAATCAATAAGTGAGGTTCAAGGGCATATTCAAAGAGCTCCAAATCAATAATGGCATGTGGGAAGAAGATTAGATGCAAAAATTATGGTCAAAGAAGGTTTGGGGTGAAGTTAGAAATCAAAAACCCGCAAGGATTGTGATCATGAATTTTAGTCATAGATTGAAGCTCAATTTTGTCATAGAATACTTTCGAATTTGGGAAGAGCTATTTCACAAATAATTGTAGATATTTAAGTTTTATTTCCAACGAAACTTGAATCACCACAATCGGACTTCAGGAGAGAAAGTTATGACCAAAACATCGAGCACAGGCGCTTCTCGGCAGAAGTACACTTACGGCCGTAAATGATAACGTTACGGCCGTAACTTACAAATTCCGAAAATTTTCAGTAGCTAACTTACGGCCGTGATAAGTAAAGTTACGGCCGTAACTTACTCTCCAAGGAATTTCCTTATATGATTCAAGGTCTATCTTTGGTATATCTTTGGGGTAAAGCTAGGGCACGATTTTGAGAGCATTAAAGGAGCAAAATCACCACAAAAAGGAAGCTGGACATTGAGAAAAATTGAGAGCAAAATATAGAGCATTCTTTGAAGATTTTCAAGCGCAAGAACATCAACAACAATGGAATTCATGAAGCAACTTGAAGAATCTACCACAACCATGCTAGGCTAAATTCCATATCTTGTTCAAAGGGGAAGTTGTGTTAACTTGATTATGTTATTTTCTTTTCCTACAAATTAGTAGCGTGAATTTATTCCTTTATTTCAATTGTTGGATTATTATGTTTTGAATGTTCAATTGAGTTTATTTGATTAATAGTTTAATTTGGTCAATTGAATTATTGATCTTTGGATTCATGAATATGCTATGTTTAGATTCTTGATCCGTAATTGTCATTGAATCTTTACGTTAGTAGCAAATAAATCTCGTGCAGGTTTAGTAATAATTCAACTTGGATTGATTAATTCGAGCTTGTGTAATTAACAATCAAATTCAATCTATTCTTCTAGATTTTCATACTAGTCGTGCATTAAATCCTAAGAGTTTGTTTAGGATTGTCCGTGGCTAGAATTGGTTCGAAGAACTTGTTTTGAATCAATACACATAAGGAAGAATTTAGATAATCAGAGCTTGTTGATTATTTATGATTGATAATTGAATTAGGGACAGAAACACGTTACAAGGAAATGTATAACATTAATTGAGGGCACAACCGAACCCGAGAACAAGATTTCTTCTTATAGTATTTCTCTAGTCATATTTAATTGTTTATTTTTATGCATATTTTTTTATTCAAACAATTTCAAATAACAAACCCCCCATGCCATTCTAATTGATCGAACAACTAAAATTAGTTTCCGTTCCTCGTGGGATCGACCCTTACTCTCACTACTACATTATTAATTAATATTTAGCGAGTAAGGAATTATTTATTATTTTGGTGCATTGCGACACGCATCACCTATCAACCCATTCTCCTCCTATTCTAGCATCCACTCTATCCAACATTATTCTCAATCTTTCTTCCCTATCCTCTACTTGCCTAGTAAAAGTGGTGGAAAAATTTTGCAACATCTCATACAATTCTTGATTCATGTTGTGCAAGTGTGGAAGTTTCCTCACAAAGAATTTATTTCACTCATGTTTCACTCCAATTTTGCAAGGAACATAATCAACTAGATTGAAAGATATAATTCTTGTGAAGTATGAAACCACGTACAAGCAAGAGATGTAGGAATGGATAGACACAAGAGCAAGTGGAATTTTCTTTACTTGCTAGGATACAAGAGATGACTATGAATTTGTAGGACAAATTTTTGAGAACACAAAGTCACAAGGGCTTGACAAGAACAAGTAATTGACTAGGGAGTATTTGGTGTAGAGAAAAGTGGATTTTAACATGTAAGCTCTATTTGGGGCAATTTATCAAACACTTTGTAGGCAAAGTTTGAATAACATGGAATTTATGAGTGTTTGATGAATTGTAAACCTTAACAATCTCAAGAATGAGAACAAAAACAATACCCAATATGTAATGATCAAGAAATACTCACGGGCATACAAATTTTTCCCCAATTTTTTTTTTCTTAAATATGAAGAACAACAATACAAGAATATAAAGATAGAGTTTACCAAATTAGAACCAAGCTTTGATACCAAATGATGAGGACTCCCTTGGTATATTGACCAAGAATTCCCACAACTATCTAATACCAAATCCAAGAAAGCTAAAGTGGTAAAATAAAGCGATAAAACACCTTAACTAAAGTTTAAATCTAACCCAAAATTCAAAGGTTAACAAACCTAGCCCAATGGGTATCAACTAAACAAATTTCAAGGTGGTGAAAATCAACAACAATACAAGAATAAACAATACTCAAGTAAAGTTGATTAACTTCTAAGAATAATACAAGATCAAAGGAGGTTTTTACCTTACCTCAAAGGGAGTCTTTCAAGACCAATTCATCAATGAACATCATAGTTATGAGGGTCTGAGGGGGAAATGGTATTTAATGTACAAAAAGAAAGGAATTAAGAAAATTCGAAAATTGCACAAGAACCCCTTTTTTTAATTCAGTGTGTTTTGGTCGACCGAACTGGTCGACCGAAAGGACACTTTCGGTTGAACATTGATCAGCCGAAACTAACTGAGGCTATCTCCAAAAATTCTCTGCAGACTTTCGGTCGACCGAAAGGAAGATTGATAGACCGATCTTGGGTAAGGCTTCAAAATTCATTCTTTGCTTCCAATTTGATTCTTGGCTTGATCTCTTGTTTAAACCTTGAATCTTCTTAAAAAATGACCCTTAATTGCCTCTGAGTTCCACAAAAATTCACTTCAAGATTGTTTTTGTTTGGGCAATTGATCTGATTAAGGAAATGGACCGGAATTCTCTTAAGCCCAATCTTTAGTCCAGCTATTGAGCCCAACTTGCATTACCGGGTTATGATCCATTATCATCACCGCCTTTATCACAGCCGTTGGATCTGTTTGATGAATCTGAGCCGTCCACTTGTGTTAAAAGGGATAAGGAGACGTTCTGATTTCCATTATTCTGATCCAGACGCTTCTTAAACTTCAAACTCTCTCTCTCTCTCTCTCTCTCTCTCTCTCTCTCTCTCTGAAAGGAGATTCTTCATTGCCTCATCTGATCTTTGACATTTCTTCATACTTCTTCCAGAAAATTTTTAGATATTGATTGTAGTATTCTTAGTGGTTATAGTTGATACTGATTTTGTGATAATCAGTATACATTTTGATGAGTTCTGGCAGAGTTTTCTACAACTCTATTGATCTTTGTGGTTATTTTATGCGATCTTTTGATTTCTGAAAGTTTTTGTATGATTTTTGGGTTTGAATTCTGTTTCTATAATTTTTACGGTTTTTGAATAAAGTTTGTTTGATTCTTTGTGGTTTAACTTTTGTTCCTGTACTTTGTGGTTTGATTCTGAGCCTTTAATCCTTACAGTGGTATCAGAGCCTTAGGGTTCTTTGAAAAACCGGTGGATTTGACTCAGATTTGGAGGATCCAGATTTTATTTTTTTTGGATCTAAGGTTTTCTGGAAACGGATCTTATTTCTTCAAATGATTGTTAGGGTTTTCTGAACTGTTTAAACTTTTAAGAAATTTTTTACTTTCTTAAGTTGTTTTACAAACCCTAACTGTACATCGCTTTTGATTTCTGAAAATTCTGTTTAAGATTTTTCAGATTCAAAATTTTCTTTTAAAGATTCTTATATAAATTTTTTCAAACTTGTGGATATTGCTCTTCATTGAAACTAATTTAAAAATTAGGGTTTCTGAATTTTTTTGGTATCTAGATCTTTACTTCTGAGTCGATATTTTTTGGATCTTGAAATATGGAATATTATTTTATATAATATTCTGATTCCTTTATAAAGATCCTACATTGTTTCTTTGTGGTTGATCCTTCATGGTGGATAACTGATATTGGTACTTTGTGGCCCTGGATTTCTGGGATTCTGATTCTTTGTGGAAGCTGCTATAGCTTAATAAAAATCTGCAATCAGGTGATATCATTCGATTACTGCAATCTTATACTATAAATTTGTTTTTCAAATTTCATGTTCTCTCCCAAATCTCTCCGTTAAAGCCTATAAATAGGACCCCTATCTTACCTTTGTCCAGGATTCCATTGAGAATCCGGGAATCTGAGGGAGTGTGGGAATATTCAGTATAGGTTGAAGGATATACTGGAAGAACAACTTTTATCAGTATACTGTTCTGTGTGATTTCTTGATTGAGTAATTAATTTGTTGAATTGTGATCACCTTGATTATTTTGTTTACTGATTACTGTGTTCTGAACATCGGTGAACTTTCTTGAATATAAATTCTTGACTCTGTGTCATTGTCTTACTTTGTGACTGTAACCTGCATTATTGTTTTCTGCCTGTTTACTTGTTCTTTGAACTACTAAAGCTCCATAACTTGAAATATTTTTTCAAAATCTTGGTCATTATTTCAATGGCTACTGTTAAGGTAGATGTTGAAATATGGAATGGCAAAGGGGATTTCAACCTCTGGAGCCAAAAAATGCAAGCTTTACTACTTCAAATGAAATGTCCAAAGGAAATTGATAAATCCTGGCCCCTTGATACCCCTCAGGACAAACTACTTGAAATGGATGAAACTGCTTGGAGCACTTTATTCTTACACTTATCTGATAATGTCATTAGACAAGTAGGAAAGACTAAAACTACAATGGAATTGTGGGATAGGTTGGAAGAACTTTATGATACTGTGTCCTTGCCTGATAAGTGTTTTCTGTGGAAACAATATTTCTCCTTTAAATTTGATACATCTAAGGATGTAGAAGAGAACATGAGTAGGTTTACTAAGATCACACAAAGTCTGTTAAAACGTGATGAAAAACTTACTGATGAACAAAAAGTTGTTTGTTTACTGAATGCTATGGGGGATAAGTTTAAATATTTGAGGAATGCTTTAGAGTATGGGGGGCAGAAGTTGACCACTGAAATTGTCCATACTTCCCTTAAAACTAAAGAGTTAGAGTTTAAAAATAATCCTAAGGAAGCCTATAATGTGGTAGGTACCTCTAGGAAGAAGAACTCTCCTATGCTGAATAAGGCTGGAACCAATTTCAATAAAAATTGGAATACTTCTAGCAACAACAGGGACTGGAATAACAAGCTTGTAAAGGGAAACTTTCAGAATAAGGGAAACTTCAATAGGCCTAAAGACAGTAACTTTAGAAGTCAGTCTGGTTTCAGAAATCAAGATAATAATGCTAAAAATTATAACAACTTCAGAAACCAGAACAATTTTAGAACTCAGGATAACAACGCTGGTACTGCAAATATAAATAAACCACCTAGAATTTGCTTTTATTGTGGCCAACCTGGACATCATATTAAATACTGTTTCAAAAGGAAAAATGAACAGGGAATCAGTAATCAGACTGAGGCTACAGTGCAAGATAATAATAATAATGGGGTGGTTTATGTCACTACTGAGTCAAATAATAAGAATGAATGGATTTTAGATTATGGTTGCACCTTTCACATGTGTCCTGAAAAGGATATGTTAGTTAATTTCAGTGAAAATTGTTTTGGTTCTGTGAAACTTGGCAATAATATTTCTTGTGATGTGAAAGGTATTGGAAAGGTTTTGTTGTAACTTGATAATAACAAAACTCTTACTTTAAATAAAACCAGATATGTTCCTGATTTGAAAAGGAACCTGATTTCTCTTGGTGTTTTAGATTCTGAATCCTTTGAGATTATAATGCAAAATGGTTATTTGAGTATCTTTAAAAATAAATGTTTGATTATGAGTACTCCTAAAATTAATGGGATCTATATGTTGAATGTCTTGCCTGTTTATGCTAAGTCCTTTAATGTTGTGTCTGACTTGAATAAAACTGAGTTATGGCATAGAAGGTTAGGACACATTGGACAGAAGGGACTTAAGTTACTTGAAACCAAAGGTGTATTTGGTGATGATGTGTTGCATAAACTTGACTTCTGTGAAAAATGTGTGTTAGGAAAACAGAAGAAAAGTTCATTTGGTAAAGGTATTAAAAAACTTCTGATGTGCTTGAGTATTTGCATGCTGATTTGTGGGGTCCTGCTCCTGTGGGTTCAGTTTCAGGTTTCAGATATTTTCTTCTTATAGTGGATGACTTTTCTAGGAAAACCTGGGTGCATTTGTTAAAAACTAAAGATGCCACTGTGTCTGTTTTCAAAAACTGGATCATTTTAGTTCAAAATTTAAAAGGAAAAAGAGTCAAAACTATTAGAACTGACAATGGTTTAGAATTTTGTAACCAAGAGTTTGATTCTTTTTGTAGCATCTTAGGTATTCTTAGGCATAGGACTGTTGCCTACAGTCCACAGCAAAATGGGGTTGCTGAAAGGATGAATAGAACACTTCTTGAAAGAACTAGGTGTCTCTTACTTGATTCCAATTTGCCAAAAAAAATTTGGGGTGAAGCAGTCAAAACTGCCTCTTATTTAATAAATCTTTCTCCCTGTAGTGCTATTGATTTTAAGATTCCAGATCAAATCTGGAATAATTACCTTCCTGATTTTTTAAAATTAAAAGTTTTTGGTTGTGATGCCTACTCACACCATTCTGAATCTAAACTTGACTCCAGGTCTTTAAAATGTGTTTTTCTTGGCTATGGGGAAGGAGTCAAGGGCTATAGGTTATGGGTCAGGGAACAGGGAGGTTACAGGGTCATCTTGAGTAGGTATGTGGTCTTTAATGAAAATGATTTTCCCTGCAAAAATGAAAAATTGATTGATCATGTTAAAGAAAAAGATTTTATAACTTCTGAGCTGAGTGCAGACCATTTAGGTGATGAAAATGGTCTGCCCAATACTCAGTTTCAGGTGGAGCAACCCCCACAGTCTCCAAATGTCATTACTGAACCTGAACATGAACCTGCAGACACTGAACCACAACCTATTGATATCCCTGAAGCTGAAACTGACTTAGAAAATTATCAATTAGCTAGGGATAGACCTAGAAGAGAAATCAGACCTCCTCCTAGGTTTGAGGATCCTGATTTTGTGTCTGCATTTACATATTCTGATCCTATTTTGCTTGAACCTCAATCTTTTGAAGAAGCTGTTTCTTCTAAAGATTCCAAACTTTGGCTTGCAGCTATGCAAGATGAAATGGACTCACTTTTGAAAAATGGTACTTGGATTTTAGTCAATAGACCTGTAAATAAAAGGATAATTGACTGTAAATGGATTTTTAAACTGAAGGAAAGTGAATCTAAGGACATGAAACCTAGGTATAAGGCTAGACTTGTAGCCAAGGATTTTTCTCAAAAAGAAGGAATTGATTTTAATGAAATATTTTCTCCTGTAGTTAAATATACCTCTATCAGAATTCTGTTTGCTTTGGTTGCACAATTTGATTTAGAACTTGAGCAAATGGATGTGAAAACTGCTTTCCTTTATGGTTCTTTGGATGAAACAATTTATATGCATCAACCTAAAGGTTTTGAAAAAGTCAGAAATTCTGATTTAGTTTGTTTGTTGGAAAAATCTTTGTATGGCTAAAAACAAGCCCCTAGGCAGTGGTATAAGAGATTTGATTCTTATATCCAAAGCCTTAATTTTCAGAAAAGTAAATATGATTCCTGTTTTTACTTTAAACTTGGTAAAACTGATTTCATTTACTTGCTTTTATATGTGGATGACATGCTTATTGCTGGGCCTAATATGCATGATATAAATGTTCTTAAAGGTAAACTGCATTCTGAATTTGAGATGAAAGATATAGGAAATGCTAAAAGAATACTTGGAATGGATATTTTTAGGAATAGACAATCTGGGAAATTGTTTTTAAGCCATAAACATTACATTGAAAAGGTTTTAAACAGATTTTGTTTATCTGAATCCAAAGCTGTATCTTTACCTTTGCCTGCACATTTCAAATTGTCTGTTGAGCATTGTCCTAAGACTGATGATGAATTGCTTAGAATGAAAAATGTGCCATATTCTAATGCAGTTGGATCTGTCATGTATTTGACGGTCTGTACCAGACCTGATATAGCATTTGCAGTAAGTGTTTTAAGCAAGTTTATGAGCAATCCTGGTGAATTGCACTGGGAAGCTATGAAATGTTTACTGAAATATTTGAAAGGTTCTGCTAGACTTAGTCTAGTATTTTCTAAAACCAAAAATGATTTTAAACTCAAAGGTTTTGTTGATTCTGACTTTGCTGAAAATATTGATAACAGGAAATCAACATCTTCTTATTTCTTTACTTTAAACTCTTCCTGTATTAGCTGGAAATCCCAGCTTCAAAAACTTTTTGCTTTATCATCAACTGAGGCAGAATATATAGCTGTTACAGATGCTGTTAAGGAATGCTTGTGGTTAAAGGGTTTATTATCTGAAATTTGTTGCATTACTGATTCTGAAATTGAAGTGTGTACTGATAGTTTAAGTGCTTTACATCTGTGTAAAAATTCTGTTTTTCACAATAGGTTTAAACACATTGATGTTAAATTCCATTTCATTAGAGATATTATTGATAAAGGCATTGTGAAACTTGTTAAAATTCCAACACAGGTTAATCCTGCAGATGCAGGAACTAAGATCATTCCTATTAATAAGTTTAAAGATGCATTGAGTTTTTTAAATTTGGTTGAATTTTGATACTTGTTTTGCTATACTTTGCAGATACTGGAATCCAGCTCAATTGAGGTAGAGATTGTTTGGGCAATTGATCTAATTAAGGAAATGGACCGGAATTCTCTTAAGCCCAATCTTTAGTCCAGCTATTGAGCCCAACTTGCATTATCGGGTTATGATCCATTATCATCACCGCCTTTATCACAGCCGTTGGATCTGTTTGATGAATCTGAGTCGTCCACTTGTGTTAAAAGGGATAAGGAGACGTTCTGATTTCCATTATTCTGATCCAGACGCTTCCTTACACTTCGAACCATCTCTCTCTCTCTCTCTCTCTCTGAAAGGCGATTCTTCATCGCCTCATCTGATCTTTGACATTTCTTCATACTTCTTCCAGAAAATTTTTAGATATTGATTGTAGTATTCTTAGTGGTTATAGTTGATACTGATTTTGTGATAATCAGTATACATTTTGATGAGTTCTGGCAGAGTTTTCTGCAACTCTATTGATCTTTGTGGTTATTTTATGCGATCTTTTGATTTCTGGAAGTTTTTGTATGATTTTTGGGTTTGAATTCTGTTTCTATAATTTTTACGGTTTTTTAATAAAGTTTGTTTGATTCTTTGTGGTTTAACTTTTGTTCTTGTACTTTGTGGTTTGATTCTGAGCCTTTAATCCTTACAGTTTTGGCTCGAACGATTAATTTTCTTTGACGAGCCCCCTATGATTCTCATCACATAGCACACCTCAATTAGGCCACCTAATTGAGATATATCGAGTCGAACTATTCGGTTTGGTGTCGATATAATCCAACAATTATTTTACATCATCACCTGAATTTATCAGGTATAAAAAACCCAACGGATCCTAATTCATTCTGTCCACAATCAAACAATCCCAAAATGCAATCATGTTAACGACATCACCACCACCATCATTGAAGGAAAAATCACACTGCTTTATAACGCAATTATTATAATTTATAAATAAATATATAAATAACACAATTTTCCTGAACACTTTTTAATCACACATTTTCTCTTAAAACTTTTTAACCACATATTTTACCTAAAAAATATTTAATTTGCTGATTTGATTCTTGGAGTGGATGGAGGAGGTTAGTGATGTGCTCACTATCAATTGTGATTTTGCCTCTATTTGGCAAACTATATAAAAACGTGTTTTTAACAGTATAATTTCACAAATCACTTTTTAACTACACGTATTTTCTTTCTTTATTTTTAAACCAAATATTTTATCTCCAAAATATAAAGAAATATGTTTTAAATACAAAACTTTTAATAATAAGAGTCTATTGATTTTTATTCAGCTATATTTTTCTGAATTTATTTTTCTAAAGTGATGATTATGGTGGTCATACTGTCGACTACGTGATTGCATTTGTAGATGTGACGTTTGGTCATTTATGAGGGTGGATGGGTGATAAGTGTTGACAGGCTAGGTCAATGAGTTTGATTGGAGAAAATGAAATTCTTATTTTTTCTAAATAATATTTTTATGTGTTAATATTTATTTAATTATTTAACTTATATGTTTATATAGGCTTTTAAATAGAAAACTTTGGGAGTACTTTTGATAAATTATAGTTTTAATCGCTTGTATATATTGTTTGCTAGGTAAAACTCAACTATTGAAAGTAAAAGTAAAAGAAATGCGCGAAATAGATGAAAATGAGGATTTTAAAGCTCCAGGACTAAATTGTAAATATCTAAAAGTTGATTTGGACCAAAAATGATGATTGAAAATTATACAGGATGAGAATTGCTTGAAAAAGGCCTCAAAATGAACTAGCTAGAGGAAAGTCAGGGGCCAACGTTTTTACGTTGGTTTCGTACTTCCCATAAGAGTGCAATCGCAACCCTATATTTTTTGTCAACTCGAGGCTGAATCTTCTCTTCCATGCAATCACATGACTTTTTCGATCAGACTAGATCTAGTTTTCTTTCTCAATACTAACACTGAAGGGGAACCAACTTTGGACGCTTTATTTTCTAAATTTCGATGGCTACAAGTATAGAAATGAGCAAACATCTCTCTAACCTGTCAATTCAATTTGTATCATAAAATCTTTCATGAACAAAGGTTCAATTCACCATGTTTTTGAGAGAAGAACTAACCCAGCGTGGAATTAAAGAAAAGAAATATAAAGAATTTGAAGAATCAAGACACGGGGTTGAAGATAAAGAACATGAAACTGTTTCCGCATACTTCTTGAATACATACACATTTTGTTGGAAATTTATTATTTCCAAATGGCTGTTCAGTAAATCTAGTTATAAGATGAAAAAGTACAAAAAATAGGCTAAAAGAGTAAAAATCGAACCGAAAAAACCAAACCGGATTAACCGGACGGACGGGACCGGTCGGACTGGACCAGCAAAAAAATTGAACCAAGCAGGTTGGTTCAACATCTGGTAATAGCAGAGTATAAACGGATTTAAATCTATTTAAGAAAATGAACGTCATGCGTAGAAATGACAATGGGGCGGGTACACTCGTCCTGTGCCCCGCCCCACAAGATGAACCTCAAACTCATACCCGTCCCATGACACGCTAAGTCATAACGGGGCGGGACGGGTATGGGTTCAGGACAGGGCATCCAATACCCGTCCTGCCCCGTTAACGCCCCTTTTTTTTCTTTTTTAAAATAAAAAATTTATTTGAACAATTTTTTCACTTGTTTTATTATTAAATTTCATTCCTCATAATTAAACAATTTTTTTAAACAATACAATATCAAACAACATTTTTTTCAACAAAATCCTACAATATATTTAAATACTTATCATAAACAAAAACTAACAAAATATAATATTTTTTCAAACTATATTGTAAAAAAATTAATTATTTTTTAGTATAAGTTGCGGGACGGGTCAAACAAAATTCGCCCCGCCCCATACTAGCTTCGAGTTTTTCATTTTAATCTCATACTCGCTCCATCAACTCGCGGGCAAATTTTTTTCTCCCCATTAGGGTTGGGTACCCGTCGGTTCGGAATGAATCGAATTTTTTTTGCCATCCCTAGTCATGCGATCACTTGGTCTTATAACCATGCGACGCATGGTCAAAAATTTTGATCGTTGGTAGAATTTTTAGATTTTTGCAAAGTACCTTTTCATCAACCATTTCAAATCCTTTGTGAAAAGTGGTGTCACTTACAAAATAGTGTGTTGGAACTTTATAAATAGAGATATAATTCATGATGAAAAACAAAAGAAAACATCCATAAATTTATAGAGATCATTTCCACCAAAATTCATACTCATTTTTCAATTGTTCTTTATTCATCTTCCATGTATTCTTTGTACTTAAGCATACTTGGTTTTAAGCTTTATTAATTCGCTAAAACATTTGCTATCTAACTCTTTAGCATCTCGATGAAAATGGGACAAATGTACTTTCAGGACAACGTGTTGTCAAGTGTGTAAGCCCATCATTTTATTCCTATTTTTGGTGTTTTCCATTGATTTTCGGGTCTTCCAAGATTTCAAGTGTTATGATATGATGTTACTGGTTCGTAATTCTTCATGTGATACTCGATGATTTCGTCTCCAATCCTTGAGGTAAATTATTTTTCTAACAATCTAAAAGTACAATTTGATCAATGGAATCGAAATTATTATTGAGAATCTTGAATCATGATAATGCCAATATCAAGATGCTGTTAAGATTTTCTCAGACTTAGGGAATGATTCAAAAGTTTAAAATGAAAGATTGTGTCTTTACACTTATAATATTTAGTTTTCTTGGTGGCTTTTGAAAATTTCAAGATGACCTTTGAATCAAAATATACGCACTGATTACATTCTAAGAAAAACAATTCATGATTATTGCTCTGAGTCTAATAACAATTCATGATTAAATATATACGCACTGATTGCATTCTAAGAGATCTCTTCAAATGACATGGCATAAATATTGTTTTATATAATTGGTTTGTCAATTACATTCGAACTGGGACCATGCAATTGTTTTGGCATACATAGTGATAAACTCTATTCAAACTTTGTTATATACATGAGATCTGTTGAATAATTTGTTTTCATTTAATTTATTTATGAGAAGTGTATTTCTCTTTACGTTCTACAAGTACATTGATGTATGAATCAATCTGACTCTTGATATGGGCATGAGAATTTTATAAACATGTGAATAAAATTGTGTTTATTAGTAATGCCATTTTATTATATGATATGAAATGAAGTTCTTAAATATTGAAGCATGTAATCATGATATGGACAATATTACTTTGTTGATATTGTAGAGAAGGTAACTATTATAGTTTACCTAAATTATTTCATGATATAATTGCTACTAATTTTATTAGTATAAAAGCAACAATTTTCAATGGTACATTGTAAACTATCACTTGTGTTACAAAAGTCCATTATTTGATTTAAATGTGGTAGCGAAAATCTTGATACTTATTGTTTTATTAAGAAATGTGAAATGGCTCAACAACAAATTATGGAGGTACCATATTTTGCTTATGAAAGCAATATTATTTTCTAAATTACGGAATTATGGGGTGAGATCAAAGAAGGATCAAGAAGGATTATTGATTAACATTGAGATTTGTTTTGTAAAACAAATTTGCTCACTCCTCGAAAAACAAAGTCTTTCAATGAGTGAAAGAACTATAAATTTATTTCTTTCAAATGAAGTGAAAGAATTAAGAAACTTGTACTTATTCCAAATATGTGGGGATAAGGTCTATGACAAAAGAAAAGAAAATTATATTGTGCTCATAGTGGAGACAATAATCTTTTGTAACAAAAATATCAATAAAACAATTAAGGTTTTATTATGTTTCTTTCAATTGAGTCGAAAGAATTATATACAATGTAAGTTGAAATTAGTCATAAATGTAGGGTGACATTTTGACAAAAGATTCAAATTATAATTTTCGAATTCGTGAAATTATATTGTGGTTGTGTTGTATCAAAATCAAATATCCTCGAAAAAAAAACACTTTGACAAGTTTAAAGGATATTAAAATACAAACAAATGATTGAGTTGGATCATATAAACAAAATTATATATACTTCAAATGGAGAGAAGTATAGCTTAATAAAGTGATAGAATCACTTTATGTATTTGACAATATTGTTATCAATTGAAGAAGTGATTAAGTGTAATCACTAAAATACATTTAACAAAATGTATTGTAAATTCATTCTTTTAGCAAAAAGAATATTGAATTTAATTTTGTTATACCTCAAATGTGGGGGTAATACGATTAAGTCCTAAAAGAGATTTTAAAAGATTGTGAGATAATGAATACAAGCAATGGAGAAGAAAATCATGAAGTACAATGACAAGAGGTAAGTAGTTATCATGTATGTTTATAATATCTTTCGTGTTTGGGGCATACATGATAAATTTGCACTAAAGAATACTATATTATTATACTTTATTCTGACATATAACCCCATAAATGCATTATAAAAAGTTGTGTGCATACCATTAAAATTGAATTTAGTTATTAAATACTAAATTTAATAATATTAATGTTGGTAACAATGTGTGCATTGATTTAGTGAAAATTTATTGTCTAACCAAATAAATGAAAGTGAAGTTTCATGAATGCGTAAAATTTTAACCTTAGTAAGGTTATTAATCATTTAATGTCTTAAATTCTCATTATGATGAGTATGTTACTTTTTATATTATAAGTAGCATGATATAAGTGTTGAGTCATGTAAATTTCACTTACTTGGACTCTATGAGGAATAATATATGTTAAATTTATTCATAGTATAAATGCTAAATTATTTTATACTAAATATATTTGGTATGTGAGATAATTATATGGCATGAATATTAGGCAAATGATAAATGTTTATCATGCAACAATAAAGTATTTATCTCTTAAAATATGTGAATTCTTTGTAGATAAATAAAATACTTATGTGAAGTATTTATTATCGATTTGCTTTTAATTACATAGAAATGCAAATATCTTATTGGTTTTAATTATCAATTCATTTTAATTAGTTTTAATTAATTCAAACAAAATTGATTTTTCTCAACTAGCAAGAACTAATTAATTAAGATTGGTCTACACTTTCATAAAGTTTACAATTTCCATGGGTTCAACCTCTTATTCGTTAATCTTTATTACATAAATTCGTGCACTTGCAAATAAAATATAAGACAATCAATTTTTACACAACAAATTTTTGGCGTCATTATCAATGAATCAAAAACTTTTTGTGTAAAAACTTGTTGTATCTTATATTTTACTCGCAAGCGCGTAAATCTATGTAATAAGATTAATGAATACGAGGTCAAACCCATGAGAAATGCAAATTTTATGAAAGTGTACTCTGATTTTAATTTATTATAGTTCTAACTAGTTGAGAAAAATTAATTTTGTTTGAATTAATTAAAACTAATTAAAATGGAAATAATACAAAATAGATTCTTGAGAAATTTAATAAGGACAAACTAATAAGGCATTAGATTAATTCACCACAATTTAACAACAAATTATGTGGTTGTCAACTAATTCCCAAATTTGAGCAACAAATCAAATTCAATTTATTGATATAAAAGCTTTTGGACGTATCAAAGACACGCATACAATTTTATACAAGTGCTTTATTTTTCTTATCTTAATTAGCAATTTGAGTTGTAGTTTTTTGATCTTCAATAGATTTTTAAAAAAAAAAAAAAAATCATACATAAGAAATTTTTAAAAATAATAATAAATATAAATAGATTTTCTTAATTTTGTGTAGTAATTTGAATATTTGCAATATTGAAGGACTTTGACAAAAAGACTATCAATATATCTAAGGAAAGTGAGTTTTGAGCAATATTTAATCTTAGATACTTGATGAAAAAATAAAAATAGAAGATAAAAATTTTAAAAATTGTAGTTAGTTTTGGTAGCTTGCATGGAAACGAGATTAAAAAAAGTTTGATTAGGAGAAGTCTATCCTGAAGTGAAATTCAAATTAAAATGGATGATTGTATTGAGAATCCAAAAACTCTAGAAAATCTTCAAGTACAAGAGAAAACTCTTCTTGAGTACTTTTCTCTCATGTAAAATAATTTTTCGTCTTGTCAAGTGTTATCACAAACTAATGCAATACATTTTAAGCTAAAATCAAATATAATTCAATCAAATTTTACCATCCTTTTATGGTGTAGAAAGAGAAGATTCATACATGCATGTTAAGGAATTTTCAGAAATATGTTCCACTTTTTCGTTTTCAAAACTTCTCTGATGAATCGGTTAGGGTTAAATGGTTCTCATTTTCTCTGAAAGATAAAGCAAATGCTTAGTTAAATACTCTTCCTACAAGAACAATTAGCAGTTGGGATCAATTGGTTAATAAATTCTTGTAAAAAAAGTAAGGAATTCTACGCGTGTTGTGAAAGATTCAATGATATCATTTTAAACTGTCCCCATCATCATTTTGGAATTTGGATTCTTGTAAAGTGTTTTTACGATTGTTTGACCTCATCATATCGTCAATTAATACAATCCGTGCATTGCGAAAAAAAAATTTCATCTACAAGGGTAAGAAACTTGAGAATCTCTCGAAACACTGCCTGTTAATTCTCAACAACTGTATTGTCCAGATTCTTGAGTAAAAGCAAATGTACATAAGAGATGAAATTTATCTTTTTTTATTTTTATTTTTCAAAAACTTGTTGTGTTTTTATTATATTTTACTCGCAAGTGTACGAATCTATGTAAGATAGATTAATGAATAAGAGGTCGAACCCACGAAATTGCAAATTTTATGAAAGTGTAGTCCAATTTTAATTAATTATAGTTCTAGCAAGTTGAGAAAAAATATTTGTTTGAATTAATTAAAACTGATTAAAATGTAGTTATCGATTAATTGTAAGATCTTAGCAACAAATCAAAATCAATTTATTGTTGCTTCTAGATTTAAAAATAAGGCCCAAATCAAATAAACCTTAAATAGGTTATTCTATGCTTCTTTAACAAAGTATCCAAGCATTTCCCATATCTATTTGAAAGAAAAAGAGAAACCAAAGATAATAACTGAACATTTAAAAATCAAGTATGGATTTAATCAGATTTCTAACTATAAAAAATATTTGATACTAAATATGAAATAACATTTGAATTAATTATCTGAATAAGTAAGAACCATAAACATTTCACACAAATAAAATTAATGCGATAACCAAATAACAGCAAAATTAAATAAGTTTCATCGTCAATCTTAATACAACACAGTTAGAACAAAATTAAAGTAGAACAAGAAAAATAGATAGAATCCTACATGGATGATATATTTTGAAAGCCTTTCAAGTTCTCTTCTTTCTCCTCTTCTATCATTTCTTTCAAATTTTTTTCCTCCCACCAACTCTCCTCGACTCTCTTCTTTTTTATAGCCACAAATTCATCAATTTTTTTATCATTAATCTATCATTCTACTGCATCAATTATCTTAATCAACCAACATCATTTTGTTTTTTCATCAACTCATCATTCTTTTTCATCCTTACTCATCTATTATCATCTTCATTATCTCTAACCTCATTTTTACTTTCAACACATCATTTTCTTTTTACAATTTGGTCCTCTAAATTCAATTTCTTCAATTTTTGCTCTTTTGTAGCAAGTTTTGTTTGATTGATCATCTCCAAATTGAGATTTTACCTAAAGAATACAAAACACACAAATTAGTAGAAAATTTTGCTCCACTTCTTAAATCGGTACATTTATGAATCAAAATAAGTATATAAAATGTACTTATCAAATAATTATGATTATTGGTTTCATCAAAAATAAATTCACTTTCTTTTATTTTGTATGTGTTTATATATATCGCTAACTTAGATTGTATTATTGTTTCCATTACTTCTTGTAGGAAAAGCTATTTAGACCAAGTTGGTGTGTCATATGGTTGATAAAAAAGTTCCTGGACGTATCAAAGACGCGACATACAACTTTATATTGGTGCTTTCTTTATCTTATCTTAATTAGCGACTTGAGTTGTGATTTTATTATCTTCAATAGTTTTTAGTTAAAAAAAAATATATTAAAAAAAATTAAAAGGATAAATAAATATAAATAATTTTTTTTATTTTTTATTTTGTATTGTAATTTGAACATATGCAATTGGAAAGATTTTGACACAAAGACTATTAACATGTCTAAGGAAAGTGAATTTTAGGTGGGATCATAGCATTTGATTTCGAATTTTATCCTTAAATGAAATTCAAATTGAAATATAATGGACGATTGTAATTAAAATCCTGAAAATCTAGAAAAAGAGAAAACCCTTCTTTAGTACTTTTCTCCAATATCAATTAATTTTTCATTTTGTATAATTTTACCACAAACTAATGTAACAAGTTTTGAGTTAAAATCATCTATAATTCAATTTTTACCGTCCTTTTATCGTTTAGAAGGAGAGAATCCATACAAGTACTTTAAGGAATTTATAGAAATATGTACCGCTTTTTGTTTTTAAAACTTCTCTGATAAGTCAGTTAGGCTTAAATAGTTAATTCTTGTCAAAACTTTTCCACATTTCAAAAATGGATCACCTTAGTAGAGAAATATCCTAGTTCTATCAAGGGTGATGAATTCTACGAGTAGTGGAAAAGATTCAATGATATCATTTTAAAGTTTCCCGTCATTGTTTTGAAATTTGGAGACTCGTCAAGTATTTTTATGATGGTTTGACCCCATCAAGCCCTCAATTAATACAATTCATACATGGTTAAAAAAATTGCATCTACAAGAGCAAAAAGCTTAGGAATCTCTTGAAACACTGTCGTTAATTCTTGACAATGGAACTATTTATTTTCTAGAGTAAAACCAAATGCACCTAAGAGGAGGAATTTAGGCCTCGTTCTCTTTGTCGTTTTTCAGCCGTTTTCCATTTTCGTTCTCTGAAAACGCAGAAAACACGTTCTCTTATTACGTTTTCGAAAAAAAATTTCAGAAAACATT
This sequence comes from Ligustrum vulgare, assembly GCA_963555705.1. Classification (NCBI taxonomy): domain Eukaryota; kingdom Viridiplantae; phylum Streptophyta; class Magnoliopsida; order Lamiales; family Oleaceae; genus Ligustrum; species Ligustrum vulgare. The sequence continues at coordinate 54,258,553 of OY743169.1, read as the reverse complement.
TTCTAAATTTACAAAGGAATTGGAAAACTCGGAAATGTCGTTTTCCGCGTTTTCCTTGGTAATTTTGGAAAAAGGGAAAACGCGGTGATCTCGCGTTTTCCCTTAAAAAAAAAAATAAATTAAAACATAACTTCAGACAAAGACAGGAAACCACGTTGCTTCTCTCCCTCACAAAAGCTCCCTCACATCACGCTGCATCCTTCCTTCTCCGGTCGTGTCCACCACCCGCAACCTGTCGCCCGGCACCACCGCCACCACCATCGGCAACGGTAAGCTCGATGTTTGTCATAATTTGTTTCTTTTCTTCAATGGGTAAAGGAAGGACCTTGCTTGTTTGCACAAAGAAAGGGAAAAAATGTTTACCACACCTCACCCCATTATCTCTACCACACATAACGAATTCTCAACCATGTTTATCATATTTCTCTGTAGGATTCCAATTGTATCTGAATTTGACCAATTTTTCTCATCTATCTTTTTTTTTTTCGAATTTGAATATTTGTGTCAATGTAGATATATGAAATGATGTGTTATTATCAGTAATGTTTAGGCGTTTTTTTTCTGTACTGATTCATAATAATTTTTCACTTTTACATTACTTACTCTGTAGAAGTAAATTTCAAGTTTTAAATTACATGCTGGTGTTCTTTCTGTTGAATTGATAAACCTTTAATTATTTGAGTTATCAATATTTGGTTTAGGACCTGTTATTGATATGTTTTTTCTCCTTTGTGCTGCAGCAAGCTTGTTTAATTCATGTTTGATTTATTGACTGGTAGGAAACATGAAATAGATTTTATAACGTTTTATGGTACATGTCATTGCCATCATTTGGATCATAATGAATTGGAATGTTTTTTCACATTGTAATTGCTAAGTTTTAATTCTGCTTGAGCGAAATTATGGATGCAATATGTAAAGTTATTTTGTTGTGCGTATGTGTGGTTGAAAATGGGTTTGAGAAAACATAACTTATAGAAAATGGGGGCCAAACGAAGCTATAATTTGACGAACGACAAAATTTGTCTAGGTCAATTAAATAAAATATTAAAGATGAAAGCTTAATTAAAAAATAAAATCCTTTCTTTTCCCCGAGCCCTCCCCTCCATAACCTTGTGAAGATCTTACCCAAAGAAATAAAGAACAGATAATTAGAAACATCACTATATTAAATTAGTCACCAATGTGAAAATCGCATTGTTTACATGTAAAGAGAAGAAGCTATTGTGTTTAACAACTTGAAGTTTCCCTTGGATGCTTGAATTACTATATGTACATATATATGTTTTAGATATTTTGTTTCCGAAGAAAAAAATTACTCATGTATATCTCAATATTTAAATTTTGGGGCATGATTTTGTCCATGTTTTGGTCAGCTTACTATCCGCAACACACCTCTCAAATTTTTAGACTAGTATACTAGTAATATCATAGTTCTAAGGTTCTTGTTTTGGGGATTAGTGCATGTTATCAAGTCTTACCTATTTGTGAAACAATGAATACTAGTATGCATCAGTATAAAGTTTCAACTGAAGTTAGACCTTCTTTATAGACAATATGGGTGGTCAAAGAAGTTAGACCTATTTGTGAAACAATGAATACTAGTATGCATCAGTATAAAGTTTTATACTTTTTGGCAGCAACAAATTGTGTGATTGTGGCTAATCTATTTATTTTTGTTGTTCCAAACTTAAATATGGCAGCTCTATTTCAGTTATATTGTGTTTATTATATATGTATGAATGATGAATACATATATATATTCGCCAGAAATATAATTAAAAAGACTCAAAGTGTGTGTTTGATATTATTTAAAATATTTTTTTAATTAAATTAGTAGTAATTTTTAGGAGAATTGATGATTCATATTTGGTTGAAATAAATATTGTGGATTTCACTTTTAATGAGAATCAAACAAGGACAAAATAGTTTTCTGCAAAAAAACTCAAACAGAACGTGTTTTCCAAGTTTTCATTTTCGAAAACAGTTTTCAGAAATAACAAACCAAACGCGTTTTCAACAATTTTGAAAACAGTCATAGAAAATGGAAAATGGAAAACATTTTCGAAAATGAAAACGGAAACATAAAGAGAACGGGCCCTTATCTTTTCTTATTTTTTTCTATTTTTGTTTTTCAAAAATTCATTGTGTAAAAACCAAACATGGATTAATTAATCAAATTTCGAACAATAAAAAATACTTGATATTAAAGATGAAAGAACATTTAGATTAATTATCCGAATAAACAAGAAATATAAATTTTTCACAAAGTGGGATTAATACGATTAGGAGTGGGCATTTCAACTGTTCAAATCAATTGAACTGGATCGAAATTCTCAGTTTTCTCGATTTTCGGTTCGGACACGGTTCATTTTTCCACCAAACCGGCTAGATCGGTTCGGTCGGTTTATGGGCTATACCACTCCAACACAGTTTTACCGAACAGACCCGAACCTTCACTTAAAAGGTGAAAACAAACCCTAAAACCCAAAAAATCTTGCTTTCTTGGCTCTTGCTGCGATCTGCCATCTTCTTCCTTCTTCTATCCAATCGCCTCTCCCTTCCAAAATCTCGCCATCGCTGCCGCAAATTTTGTTCTTGTAGCCACCTTTGGTCATTCTCCCCTCTTCCCTACAATGGACATTGATCAAGGTAAAAATCCATTTGATTCCATTTAATTTTCGACCTCTGAACTGAAGTAGGAGTTGTTGCAATAGGTGTTGTATTTTCAAGTGGTGGTGGAGATAGTGGTAAAAGTGGGTCTTCTTTAGTTTGTGATGATATTTGTGGACTGTGGTCATGAAGTTGGCAAAGGAACGCTGGGTGGCACTAGTGTTTCTTCTTCTCTCTCACTTAAGGGTTCTTATTTGATAAATTAGTAGCAAATTAGTTCCTCTTGGCAGCAAAACTGACTTCTTCTTGCTGCGATTCAGAAACATTTGTCTTTGTTTTGGTTCTAATATCTGTTATCACACCCGCAAACCGGAATCGACCTGCCCGCAGTAAATTGGGTCGGTGAATTTTGGGTTGGATAAAAAATTTGGTTAGGCTCAGTTTGCCTATTCAGAACTCGAGATTGGCGGTCGGTTGCGGGTTGGGGCCAAACCAAAACAGACCCATCCGATGCCTACCCTAAATACGATAGCTAAATAACTACGAATAACTACGAAATTACGTGGGTTTGATGCGAATTCCTTTGGTATTTGGACAAAAAATTTTCACATAAATTTAATACCAACTCAAGAAAACTAAAATGGTAAAATAAAACTAAATCTAAGTTTAATCTAACCAAAATTTCAAGAAAAAATTCTTAATCCAATAGAGAGAAATAAGCAAGTTTAAAGGTTTCTTTCAACAACACAAGAATCATAACATTCTACATGAAGTTAAGAATAATATCTCAAAGAGACAACAAGATTTGAAGAGGAATTCTTACCTCTAATTTGCTCCAAATGAGGTTTCAAGTTCATACAACCAAGATTATCTAGAGTTTGAGTGTTGGGTGCTATTTATAGTACAAGATATTTGAAAAATAAAGAAAATCGGATTTAAAACAAAAACTCGCGGATCTGACTTTAAATTTGATTGCCCGGTCATGCAGGGTAATCTCATGCGGCCGCGTGAGTAAGTAGTTTAACACTCTGCTTAACTGTGACAGCAACGCGCACTCCTCGTTTCTACCACACGGCCATGTGGGATAAAATCCACTATTCTTGATTTTTTACCCCAACTTGATTCTTCACTTGTTTCTTGACTTTAATCACTTGTTTTAGCCTCGAATACTATTCTTTGCTGTCTCAAGAGTTCTTCAAAATGTACTTAAATTTTGATTAAAATTTACTAACTGTGGAGTTTTTAACGATGGACTTTCGAAAAAGAAGGTGCACCTTCTTTTCCGGATTCTTTTTCGGAAGTTCATCGTTAGAAACTTCACAGTTAAGCGTGCTTGACTTGGAGAAATTCTGGGATGAGTGACCTCCTGGAAAGTATTCTCGGGGAGCTTGCGAGTGAGGACAAAGCATGTTGAAAAGACTCAGGTTGGTACAGTAAGAACAGTACACCGTCATCTAACGATCGGGGCAGCCCGTTAAGTGGGACCCGGGTCGTTACAAATGGTATCAGAACCGGTCGCTAGCCGGAAATCGGGAACTAAGTGCTACGCCATAGGGCGGGAGCCACCTCTAGAATCCCAACGCTTGGCAACAGATCCTCAGATGGGTTAAGCGCGATGAGGATGTCGCGAGTCTAACAGGGGGTGATTGTAATACCCCGACTAAGAAAGCTTAAAAGAAATGATAGGTACTACTCATACCAACAAGGTGCACTTTCTTTTTCGAAAGTTCATCGTTAAAAACTCCACAGTTAAGCTTGCTTGGCTTGGAGCAATTTTGGGATGGGTGACCTCCTGGGAAGTTTTCTCAGGGAGCGTGCAAGTGAGGACAAAGCATGTTGAAAAGGCCCGTATTGGTACAGTGGGGACAGTACGTCGTCATCTAACGGTCGGGACAGTCCGTTAAGTGAGACCTGAGTCGTTACAAATGGTATCAGAGCTGTCGCCAGCCGAAAATTGGGAGCTAAGTGCTACGCCATAGGGCGGGAGCCACCTCTAGAATCCCAACGCCTGGTAGCAGATCCTCAGATGGGTTAAGCGCGACAATGACGTCGCGAGTCTAACAGGTGGTGATTGTAATACCCCGATTAAGAAAGGTTAAAAGAAATGATAGGTACTACTCATACCAACAAGGTGCACCTTCTTTTCCGAAAGTTCATCGTTAGAAACTCCACAGTTAAGCGTGCTTGGCTTGGAGAAATTTTGGGATGGGTGACCTCTTGGAAAGTTTTCTTGGGGAGCTTGCGAGTGAGGACAAAGCATGCTGAAAAGATTCGTGTTGGTACAGTGGGGACAGTACGTCGTCATCTAACTGTCGGGGCAGGCCGTTAAGTGGGACCCGAGTCGTTACATATCAGATGTAGTGGGATGGAATTTAGTATATGTTTGATGAGGACCAACCTTCCTCCAGTAGAAATAAGCTTATGTTCCCAGCCATTCAGACGAATTTTGATAGAATTGATAATATCCTCATAAAGCTTGTATTTGAATGGGAGGGCTTGATATTGAAATCCAGTAATAGAAGCCACAACATCTTTTCTATTTTCCTTGCTAACAGTGAACGAACTCTTGCCTTTGTTTATTTTCTATCCCTACCCAGTAGTGTAACTTTGAATAAACTTTATGATCTTGCTCAAGGATTTTTTATCACCTCTAGTGAAAATGATAATATCATCTGCAAATGCTAAGAGGGAAATATTCACAGATCCTCCACACACAAAGTACATATCTAGGTTTCTGTTAAAAAGGCTGTCAATACCTATTGAAAAACTTTCAGCAACAATGGCAAATAGAGAGGGGGAGATAGGATCGACTTGTCTATGACCTCTACTAGAGTTAAAGAAGCCTTTCAATTCTCCATTGGGAAATAATTATAAATGGATCTAACAACTATAATATTTTGTAAAATAGACTTTGAAACAATAATATTGTAAAAATAGACTTTGACTCTTTAAACTTACTAAAATACCCTTATATATAGAATTTGCAATACAAACCATTCAAGTATAGAAAAATTTCATTTAAGTCCTTAAATAATTTTGTTTACATAATTTTAAATGATTTTTGTTTATATGATTTTTGTTCGCTCATAGTAGCACCCCGTCAACTGGTATCAGAGCCATATGGTAGATCTAAAAGATAAATATTATATGACAAAAAATAAAAATGAATATATAATATATATACATCAAGATTTATAATTATGCATACATTAATACTACCCGATAATTATAAAATAGAAATCTTGAACACTTTAAAAGATTTAGATAAAGATGTAAGAAGAAAAATATATGATCTAATAAATTTCGATATAATAAAAGAAGATTTTATCATAAACAAAATATTAGATTTAATCCACAAAGATATACTAGAAGAATTATATAAAGATTATAGAAATGGATTATCATAGAGCGGATCCTCAATTAGTTAGATATCTAGACAGAGAAACAAATGAAAAATTAGATTTAATAGTAGAACAAAGAAGAAATTTAATGGATCAAATAAGAGAAGAAAGAAATATAAAACGACAAGAAAAATTAAGATTAAAATTATTGGAGAAAAAGAAAGAATATTTTGATAGAATCTTAAAACAATTACCAAAAATTCAAACGATTTTAGAAGACAAAGAAAAAACTAGAAAAGAAAAATATGATAAAACAAATACATTGGAAGACTATCTAAAATATTATAGAATATATCATAGAAAATTAATGATTGGATCAATAGAAGAATATTGTAAATATCAAATAATGAATTATAAAGAAGCAAAATATGAAACAGAACTTATTCTAGAAATCGAACATATTAAAGGAAGAAATTAATGACAGAATTTTCAGAAATAAAATTTGAAAAACAAATAATAGAAAATATAAGACTTCCAGTTGGATCTTATCAAATAAAAGAAGCTAATACAACTATGTTTCAACCATTAAGCTCATGGGGAGAATCTGATGGATTTCTTAACATGTAATTAAATTGGATAAGTGCATTTTTATGGCAAACATATAAAAACATAAATTTACAAGATAAATTAGTTATCGAAGAATTACAACAATTAAATATACAGGACATAAATATCAAAGAAAAATTACAAAATATTCAAAATAAACTAACAATACAATTTAAAGAATTAAAAGAAATGATAGGAGAAGCTAAAAATATAGATGAAGAAATCTTAAAAGAATTTCAAAGAAAATCAGGAGAATTAATTAATCAAGATAAAATTGGAATAATTATAGAAAAAATAGATAGATTAAATGAAAAAAATAAGAAAGAATGAAAATGAAAAAATCATATCAATAGAAGAAAGAATCAAAAAGCTAGAAATAAAAATAGATGATATGTATGACAGACTATTTAAGGTACAAAAAACTCAAAAACCAAGAGTATAAAATGTCGATAAGTGAATATATTGAAGATCTAAAAATATTAATAAAAACATTAATAAGTAATGTACAAGAAGTAAAAAATGAATTAAAAGAAGTAAGAAATGATATAAATATACTAAAACTAGAGATTAGAGAATTCAAAGAAAATAATAAAAGCAAAGATAAGAAAATAGACAAAAAACTCATAGAAAAAGAAATACACTAGAATAGGAAAGAAGCATTTCGAACAAGAAAAAATTATAATAGAAGCAGGAAGTATGGATGATGAATTTAGAAGAAACATATTACCAAAAATACTAGAGGAAGAATTAGAATTACAAAAATCTATAGAAAAAACTTTAGGAAAATTAAAAGCTGAAGAAAAAATTGAAGAAGAACAAGACAAAAATGAATGAAGAGTTAGATTTGCTTATAGAAAATTTTGACCAGTTAAGCATAGAAAATTTTAATGAATACCAAGTTTTAATGAATACTGGAGGAGTACCTAACCCAGCTCCAATAGGAACTTCCAAACAAGAATTACCAGATCCAAATGAAAGTTATGCACCCTTATATAGTAAACCACGCCGGCAATATTATGATAGAGTCAAAGATAGACAACCACCTAGAGGGAATAAATATAAAGATAGGTTTGAACCAAATGATAATTATGATAAACCTATTAATCACGGAGGAACAAAATTAGATTTAGATTGTAAAATAGATACTAAAAAAGCCTTATTAACTTGGGCAGATTCAATGATACTATTCTTTTTATACAATAAAGATGATACATGGAAAAATACTGATAGAATGATACATTTTTTAGTAGCATCTTTTGAAGGACATGTTAGAAATTGGTGGGAATGAATTAGTAGTGATACAAAAGCATTAATAAGAAGAAATGTACAGACAGAACTAATAAAATCAGATAGAAAGGGAATAGAAAATTTAGTAGATTATATTGGGGATGAATTTGTAGGAGAAAATTGGATAAGTAATTATGAAGCAGAATCAATAAGAGTAAAAGATAATGCAAGAATAAGATTAATAAATTTAACAATATGTGATATGTGTAAAATCAAAGAATATAATTGTGAATTTAAAGAATATTATTATGTCCAATTCTATAGTAATGAAAATCAAGAAGTATATAGAGATATATATTACAATAAATTACCAGGTTCATGGGGAATATACTTTAAAATAGAATTTGAAAAATTTATTAGATGTAACCCTGGAACACCTAGAACATTAGGATCAAGGATAAAATTCCTATTTGAAAGATTAGTATATATATGTCAACAAAGACAAATATTAAAGAAAAATTAACTAGAATATTTTGTGAAGATATGGAAAAACCTACCCAATGAGGATGTAACCCTGAAAGAAGAAAAAATAATAAAAGAAAATATAAAAATAGAAAGTTTAAAAAATTCAGGAACTTCAGGAAAAGATGTATAAAACTTAAGAGGAGATATTACAAAAGAAGATATAATCCAAATAAAAAACAGAAAAATAAAACTTATAAGAAAGATAAAAGCCAATGCAAATGTTGGAATTGTGGAGAAATGGGACATATAAGCCCTGATTGTAACAAAAAGAAAGTTAAAATATTACAAAATGAATATCTAGAAATAAAAAGTGAACTAAGTGAAATATCAGATATTGAAGAATACTATGATCAAGAAGTCTATATAAGTGAAACAGATTCAGAAAGCAATGACTCAGAATCAGAATAAAGAAATAGAAACAAATAAGAACATAGATAAACAAGAATATGAAGGAATAGAAGGTTATGGATTAAAAGTAACTTTTGATAATAATAATAAGTTCAGAAAAATACAAAAATTATCTTTAGATTTGAAAATAGGAAAATGGGAAATATTAGACAGAATATGGAAAAGAGAAAAATTAGCAATAAATGAATATCATAAAATTGAAAGAGTAATAGATGTTAAAACCACTCAAGGAATACACAAATTAAATCTTTTAACAAAAAATAAAGTTACAGAATTATTAACAAAGATCAATAGAAAAAAAAAGTGAAAAGATTCAATATGTTTACTTAGCAGGTATCCAAATAATGTTTAAATCCCTATTTAGAGAACGATTAGATTCGCCTTTAACTGTAAATTTACATGATGGAAGAATTATAAATTTAAAAGATAATCATTTAGGAACAGTAGAAGGAAATCTAGCATATAAGAAACTAATATTTACATGTTACCCAAAATATTGTATATCATTAAAAGATAGAAATTTTAATGAAGTTTTAGGACTACATTTCAAATTACATAAAGATGATATAATGGAACCAGGAGATAAAATTATGACTATAGAATACAGGGCATTATACACATTTACTAGTTCTAATTATGAAAACATTTATTCTAAAAAACCATATATTGAAATTTATAAAGAATGTAAAGATTTTGGTAAAACTGTAGAACCAGATAAACAAATAAGTTTAGTTCCAAGAAACTATGAACTTACTATAACAAAAAATAAACCAGAAATCATAGAGTTACAAGAAGAAGAATACCCTAATAATAACATAACATTTGAAGATGACAGATTAATTAGGAGATCAGCAAGTTTACCTAATAGAAAATAATTAGGAGAAATTAGCAATACAAAAGAAATAAAACTTAATAGAAATGTTGGAAATATGAAAATAGAAGGTGAATATTTTAATGGAATAGAACATATAAAAGGATTAAATATATTAATTGACACAGGAACTAGTGAATGTCATATAGCTTCAAATAGAAATAAAGGACTAATATCTCATAGAACTGATCCATATAGATATATAAATTTTGATGGACAAGTACATATGACTGAACTTGAAGTAAAAGTACCAATAAAAATAGGAGGAATAAATCTCCTAGTACCATGTCATGTAGATAGTAGCATGTATTATTAGGAATGAGCTTTCTAGATGGATTAGAAGATTATAGTATAAAACGTGAAGGATTATATATAACTCATAATGGTCAAACTATACTATGCAGAAAAACTGAATAAATGAATAACTAAATAAGTTTTCCATTAGCCGTTTATAAACAAGTTACAATTGTTGAAACAAATATAACAACCTGTGCATTAATTGACACGGGAAGTGATATAACAATATTCAAAAGTTTCTTAATAAAATCATGGAATACTAATGGAAAGATAAAAATTACAGGAGTAACAGGAGAAAGTACTCATATAATTAATAGTTCTGATAAAATTGATATAATACTTAGGAGTAAACAAATAGTTGTAAATAAAATATATAATTATAACAAATTAGAATGTGATATATTATTAGGAAATGACTTTATACAACAATTTCAATATTATAAACAAAATAATTACATGATAATGTTACAAACACCTTGTGCACATTAACTAAAAATATCAAGAGAATTTAGACCTTACAGAGTTCAGCCAACACAGCGTGGTGATAAATGGGAGAAAAAACCAATTACACAAAATGAATTAAAAAATAAAAAAATAATGTATAAAAAAGTCTTAAAAATGAACATACAAACAAATAAGGAAAAAATCATTGATCAACTAGAAAAAATTTGTGGAGAGAATCCATTATTATTTTGGAAACCACAACATCCAAAAGCTAAAATAGAATTAACAGAAAATGTTATTATAAGAGTTAGACCAATGATGTATACCATACAAGATACACAAGAATTTAAAACTCAGATAAAAGAATTACTTAACCAAAAATTAATCAGACCTAGTAATGGACCCAATAGTAGTCAAGCTTTTATGGTCATGAAACAATCTGAACAAAAAGGAGGAAAAGCTAGAATGGTGATAAATTATAAAGAACTAAACAAATATACTAAATTTGATGGATACTTTTTACCAAATAAAGAGATACTAATAAATCTTGCAAAAGGAAAGCAATATTATTCTAAATTTGATTGCAAATTAGGATTTTGGCAAGTAAAAATGGAAGAAGATAGTATTCAATATACAGCATTTAGTACACCCCCCCCCCAAGGTAAGTATGAATGGATGGTTATACCATTTTGTTTAAAAAATGCACCACAAATATATCAAAGAAGAATTGATAACATATTTAGAAAATTTAATGAATTCTTAATTGTCTATGTTGATGATATATTAATATGTTCTAATAATAGAGAAGAACATAAAAACCATTTAATTAAATTTATAAATGAATGCAAAAAAGAAGGAATTGTTCTTTCAAAAAATAAAACTATAATAGAAAAACAATAAATTGATTTTCTTGGATTATCAATAGATAAAAGGGGGATAAAATTACAAACTCATATATCTAAGAAGATAGAAAGTTTTCCAGACAAATTAGAATCAAAAGAACAAATACAAAAATTTTTAGGATGTTTAAATTATGCAGAAGGATTTATTGAAAATCTATCAAAAAAGAGACATAAAATTCAAATTTTACTCAGGAAAATAAATACTAAAGGATTGAGTGATGAATACACAGAAATTGTCAAATCACTAAAAGAAGAATGTAAAAATTTGCCAAAATTAAGATTACCAGATGAAAAAGATAATCTGATAGTTAATACTGATGCCTCGGATAAGTATTGGGCAGCAATATTAAAAACAGACCTTAATGAAATTTCTAGATTCTCAAGTGGAACGTTTAATCAAGCAGAAATAAATTATACTACTCATGAGAAAGAACTGTTAGCAATCATCAGAGGAATAAAGAAATTTTCATTGTTTTTACTATCTAAGAAATTCATTGTTGAAACTGACAATTCTCAAGTTGCAGGATTAGTAAAAAATAAATTATCACCAGAACCTCAATATAGAAGGCTCCATAGATGGCAAGCCTATTTGGCATTTTATAATTTTGATGTAGTTCATATTAAAGTTGTTAATAATTATCTTGCGGACTTTTTAAGCAAGAATATTGAATTTGCAGATGGATAATATAAAAAAATCCCTGATGCCAAAAAGCGAATGAACTTCCTCATGGAGGAAGCTGAAGATATAAAGCTTGGAATTGAACAACTTGCAGAAACTCTCCAAGGAAGTTTCAAGCAATTGATGGAAATCTCAACATTTCATCACAATTATACTAAAGAATTGAGCGATAACATAATTGAGATTGAATCTCAGTTTGAATCGTTGATTACCAAACAGGCTGATACCAAACAGGTTATATCAAAAATACAAACATGTACATCTTCTGGAAGCAGTGGTGGACCAACAATTAAAAGAGATGAACCAAGTCCCAAAAAAGTTGTTATAAATGAAGCTAGTCCTCGAAAAATCACAATCAATGCCAAATATGAACATACAAGGGTAGTCAGAATTCGTGCTGAAGAAGAAGAAGATTCCCCTTTTTTACCAAAAGAAAAAGAATATAAAACTACTGTTGAAGTTATATATGAACTTCAAGAATGTGATTGCTATTACATTTCGCCTGGAGACCATGTATATCCACGATTGATCGTTACTTAGGGAGGAGATCCCGTCATGACAAAAATGGTAGCTGATTATGGATTCTTGGATCTTATCTATCCAGTAAAAGATCTGAAAGAAATCGAAAAATTTGATGATTTACTAAAAGGAGAAATTTTAAAATTTGCTTAAGGAAGACCCATATATTTAAAATTTTATTCGATCAGTCCTGAAATTGATGGAAGGATATATTATCTTTCTGAGCATATTATCATGATTGGGTATGTTGCTCGAAATTTTCAAATTGAAGTTGGAAAAAATACCAAGCCGTACCAAATATTACAAGATCATGGTTTAGATCCCGAAAGGTGTTGGGAATTAAAGTTCTCTACAACATTGTCAAAAACCTGTATGAGAAAAAATTCAAATGCATATGCCAGTACAATGGATGGACCCTACTCACTAATGGAGGAAAAGAAAAGTCAACAATCTTACAAGAATACATCAATAAATTTGATACTCATCAAATCCATGGAAGTTTTGCCACTTTGCAAGAGGCGTGCATAGCCAGGAACTGCCCCACATGCCAAAGGAATTGATGGACAGGTGGAAGCCACTTGATGGATTTGCTTTACATGCCAACAGAATTGATGGACAAGTGGAAGCTGTTTAATAGATCTACTTTAATTTAACAATGCAGAACAATGTAGGGGCCATGTCAAGACCAAAAAATAGAAGGATAAGTGTCCCTATAATGTAAGGGTCATGTGATGTAATAAATAATAGAGGGACAGGTGTGTCCTTAGGTGAAAAAAAAAAAGAAAAAAAAAAGAAAAAAGAAAAAAAAAAAAGCTGTGAAATTGTTAGGTCGTTGATGTAAGCAGTGATGTAATTGTGTCCAATGTAATATTATAAATAGAGGCCTCTGGGCTAGTTGAAAGACAGAACTCTCTTGAGCACTCAGTTTGTGAGAAAGTCAAAAATCTTCTGTCTTTGAAAAATTCTCATACCAATCATTTGTCAATCTTCATATTATCAATAAAATCCCAATTTACTTATCATATTATGATGAGTTTCTAAATTCTTGTCTTCTAAATCTTATTTCCAAAAAGAAGATATATTATTAAGAAAACTCCATACACTCTGTCCTAAAACATTTTCCATCTAAAAAGTTATACAGTGAAGGCATCCAGGTTTAGCTAATAACCCGTGAAGGCAGGAAGCCATTGAAGGGTGTGGAGCAGAAACCTATAAGCCTGAAGGTCACTAACAACAGAAGGAAAATACAAAGGTACTGAGAATAGGAAAAGATGTTAGTATTCTTAATATATCTATCTTTACGGAATTAGGAGGAAGAAGAGTTTTTAACATGACAGAATTCAGGATTATTAAGTTTAATTATCAAAACAGTCCTTATAATGATGAATACCATAGCATAATTGAACATTTATTCATGCATAAACAGTTTACTAGACCTAATAATGAAATAAAAAAGTTATATCATGTGTATATGCCATATTTGTTAGTTATCTTTCCAACATTAAAAAGAATATTAGGATTAGAAATTACAAAATCAATTATTTATTTTTGGCTTGATAGTGATAATACTGAAATAAATAATGAATTATATTTAGGATATGTGTTTAGTAGTGATAATGATTATGACCCTGTAATAGATTATAATAGTGATGGAAGAGATGAATATTTCTTTACCAGTTTTTGAAAATCTTAATATCATGAATAATAGTAATTATATCATGAAAAACCCCAGAACTAAAAGAGGTTCATATAAAGTTCAAAAGCATATCAAAAGTAAAAAAGGTATTGAATATGAAAATGAAATTGATAAAATAGGATACCAAGAGCAACTCTACGCATCACAAGAGATATTAAAAAGTTTTAAAGAAAATTTAATAGAAAACTTTGCTGGAGGTACTGTAAGATCTATAATGATACAAGATATTCAAGATATAATTGATAAATTAGAAAAGAGAAAGAAAAGTATTTCAAAATATAATATATCATTTGAACCAAGCATAGATATTATGGCTGATATAGATATTATCAATTCCCAAACACTGATAGAGTTTGAAAAATTACTTGAAATTTTATAAATTATTTATCTTTGTGTTTATAATGCCTGGATATACTATTGAAGGATTAGACTATTTGTTAGATAGGATAATGGAAAAAATAGATAACATTATATCTCAATTAATAGATATGGATGAATCATCTGAACAATATTATATACTTTTAGAAAATCATGATCAATACATTATAGATTATTCTGATATATTACAATTTAAAATAGATTTAGAGAATAAAATAGTAACAAATACAGTCTAAACCTAAATGACAGGATATACAATAGAAGGACTAGATAATCTTTTAGAAAAATTGAAAGATAAAATGGAAGATATTAAACATCAGATGGAAAATGAAAACATATCTTCAGAAGAATATAATAAACTTTTAAAAAAATACGAACAATATATTGCAGATTATTGTATTTTACTAGATCAAAGAATGGACTTATATCAGAAAATTTTGTATAATAATTTACCAACCCAATAATCTATGAATACTTCACAAACATCAACATCTAATAACTGTGATCATAAACTATATTTAGATAATAAAGAAATTTCATTTTTATCAACTATCGTTGAAAAATCTAAAAATATACATTCTGTTGGACAATCTAAACTAAAAGAGATATACGAAGATATTGACTATGCTATCCTAAATAGAATAGAATTTAATTCTGTTGAAACAGTAAAAAATATAAATACGGTTCATAAAATTATAGAAGAATACGAAGATATAGAAGATGAAGTTTCAGAAGGTATAATGTTAGGATATATAACTAAAGAAGATCATCCTAAATCTTTTGAAAAATTATTACAATATAGAACATTTTTAGAAGAACTTAAAAGATTAAAAAATATAAATATAATCAGAAGCACTCAATTAAATCAACCTGACTAAGTTCGGGAATATATCTTGCAAATTAAACAATCCTTTTCATTAAGGGTAATCTTGACATTTCAACAGAAAAATCTATTTTACTAAAGTTATTTTCTACCGAATCTATTTAACTAAGAACCCCTTCTCCATTTTGCATAATAGAAAAGTTGCAACTGGTGATACATCTTCAAATTTTGTCCACCCATTCATTATTAGAAATAAATTACATTCTGTCCTCTGACCTTTATGTCTATCTAGTATGTCATTTCCTGTGCCATTAAGATGTTATCAGCTATATCTCTTCTTGGTGTGAAGCCACTTTGAGATGGTGAGATAATTCTACGTAAAAATTTATTTAGTCTGGTAGTTAGGACTTATAAACGGTTTACAAATGAAGAAGGAATGATGATGATAATAGAATATTTATTGTTAAAGCACAACCATATATTCAATAAGTATTTCATTTTTGTATTTTCAATTTGGGTTTCAATAGAAAATATTTTATATGGAATGCATGAATTTAAGATGTCAACCTAATTAAAAGAATTAGTTAAAAACTTTATGGATTGATTCATATTTTCATTTTATTCGATCGGAATACTCATGATTTCAAATTTATAACCTCAGCCAATGTTCTAATTTCAACTAGTCTTTTTCAAGTCATTCTTGGTAACAATCCATATATTCAATAGATTTGAAAGGTGATTAATGAATATAACAAAAAAAAAAATAATAACAATAATAAACTTCAAAAAAGGGTATAATAATAATAATACAATAATTCTGGTTGTACAATTTCAAATGACAATGTACTTGACAATTGCAATTTCTCGCAAGATAACTGGAAAGAAAATGATATTTTCTTAAACTAAGCTTGTGTTCGGTAAAGTAGTTTATTTGGTTTATAAATCAATTTATAAACTATACAATTTCTCAAATCATTTTTTAACCACAAATATTTTCTCTCTCCAATTTTTAACCATTACTTTTTACCTCAAAATCATAAATAAACCAATTTATAATCAAAACAGTGTTACCAAACGGAGGCTAAAACTTTTACTTCCCACTTCCTACAGACAAATTTAAGAAACCCACTTCCTTTTCAACTCATTCTCTTTCCCCTTCATCTCACTAAATGGTCTCTCCACCTCTTTGCTAACTCCGCCGCCGCCGACCCACACCACACTACCGGAGTTAGCCACACCCCGAGCCCCAACAAAGAGGTGATTGAGAAAGTTTTTGTTTGCATAAAAGCCAACATTTAATCTCTTCCGTTCCATCACAAAATATTCCGACGACCCACTGCCTAGCCACTGCACTGAGAAAAAATTATTCTCGAGTTCTCTCCATTCTAATTGCCAATTTTGCACCACGAAGGGTTTCATGATGTGTTTTCAGATTTTGAATTGGTCATCGATGAGAACAAGTTAATTGGTTGCCAAGCATTTGTTTCAAGAACAAGTGATAAGAAAATTGATACAACTCAGGATATAATTTTTAACTGTGAGATTTGCTTGATTAGGAAAAAAATTGCTGAGTTTTAAATCCAACTAGGAGCTTCTAAATTGATGACAGTGAACCATTGAGGTTATTTGAAGAAAAGTCAAGGTGAGTGAGTCATTGATTCCAACCCATTTGATTCCAACCAATTTGCACGTGGCTTGAATCTGAGTCAACCCAATTTGAAAGGACTTGCTTTAGATCTTCTGTAATGGCTGCTTTGAGTTCTAGTAGAGAGATATTATCTGAATTCAGTGAAGAAGATAAAGAAATGCAAAATGTGATGAAAAATGCAATAATTATCAATGGTTTGAGTAAAGCTTTAATCTTTTCTAACCATAAAGTTTCCATCTTTGCGTGAATTACAGAGGAAACGAGGGTTCAATAGGGGGTGGGTGGGGATAGGGTGGGAAGAAGAAGAAGAAGACGGGATTTGGCAGCCATATTTGATCTGTCTTAATGTTGTTGGTAATGGCCTCAACCGTGTTGAACAATAATATAGGGGAAGACTGGTATGGTAGAAATTTGTGGTTAAGTGTAAGGACATTTAGGACATTTGGACAAATTGTCAAAGACATTGTGAAGGCTCGTTGTACAATCAGCATTGTTGATAATAATAATAAGAGTTTTGCTACATGTACAATAATTTTGACAATAAGATTAACAATTAGCTTACGTGGCATAATTATGTTTTTTCATCCATCGCATCAACTTTTAAATTAATAATTAACAAACTTAAACATCATCTAATTGTCAACTATATTGTTAAATAAATTGTATAAGTAAAAAAAATTTAATAATAATATGTGTGTATGGTGTGAGGACACCTTTTATTCTAGTAATATGCACGTTTATGAAACGTGTTTCCAGGTGCGCGTAGCTCATATATCGCCACCGCTTGGGCACCAAAAATTGTGTTTTTATTTATTTTTTATTTCAGTGTCGTGATCATCTCCCCTTCCCTTGCAGGCCCTGTCCTTATTGGAACATTAATTAAATTAAATTAAATGTACACAAAATGAAACCCAAATTCACATGAAATGCATGCAATTCAATCAAACATTATATATACAACTGCGTCCTCGAGCTCAGTCTATGTTTATTATATGCATGATTCTTACGTAAACACACTTGTTTTATACCTGGCTCTCCGGAGAAACAATATTCCGGCAACCCAGTTTTCATATCGCCGGAATTTTAATAAGTTGGTGTTCTGTTTTGGTGGTTAATGGCAAAGGGTCGAAAATTAACCACCAGTCAGAGCGAAAGATTTTTAGGGAGTTTTGGTTACAATCGGGAACAAGAAACAGTGTCCGGAGTGTCGGAGTTTGGAGAAGACGAAGTTTGGTCAACCTTTGATAACACGGTCAACGCCGATAATCATCAGGTCAACCGCGAGTGGACTTCAGTTGCTGGTTCCGAGAGTAATGGAAGCTTCCACGGTTACAGGAGCCACCGTCATGCTCCACGTGCCGACAGGCACGAGCAGCATCCCCACCGCCACGTTGGGGGCCTGTCGTCGGCTTTTGAGGATTCGAGTTCTCCCAGGATCGTACACCAGTTTGGAAGCCAGGACAACATGGGGGAATCTCCACTTGGACGCCACATGGCTACGTCGGCCCCAGTGAATGTTCCAGATTGGTCAAAGATTTATCGAATTAACTCAGTCGAGTCACTTCACAACTCAGATGCTGGCTTGGAGTCGGAATTAGTCCCGCCACACGAGTACTTGGCACGCAGCCGAGACATGGCTGCCAACTCGGTGTTTGAGGGGGTGGGTCGAACCCTTAAGGGACGTGACTTGAGCCGAGTTCGAGATGCAGTGTGGAGCCAGACTGGGTTCGATGGCTAACTAATTACCAAATATCTTCTTGTTTGGGGAATGGGATTGCTTAATCGTAGTTAGTTGCATAATAATATTTAAAGTGCTTCAGCCTTCAGGTGTGTTAAGTTAGTGATCAGTGATTGATAAGTTATTGCGTGGTTGAAAATGAGAAAAATTTTAAATTTATATGTAAAATTTTATTTTTAAAATATGTAATTATAATTTAGTACTGTAGCAAAAAAAAAAAGTAAAAAAGAATGAGAATCAAACATAGTTAAATTCCAAGTTCTCATCATTCAAGCTTTTGGATCTCTTTGTAGCTCGATTGTAGCTGTTACCAGAATAAGGATTCAAAAGTATCATTGACACATAAGAATGGAAAAATGACTCGTCGGTTCGATCAAGTCGAGCTCGTCTCGAAAAAAGTTCGAACTTAACTCGACTTGGACTCGAGATATTGAGTCAAAGCTCAAGCCGAGTTTGTTTATTTATTTATTTATTTATTTAAGAGGGACTGGCGACCCAACAAAAAAAAGGCTCACCCAAAAAGCTCGAGGACATAGTTGTTTATAAACATTTTCAACAACATATTTATGATTTTCTGTTGTAAAAATAAAAATATAATTTAAAAGTTCGGGACCTGACTTAGCTCGACTCGAGGAAAAAAAAGCCCACATCGTAAGAGCTTGAGCCGAGATCGAACCTTGAACTTCGACTTGTAGCTCAATTCGACTCGACTCGTTGACATCCCTATTGACATTTAAATCCAAGGACTACGAATGTGATATGCTTTTAAGAATTATTGAAATCACCATCTCTCACTTAATAATTGACAATTTCTAGCCTTATAAAGATTATCATCCTTAAATAACTTGTAAATTACTCTAATATTATCGGAAGTCCTATTACTAAAAAAGGTTGAACTTCAACATTAGGAATTCCTATAGTCCCTATTTTTTGGACTTGTAGAGGATATAAATCGCGAGATGTATCTCAATAGAGCAAGATTAAGAGCTTACTGTTTAACTGCACTTGCAAGAAATCTAATTCATATCAAATGTAGGATTTGAACTTTCACCATGCAACTGTCAGTTTAGTTAAGATTTCGCACTCTCACTTTTCTACCACTGAACTATACCCAGAGGGCTGTAAGTCCTATTTACTAGTTTTACCTTTGATGTCTCTTGCTTTTTGTTCTAAAAAGTTCATCTTGTCTCGCTTAAAAGATGTTTATGCGCGAAGTTTGTTCCTTGTCACTAAAACACTTTGCTTTTTTAACGCTTAATTTTTGCATGAGCTCGCTTAAATTCGCTAAAGCTTAAAATTTAATCGTGTTACTTAATCACGTTTTACGCTTTTTAGAACATTGATACTGTTAAAACTTTTTAGTACACAATTTTCTTCTTTCTATCAATTAAGACTATCACATATAGACTGAAAAGATAACATAATGTTACCCAAAAAATAAATAAATATTAACATAGTGTTGTTAAAAGGTAATTATCGATTACGTCAATTAATTATCATTTTAACTCTTACATTTAAGATAAAAAAAATTACACTATCTAGCACCATTGATGAGTTTAAAGATAAACAAGTGATAAAGTATATTAAAAACTTTGATTCATTTATCTACTTGAGCTGATTTATTAATTAATGATACATGCATATCACATGTACTGATACTCAACATCAATCGCGTACTATACTATGTTAAAGTAATTAAACTAAATACATCTAAATGTCACATCTCTACTTATGTGTACGTTAGATTAATTAAACAAAGTATCAAACTTCCTCATAGAGATAACAAGTGGTCGAAAATTGAATACGAACCTAGTTAACTTTTTTTTTTCCAGGTTATTGCCAAAAATATGCCCATGTTTGATGTCGTGTAATTTAAAAAGAATATATTTAAAATGAATAATAATTTTTAGAATAATGTTTAATTAAAAAGTAGGGAATACATTTTAAGTTTATGACTTTATGTATAATATTCTTTTATTAATAAATGTTGGGATGGACATGGTTTGAGGAGAAACATGCCCCCCTGCCAAGTACCACCTTATCCATGAAAGTTGGAAATTGAATTGCTATTTTTGAGGAAAAACATGACCACCCGCCACTTGGGCGGTGGGCATTGGGTAGATGGGCCCCTCCGACACCCTCCCCCAATAGAGGGCGCCATGTGCCCCCAATGGACATGGGGCAACATATAATTTCCATGCTATTTTCCACCTTTTAAGGTGATTGACCGCAAAAATTTACTAGTTTAGACTCACGTGACTTCATTTCCCACATTTTCCTCAAATTGGCTTACTCAAGTATTTGGTGAGAATTGGTTTTCTATGTTACATGGAAAACATTTTTCGTCACATTTGATTATTATTATTATTATTATTATTATTATTTATTATTGTTGTTAATTGACTTAGTTCTTTTCAAAATAATAATAATAATAATTATTATTATTATTATTATTATTATTATCATTATTATTATCATCATCATCAAGTGCAAATATATGAAAAATAATTTTTTGATTAAAATAACTAAATTTTACTTGTCATGAAAAATAAGATCAATTAAACAAAAAAAACTTGAAAAATTATCCACTTTTCAATCAAACACAATATTAAATTTTCAGAAAAATAAATTTCCAAGAATCCAATTCACAGAATTTCAATTCCCTCGAATTCAATTTTTTTTACCCAAATTTCACTATTGCTATCAAACTCACCCTTATATCCTTTTATTTAACCATGGGTTTTGAGAAGCCAAAAGGACTCAAAAACAGCTTTAAACCTTTTTGACAAATTTTTGTTAAAGTGCTTCCACCAATCTGAATCTAAAAGCATTTTCGGGATATGGAGTACTCTTAGAATTTAGTTTCTAAATAAAAATTAAGATAATTTTTCAATAAGCTCTTCTACCTAAAGCAAAACTTGAAAGTGTGCGAAATGAATCCAAAGTACCCATGGTAATACATGGCATTATCATAAGGCAAATAAAGGAGAAATGGTAATATGATGAAAGGGAAGTCGACGACAAAAGTAATATGGAGAAATAATTGAAACTAGAAAGAGAGTTTGGGGTGGGGTAGAAGGGTGCGACTTGAGAGATGTAATTAAAGCTGGCACCAACATATTGAACGGTGGATGCCTTCTCCCTTGACTTTTTCAAGAAAGGGATGTAAGCCCATTGACTGGGGTCACGTTTGTTGCATCTTTGTGAGAGCTTGCGGTTCTGTTTCTTCTCCAATTCTCTACCATAAATTTAATTTATGGTTATCTCCAAATACAAATTATTAAAAAGGTAATTATTGTATTGAAATACTTGCCCTTTTTGACCAATTTTTTTTCTTCTCAAATTCATTTTTAATTATACATTTTACGATATCCACAAGTTTTATCAATTTTTTAATTACACATTTAATCAACTTTTATCAAAATATACTAAAAAATTGATTTTTCAACCAAACAAAGTGTCTTGTCCTTTTCTATCTTCTTATCCTAACACTCAACTTTTTCTTCACACCAACCACTTTTCACCTTCATCACTACTTATCCGTCCACGCCATGGGGACGCCCAAGGGCATTTGTTTCATAGGGCTTAGGGACAGGTGCACGAATTCAAGGAGGCGACGAGCTAGGAATGTAGTGATACACAGTGGTGGAGCTAGGAATGTAGTGACATAAAGCGGTGTGCTTTTTCAAAGGGCCATATTTTATGTATGTCGTGTAATTTTTGAGAAGTAAAAAATTTCTACGCAAATTTAAAGCAAGGCTTAAAATGTTGCTACAGTCCCCGGTGGCTTCACCACTGGGATGGGATTTTGGTGTTCAAATATGACAGGAAAATTAAACATGTCTCGATAACTCCAGACTCGTACTCGGACATACAATACTAAAGTTGTTCGACATTCAATATTTTTCACCAAAGTTATTCTGTGAGTAGAGAAGAAAGTAGCTAAAAAAAATGTTTACCCACAAGTAGTTGTGGCTGAACAGAATTTTAGCCGGGAATGGGTCATGATCAAAATGTTACACACAAATTTAACTGCGTACGAAGCACGAACCTGGAATAAGGATGAATAGATTGTCCGTGGTTTTGAGACAATATACAAATTTGGAAAGCTGAACAGACGAGTAACATGCGAAAGGAGTGGAATCATTTCTGAGTCAGTGAGTTGTAAGAGCAAAATTCTGTAAGAGCATTCACATTTCACATTGGATGAGTTAAAAGTGTTTATTAGTGAAATATATTAATTAATAGTCAATTTTATATCTACAATGAATACGTCAACTTGTTTGTTAGAATATCTC
This sequence comes from Ligustrum vulgare, assembly GCA_963555705.1. Classification (NCBI taxonomy): domain Eukaryota; kingdom Viridiplantae; phylum Streptophyta; class Magnoliopsida; order Lamiales; family Oleaceae; genus Ligustrum; species Ligustrum vulgare. The sequence goes on along the minus strand of OY743169.1, from coordinate 54,235,540 downwards.
CAATAAACTCTCTAAACTTGAAATAATTTTTATTTTGGAAAGTCAGCCTTTAAAATTAAATTTCACTTCAATAGATCATTTACTTTTAACATTTTAATTTAAAAACACGATAAAAATGACATTAAATTTTCGAAGCTCATGAACTCCGTTTTTTTTTTTTTTTTTGGTAATGGCCTGTTTAATTCAAGAGAAATCTATCAAATTTTTCCTCAAATTCATTTTCAACTACAGATTTATATGAGATCCACTATTTTAAACCATTTTTCTGGAATTTTTCAACCATACATTCAACTATTTCTCCTACGCCAAATAGGCATTAAGATAAGAACGTTTTCGATTCAATTGTTTTCGACCGCAGAGATAGTAAGGGGAGATATGAATTTATGAAGAAAATGAGGAAGAGGTCTATGTAACATTTTGCATTTTATTAACCAAAACAAGATATCTTGACTATCATTCTCTACAAACCTGAAAAGGAACATTTTGGTGAATGATTGGCAATGCAGAATGTTTTATTAGCTGATCAAACATAATTTTCATCCACACATTTCTTAAAAATCAACAACTTATCATCCACATATTCCATAAACTAATAAACACTTACCAGTACCAAGCAAGCACCATTTTCAAGACTTACAATGCGAGTTTTTCCTTGGTTTGATGAGATCAAAATGATCCTATCTAACACACAAATTTCAATTCCTGGGCTTTGATAAATTGTTAACAGTCCTCTCATTGAGTAGCCTATTCTTCTTTAAATCAAAGTGATACTGTCGTAAGAGAATGCCTTGTAAATTGAATTTGATGCTACTCTGACTAAGCCTCCATTGGGCAAAAGTAAGTTTATAAATATTAGGTAATAAAATGTCACTTAGATAACATTTCATTGGACTACATTTTCAAAAGTTAACAATTTCGCTTGATCAAAAATTCTCACCCACTATTTTACTTTTTAAAAAAATGAATCGGCAAAATGTTTCACGTTTCTATAAACAGCCATTTATAAATTGTTTGTCAAACAATTAAAAATAGTATATGCTACACAGAAGCTCTAATTAACAATTGTCTTTTAATAAATACGTTTATGCTTTAAGAACCACTATTTTAACTCATTTTGCTATAATATTCAATTTTAACCACCCATTTTGCCGTCAGGTAACAGGGCAAGCAACGTAATGGAGTCCCCGGGAAATTCCTAAATCAAACCAATCAATCAATCTAAGAAAAAAGGCAACTGATATCTCATTGCCGACAAACCTTGCTTTGCCCCTTTTTCGTAGGCTTATGACCTTTGTGACTCTGTCATTTATCCAAAAAAATAAAATGAAAACGTTTATTCATTTCCTTGACTGAGTTCCTCATACGACTAGAGAAAAAATAATTTGATTCGAAATTTTTTCTATGTATGAATTCTAATAAATGACAAATAAGCCTATAAAATCAATTAAATTATCTCGGAGGTGAAGAGGAGGGAGAGGCAGCCCTCGCTCGAAGGGCTATGATTGCATATATTGTGCAGCTTAGAAGAATCGAATATCATTAATCAAATCATTCACTTCATGCTTTGATAGATTTTTTAAAGAACTGATTGGAAACGGTCCTTTTCATTGAAGCTAAAAAGAAAAAGAAGATTCCAAAACTCTTGATTTGAGAATATTCATTGATCAAATCATTCACTCCACATTATGATAGATCCCTAAAAATAAATAAATAAATCATTGAAAGAATCTACACAAATATATTTTAAGTTCTAACAATAAAATATTATGCACGTAAGTCCAAAATTTTCACTCATTTTCAACCACACGATCTCTTATCAATCACTATCCAAAAATCATTTTTTTCCAAATAATGACAGTCAAACAAAGGCAAAGTCATATTAGTATATGCAGTAGATAAAATAATATTTTTAAGAATTAATATATAATTTCCAAATTTTACATGCATAAAACAAAAATGAAATTGATATTAGAAGAGATTTTTAACAATTGGTGGAGTATGCTAAATTAGAGACATGTTTGAAAAAGCAAAATGAAGCCATGGAGATAAAAATGTCGAGCCACTAAATCCTTTGGAGAGAATTTTTCTGTTCGACATCCACCAAGGGCATTTAAATATGGATCACTCTAGCTTCTATTACATTGGTGTGGAAATAATTAATCTGGGCGGAAGGAATTGACCCGTGTTGAATATACTGCAAGAACTGTCAGAGGGACAGTAGCTCGAGTAGTAGTATACAAGCGTTTGTTACTTATGTTATATTAGCACATTAATTTATCTCAAAGGAAAAAAAAAAAAAAAAATGGATAGAACTTACGATTTTAGTATGAGAATGAGAGCTTGAAGTGATTACTTTAAGAACTGTGTCCAAATTAATCATGCAGTGATTGATCCAACTGTTTCTTGAACTCCAGCTCTTTCAGTATCACAATCATGTTAGATGCACATTAATCAACTTGCATACCATCCCTTTGATCTCTAGTCTCAGATTCTCTATTGTCCTTGGATCCGGTGGACGAAGACTTGGATGCCAATATATGTCTGCAAATCCTGAAATAAATTTTGTGAAATCAAATAGCATACACTGTGGGATTGAGCTATAACAGAAATATAGAACCTAAGTAAACCACTTGACATATTACATAGTACTCAATCACGAGGAGAAATTTCTCGTTAACAATCTGACAGGCATGTTCAACATTGATTTGATAGAACAATCCTAATCAGCTTTGGTTGGTCAAATCAAACTGAAGGGCTGTAAAGCAATTGACAATAATCCATAAATCATAATAAATTTGTGTATTAATAAGTTCAGAGACACACCCCTCCAGAGCCTCGGCTATCCTCTTGATTTCACTTGACAAGAGTACCGGATCTGCATTTTTGGGTAATGAATCCTGCTGTTGGGTTTTTTCTCGAAGCCACTGCTCTGCTTTATTGCACTCACCAATAACCTGCAAAATAAAAGTCAACATAATCATTTACTCTTTCAGCTAATAAAATTTAAAAATATATTCAAGAAGGGAACGTACAATGTCCCTTTCGCTGGGTGGAAGTGATCCTACTGCCATTCGATACTCCACTATGCAGTTTAGTAGACTTCTGGTTGTCTGTGCCCGGGCCTCTTCCTCTTTGTATCGATGTTCAACAGGATCCACTATCTAATTAACAATTTTATTTATTTAATTTATTTATTTAGTGCTGGGTGTCAATCTGATAAATCTCAAAAAAGTACAACTCGAGGAGTCAAACAAAGAAGTCAAAAAAACCTTTTTCAGATCCTCTAATTTCTCTGTATAAACAATTTCAGACTCATCATCTCCATCTTCATAGAGCCATTCCTCAGTTTTTTGTAAATTACTGGATATTCCTTCCCTCTCTGAATCAGTTGCAAAGCTTCGATATGTATTCAAAATCTGGCCAAATGCTTTTTGTCACTCTTAAAGATGTGTGAAACACTTATAGCAATTAACTGGACTACAATTCACTATCCACATTAAATTAAATAATGCCATACTCTTGCGATATCAGACTGAAAGACATGTAGCTTTATGAGTCTTGAAATTGTTTTACATCAATCATTTTGAAAAAGGGATAAGATGAAAAATTTAGGCATCTGAAAGACCTCAGGACTTTCATTACCAAAATCATCAGAATTTGTCAAAATCTACAAGGATGACCTCATTTAAAACTACAAGAACAGAGTTCCAATATTACAGAAGGGTGAAAAGTTTTCTCTAACAATATGCCAGATACTGCATGCTTCAAATGTAAGCAGCACCAGAATCAACAGAAGAGGTTTACACATACCAACCCATTATACAATTGACCAGCCCTTCCTTTGTTTTTGTACTTCAGAACCAGCTACTTTCCCGGAAAATAGTGCACCATGTAGTTTTTGGGAAGAAACAAGCATCAAGGATGCTGAATTTACTATGGTTGCTTGTGTAATTATTATATGATGACACAACCATATAAAGTTTCCTACATATAGTGTCAGTATGTGTTGAAGAAATTACGGATGATTGACCAAATCCCCATAAGCCTGGTCAATATGTGTGTATTTATGGCAACAATATATTCTATATTTATTTAGAATATTATATGTTCAGATCCTATCTTTAGAGTTACAGCTGTAATTAGGTGTTTGTTTCCTTTTTCTATTCATTGTAAATAAAATAAAAATAGTCCTGTACATACCTATTGAAATATGAATCATATGAGTTTGATTCGTTTCTAATATTCTTCATGGTATCAGAGCTTGAGATTTATTCTCTCTAATTCTGTTTTGCAAACCCTAGTTTTTTTTGTTCTTTTCTTCCTCACTATGTCTGACATCTCCTCTGAAACTACAATTCAGGGAACTTCTGTCCCTAAGGTACAAGACCAGAAAAGTACCCTCTAAATCTCTTTCTCATTCTGTCTAGATAACTAACATTCGGCTGAATGAAAAAAACTTCCTAAGGTGGTCTCAATCTGTGCGAATGTACGTTAGAGGGAGAGGAAAAATCGGATACTTGACTGGTGAGACGAAGGCCCTGAAAGAAATGATCCTTTGTACATGATTTGGGATGCAGAGAACTCGATGATTATGGCTTGGCTGGTTAACTCCATGGATGAGGAAATCAGTGCAAACTATATGTGTTATCCTACTGTGAAGAAACTTTGGGATAATGTGAGTCAGATGTTTTCTGACCTTGGGAATCAATCCCAGATTTATGAACTGCAACTTCGTCTTGGGCGAATCCAACAAGGTGAAGAGAGTGTGACAAATACTTAAATACTCTTAAACGAGTATGGCAAGACTTGGATTTGTTTAATGATTATGAGTGGAAAAGTATAGAGGATTTCAATCACCACAAGAAGATGGTAGAAAGTGAGAGAATTTTTAAATTCTTGGCTAGACTTAATGCTAAGTTCGATGAAGTCAGAGGCAGAGTTATAGGACGACAGTCCTTACCTACTATCGAAGAAGCATTCTCAGAAGTGAGAAGAAGAAAGCCGTCGTGGGGTTATGCCGGGAAAAAAGGTTCCTAGCGAATCTGTTGAGAATTCTGCTCTAATTGCTGGTGATGCTCACGCTGCTCGACTCCACCAGCAAGGACAAAGATCACGAGCATGGTGTGACTACTGCAATAAGCCCCGCCATAAACGCGAGACTTGCTGGAAACTCGATGGAAAACCCACAGACTGGAAGGGTAGCAAGAATATCGACAGGGGCAGCAGTGCACTATCCTTAACCAATGAAGCAGAGTCTGGAAAAATTATTCAGCAAGGAGCAGATGGATCGCCTTCTCAAATTGTCAACTGTCAATTCATCACCTAGTACTTCTAGTAGTTCACTTGTCCAATCAGGTAGTATTCCCAACGCTTTCATTAGTAACTCAACACTTGCACCCTAGATCATAGATTCTGGTGCATCCGATCACATGACTAGTACCTCTAATTTATTTAAAACTTATTCTCTTTGTCCTAGTAACAAAAGAGTTAGGAGTGCCGATGGTAGCTTGTCACCTATTGCTGGAAAAGGTACCATAAAAATCTCAGGAAAACTAGAATTAAAATCTGTCCTTCACGTCCCAAAATTCTCTTGCAATCTTCTATCAGTAAGCAAGCTAACTAGAGACTCAAATTGTCTTGTTACCTTCTTTGACTCTCATTGTGAATTTCAGGACAAGAGCTTGGGGATGATGATTGGCAATGCTAGGATGGTAGATGGTCATTACTATTTTGATGGTGACTTCCTCGAGAATAAACAAGCTCAAGGCTTGAGTGGTAGTTTTAGTTCAAATTCTGTTCGTGAGCAAATAATGCTTTGGCACCTTAGGCTAGGACACCCTAGTTTTCCTTACCTAAAACATCTATTTCCTGGGTTGCTTAAAGATGTTGATTGCAATTCTTTTCAATGTGAAAGTTGCTATATATCAAAAAGTCCCCGTTTTCCTTATAAATTAAATACATATCGTGCCTCAAAACCTTTCTATCTCATACATAGTGATGTTTGGGGACCTTCCAAAATCACTACTTTAACTGGAAAAAGGTGGTTTGTGACATTTATAGATGATCATACACGATTATGTTGGGTATATTTAATGAGGGAAAAATCTGAAGTTGAAAGTCTATTTAAAGATTTTTGCATGATGATAGAAAATCAATTTCAAACAAGGATAAGCATACTTCACTGTGACAATGGTACTGAATATTTTAATACCAACTTAGGGGAATTTTTAAAAAAGAAAGACGTTATTCAAACATCTACATGTCATAATAGTCCACAACAAAACGGTATAGCTGAGTGAAAAAACCGTCATTTACTTGAAGTGGGTAGAGCATGTATGTTTTCTATGAATGTTCCCAAATATTTATGGGGTGAGCCATTTCAACCGCTTGCTATTTGATTAATCGTATTCCTACCCGAGTTTTAAATTATCAAACCCCCTTACAATATTTCAAAAATTGTTTTCCTCTTAATAGGATTGTTTCAAATCTACCTGTAAAAGTTTTTGGGTGTACTACTTTTGTTCACATACCTAGTCATCTTAGATCTAGCTGGATCCTAGAACTGAAAAATGTGTTTTCCTTGGATATGCTGCAAATAAAAAAGGTTATAAATGTTACAACCCACAAACAAAAAGAATGCATGTGAGTATGGACGTTGTTTTCCTAGAAAACCAACCTTACTTTAGCCAAAATAATCTTCAGGGGGAGAATGAGAGAAATGAAGATCAATCTTGGTATATAATAACACCTTTGCCCAGTCCATATTTCTCATAACACAATACCTCTAGTAAAAATCCTATGACTGAAATTGAACTTTTGAACAGAGAAAACAGAGGAAAATCCTCAGACCTTGAGGAACCAAACACTATTTTATCACAAACAGGGGGAGAAAGACTACAGGAAAATGCACCACCTGAGCTCCATGTGTATACTCGACGAAGACAACATCACAATAGTGAAGAGCATCCTACAAATCCTATGCATTCCCAATCATTGCTCCTGAGACCTGATCCTTTGGAAATCCCAGGTAATACTCCTACTCCTGTTTCTTCTAGCAATATTTTTCCAGATCTAGACTTGCCTATAGTCCTTAGAAAAGGCACTAGAACCTGTACCAAGCACTCCTTGCTAAATATTTATCCTACCATACACTATCCAGTAAACATAGAGCTTTTATCTCTAAAATCTCATATCTATCTGTTCCAAGAAATATTCAGGAAGGACTAGGTCACCTGAATTGGAAGTCAGCAGTTTTTGAAGAGATGAATGCCCTTCTGCAGAATGACACTTGGGATATTGTTGACTTACCAAAGGAGAAAAAGGCAATGGGGTGTAAGTGGGTGTTTACAATCAAATGCAATGCCGATGGAAGTGTGGAAAGGTACAAAGCTAGACTTGTAGCAAAAGGTTTTACACAAACATATGGTATTGACTCTATATGAGTTCTACTCTCTTTAGCTGTCCACTATGACTGGTCCTTAAACCAGTTAGATGTAAAAAACGCTTTCTTAAATGGAAAGCTTGAAGAAGAGGTATTCATGGACCTACCACCTGGTTTTGAAAAAAGGTTTGGTAGTGACAAAGTTTGTAAACTAAAGAAGGCTCTATATGGACTCAAGCAGTCTCCAAGAGCGTGGTTTGAACGCTTTGGGAAGGTTGTAAAAGGTCTTGATTATTGTCAGAGTCATGCTGATCATACTATGATCTTTAAACATTCAAATGAAGGTAAGGTGGCTAAACTAATTGTGTATGTTGATGACATAATATTGACTGGGAATGATAGCACAGAACTTGAAAGATTAAAAAAGGTCTTCGCAAAGGAGTTTGAAATTAAGGACCTGGGTGCTTTAAAATACTTTTTGGGTATGGAGTTTGCAAGATCTTCAAAAGGGATTGTTGTCTCCCAACGCAAATATGTTCTTGATTTATTAGAAGAGACTGGTTTACTTGGTTGTAAAGCAACCGAGACACCTATAGAATCTAATTTAAAGTTGCAACCTGCTAAGCCCGAAGAAATCATCAACATCGAACAGTTTCAACGACTTGTGGGAAAACTCATATATCTCTCACACGCGCTTCCTGATATTTCCTTTGCAGTCAACATCATTAGTCAATCCATACATGCTCCTGGACAAAAACACTTTGATATTGTGTATAGGGTTCTTAGATACCTAAAAGGTACTCCAAGAAAGGGCTTATTGTTTCGGAAACATAACTGACAGAAGGTCTACATCTGGCTACTGCACCTTTGTTGGAGGTAACCTAGTTACGTGGAGGAGTAAAAAGTAAAATGTAGTGGCAAGAAGTAGTGCAGAAGCGGAGTATAGAGCAGTGGCTCTTGGTTTTTGTGAAGTCTTGTGGATAAAAAGATTACTTGAGGAACTTAAGGTAGAAACTATTCTACCAATTAAGGCTGCCATATCTATTGTTCATAATCCAGTACTACATGACAGAACAAAACATGTTGAAATTGATAAACACTTTATCAAGGAAAAAATGGATAATGGTCTCATTTGTATGCCCTATGTTCCTACAGATGAACAAGTTGTTGATATACTAACTAAAGGGCTACCTAAGAAGCAATTTGAAGACTTATGTTGCAAGCTGGCCTGGAAGACATCTTTAGACCAGCTTGAGGGGGAGTGTTGAAGAAATTACGGATGATTGACCAAATCCCCATAAGTCTGGTCAATATGTGTGTATTTATGGCAACAATATATTCTATATTTATTTAGAATATTATATGTTCAGATCCTATCTTTAGAATTACAGCTGTAATTAGGTGTTTGTTTCCTTTTTCTATTCATTGTAAATACTATAAAAATAGTCCTGTACATACCTACTGAAATATGAATCATATGACTTTGATTCTTTTCTAATATTCTTCAGTATGACACTGGCATTTCTTCCACAGTTCAAGTTGTCATACCATGAAATAATAAAATCAGATTAAACTTAACTACCCCAGCTAAAGCATAAAGTTGTACCTTATTTCGCGCTTCATATACATAAGACTCCAGTGCATTTTTCTTATCTTTAGTCCTCTCCATCATTATGTCTTGCTGGGCCAGCTGACGCTCTTTCTCTTGGGCTTGGGAGAGCTCATGGGGTGTCATTCCGCCAAATATATTCTCATTGATGGTTATTTCATGTCGTCTGACAGCCTGCACAAGGATTGTCATGTATTAGCTAGCAAAAGACTAGTTAAGAAATGAATGTTTTTGTGCAAGGATTGTCATGTATTAGCTAGCAAAAGACTATCTAAGAAACACAGGTTATTAATGCCTGATGTGGTTATTAAGAAGTGGAGACGAGAGAGTAAAAAGGTTAAAGAATGTGCAACAAGACCGTGGAGAACTACAGGATGAAATTAAGCAACTTTCAAGAATAAGGTTTGAAGGAAGGAAATCTGGATGTAAATGAAGATGCTAACATGACGTGGAATGTTATGGTTAAGTAGATAAGTAATCTATTAAAGAAGAACTTATGACAGTTCAAGGGTAGAAAGTCACCTAAGAAAACATGGTGGCAAAACAAGAAGGTTTAGATCGCTCTTAAGTCTAAAAGAAAATGTTAATGATGCAATTATTAACAGGGTTTGCTTGGAAGTTGGATCACAGTGTATGCTGAACCCTTCTAAAATGGATAGACCACAGTGGATCATCAATGAACAAGTTTGATGTATGTCTGAAATATTAAGCAAGGAATAAGTGTAGCAGAACTCTGCCAACTAACAAGACCATGATGAGCATTCACTAATCTTGCTCAATATGCATAGAGTTAATGGATTTTCAAATGAACTTTCGCTTTTTTTTTTTTTTTAGCTTAAGTTGAAATAACATCAAAATGTTAGTTGGCCTTTTTTGGAATTCATTTACTTTTGCTTAACTTTAACTTTTCAGAGCCAAACATTATTTTTAACCACAATTTTCGTAGGACCCACAAATACTACACACTTATCCACCGTATGGTTCTTGAAAAGTAAATTTAAGGGGGGAAAAAATCCAAAAAAAGGCTTAACATCGCATATATAAGTCAGTGGTTTGCAATTCAAATTGAGGAAAGTTACAATCTTGCGGTTCTTCAAAAGTTGTCAGGTGTGATCTTGCGAGGAGGATAAATAAAAGAAATGCAGCATCTTCAAATGAAGCATTTTTAAGTGGGCAATTCTAAAGTGTCAAAGGATGTTAACTAGTGCTACATCATATCAAGAATGCCAACATCTCTCTCGAACGTAGCAGGGAGTTTTAAATTGAACCAAATTGACTAACAAATTGAAAGATCATTGTTTTAATCTGAACTTACAGCATGACCATTTGCTTTGCTTGAAGATTCTTGAGTGATTGGCTCCATCTTGTCTGAGAGAGTATCACCGTTCATAATAGAATCATCCAAACTTTCCTCCATCAGCTGCCAAGACAGTAAAGCATATACTAAATCTAAATGCATGCATCTCATCTTCCAAAGCCCCTAATAACTTGATATATTTAAAAGAAATACTAATCAAAATTATGCCTACCGAGGCAGACTCTATGGTAACAATTCCATGTAGGTTTAGGTTGACTTTAACTTTAATCTTCACTTTTTCCGCATGAGGAACTTTGAATGGACCAATCTGAAAATAGAAAATAAAAAAATTGTTCGAAAATAAAAGTCAAGCAAATAAAGAAAAGCCTTACAATAACTAATTCAAAGAAATTTATGCAAGACAGGTTAAATGGAAAGCTCAAACTTCGCCAGGGGATAGGAAAAAATGCCAACGGACCTTTTCACTAAAGCATCTTCAAATCTTTTAAGAGATAATCAATGCATAAGAAAGAAAGCATATCTAGTCTAGTCTGATTTGCAAAAAGCCTCTAAAAACTAGCCCTTGTTTGATTTTGATTCTTTGAGAATCATCTCTCACACACTCATTTTCAACCATACATTCTCCCAAGAGTATCGCTTTTCACATTTTCCCAAAACTTTTCCTTACTTTTTTACCACACATTCACAAATAAATAACACACTTTTCAAAGAATCTCTTCTCGAGAAATCTTTATAAAACAAACGCTAAATGTGTCAAAAGAATCAATCATATAAGGACTCTCTCTTTTCCAAAAATAAGCTCCCCTAAAGCCACAGAAGTGCAAAATATATACCATTATTCTCTCTATTTTGATCTTAACTGCCTGTCTACCCTGTTCTAATAGGTTCGCATCTAATAAGATGTCATTTCTGAAAAAGAGTTTCCGGAATAGCATTTGCTAATGTCACTCAATACATTCATATCCCTGACTGTGACGCATAATCCATTCTTGAATAACAGCAATTATGACAAACTAAGTCTCATTCTCAATAAATTTAGGTCAACTACAGAAACCCTTCTTCTCCACTACATTTGATTTGCAATCCAACCTCTGGCTGGAGGTACATCCACCGAGAAATCTGATGAGATCAAATCCTTTACACACAACATTGCAATATTAATCATGGACTATTCTATCTCTTTTACCTTGTTTTACTAGGATCACATGTACAAGGCTCATTCCACCCTTAATTAATCCTCAGCCATGTCACCTCGAGTTGACGTAGATTCTCATTTCATATCATTTCATATTATTATCATTCTCAACTAGCTACTTATCCATCTTCTCATTTTGCTACATTAAAGTCATGTGGATTTTGTCCTCTAACATCCCATTTTGGAACATTAAGCATAACTACTAATGATTTACCTTTTCACTTTGTAATTACCTTTCAATCACATAAATTTCCTATTCATACTTCACCAATTCAATTAACCATTCTAACCAAGTGAATCAAATTCCCATAATTCTCGTTCTTTATTGAACTTAATACTTGAATACAAACTCTTTTGGACAGTCTGATTCGTGGTAACTCCATTTACATTTTAATTTTTACATTGACAAAAAGGATATTTCATATATTCTAGACTCCAAATGCTTTATCCTCCTAGCCCATTCAACTAAAACTGTATCACCAATGAACAGCATGGACGAATGGAATTTATCTCAATCATGTCTTGTAAACCATAAGAACTCAATCTCTGAAATAGGTAAATGGCTTCAGCAAGAGATCTCAGCATAAAATCAAATTGATTCTCTATGATTATTTAATAACACCTTAATCTATGCTCAATCCCACATTCCATAATTTTATAGTATGACCTATGAGCTTCATTAATATCTTACATCATTTTGGAAGTCGAATATACCACAAACTCCAGTTGGTGACCATGTGCTTAAAGTGAATAAAATTCTCATACTAAACATTGATTCTAAGATATTAAAACTATTAGACAGATAATCACCTTTATTATGACAAATAAGACTATAACACACGTCATTATTTGGTATCATTTTGTTCTCCCTCCATCACGTGCCAATTCATAGAATAATTTTATCACCCACAAATAATAATCTCACCGTAACACTTCCATACTTCAACAGGAAATTTATACTAACCAATTGTTTTTCTCAACTTCATCTTCTTCAAAAGGTGCTTTCACTTATGATACCCAGATTAATGTAGTAACATTTTTATCAATAATAAATAAAGTTGGACAAATCCCCAAACATCCATGGTGTCTTCTGATAAGTTTATTAAAATTATTCCCCCATTTTCCACTGCTCTCATTTTTACGAATCAAAAATATTTGATTTTCATCTTTAATACAATTGATTTACATCTCCATTTTCTCGAATAACAATATATCGTGACAATATATTGTTTCTAAGTTTAATGATCCAGGATAAAGAGTTGCCTTATAAAGAATTTTTCAAGCGTGTAATATTTCTGGACAATTTACATTCAACAAAATAAAGCCACAACTACATTGTGAATAATCTAAGCTCTCAAATCCAGGTTAGGAAAAATAATTTTTCCCCTTACAGGGCAGAGTTGCATTCCAAGTGCAGATCAAGTTTGCACATTGGTCAACTCTAGGTGCAGAAACTATAGAAGAAAACTACAAAAGGTAATCCATATATACCGCAAAAGAGCTGATTCCTGTATATACACCTGCAGGCAACTCATTCTGGTTCATATAAAAGGCTTCCAAGTGAAATGTGCCACTTCGGTGCAGCGAGAGCATCTTTAGACTTGGAAAAGGATGCAACTTAGGAAACAACATGCCATTAGACACTGTGCAGATTGGTCCTTCATCAGATTTAAATCCAATAGAGAATGGAAAGGAATCTTGCACCTGCAAATAAAAGATGCAAACTGTACATGTAAGGGAAAAATAAATTAGCAATATATATATACAAATGCATTCAAGAAAATTTGATTTGTGAGGATTTCTACTTTTCCATTCAGCATAAAAGTCTCGAGGTGCTGCAGAAAAACAGGATTAAGCTACTTCTCTCTCAATTGAGCATCTTTATTCTTGGCTTTACAGATTGACATTCTTTACAAAGATATGAATGGGTCATCTATCAGGCAGTGGCTAAGGTGGTCCTGTCCATGCTCTTATCATTTTAATTTTTTTCAAAAGGAGCTATAGAGCATGGATCAAGTAAGAAACTAGTTAATATCACATTTAACCCAATAGTGCAGCCACATGGGCTCTCTTTTCCTTCTAGGTGCTTAGCCTTTGTGGTGGGTGAGTGAATTTGGAAGTGGGTGTCGGGTTGTTGACGCAGGGGTATTTTGGGAAGCTAATCCAGATTATTGTCTCCTGAGTTTTTATGTACAGAAAAGCCATTATCTGAGGAATACAATTAAGGCAAAAGGCGTTCCTGAATGGGTTGAACAACATGAATTAGAATCTAACCAAGGCAAACAAAAATAAACAAGTATTTTAAATGACGAATGGTACACACTATAAGATTAGGTCATGATTATGATAAACCGTGATGGCATAGAAAAAAAACAATAATTATTTTTCTAAGCCTTTTTTCGATAAAAAGTGCAAGAATATATGTTATTGACAAGCATTTTTCACTAAAGATGGTTGTTTCATTTATGGATTAAATTATTACACACATACTTATCATAATATCAATAATTTCTGTCCGAAAATTAATATTTTGGCGCAAAAGTCTCAATCTGATGTACTTTTTTTAACCAACAAGTGTTTGACTTACAAGTGAACAAATATAGATTTTCTAGACGCTAGATCAATATATAATATAACAACTAAGTATACATTCATGAAATTTCATCACATGAAATTTCCTCTACTCACAGCATGAGAGCCAGCATTTAATACTCCATTAGTTTCTTATACAAATATCATATAAATATGTTTTAAGGCAATACAATAATTTTGCTGCCTTCAAATGGTGTATTACTCAAAATCTATTGCACAGTCGACAATTATTTTCAAGGTCATTAGTTTTAACCACGTGCTATGGAAGATAAAGTATATGGCAATTGTTCGTTACAAGCACCATCATATAGTGTATTTCGCATGAAGATACTATTAGAACTTGAAAGAGAACTTAGAGGGCTAGTCAGCTATTGAATGACATCATTTATATTAAAGTTGTTTGCACACAAAAGTAGTTTGTATAGATGCTGGATATTTTAGTACTTCGTAACCAGTGGCGAATTATTTTGGATTTATAGTCTTGTTGGCTGCCCAAGTTCTGTCCCCTTAAAAATTGCACTTGTAGGAGTACTAGATGTAATGCTTTAATTGAGTTATATCTTCAACGGCTTCCAATAAAATGGCAAAGGTTAATTGATAACTCGCCTTATTCAGTTATAAAGCACTTCCAAGTGATCAAAAGGGCATTTAGAGAAACAACCAACTTACTGACCAGCATCAGAGCCAAAAGATATTTTATAAAAAAAAAAAAATCTGTTGATTGGGACAATGTTTTAGGGACATAAGGAATATCCATGAAAAAACTGTGTTGGAAAAACAAGATTACTGATGGAAATATTTTGACTTCGAGTTAATAACTGAAACACAGACCTCGTACTCTCTCACGCGGAATATGGGACTAAGCATTGCACATTGAAGGGCACAACCACGAGCCACGCACTCACTTGCATTTACAGTCCGGCTAGGTTCTTTGCCGAATAGGGAGTTCAATATCTTAGTGATGGATGGTACTCGAGAACCTGATCCAACAAGCTCAACTGCATAGATCTTCTCAAGAGTAAGACCAGAGTCAAGCAAAGCCTTACGACATGGAATGCTAATCCTTTCCAGTAATTCTAACGACAGCTTCTCAAAATCCTCTCTCTTAATGAATCCCTTGACATCTTTCTCTTCCATCAAGCATTCAATATTAAGCGGTGCCTCTGGATTAGCACTCAAGACTTTCTTCATTTTCTCACATGATGTTCTCAGCCTTAAAGATGCTCGGGCATTAGAATAAACGTCAATGTTGTACTCTTCCTTAAATTGTGCAGCAAAATACCGGAATAGGACCTCATCAAAGTCTCTTCCCCCTAAGTTGCTATCAAAAGCATGAGATAATATTTTCATATGCCCAGGTTCAAATGATGCAACAGCAACCTGCATATCACAATGACCAATATCCACAAACACAATATTTGCTGGGCCTCCACTTGGGAAATCAGTCTTGTATATACCATATCCCAGAGCAGTAGCAGTACAGTCATGCATCAATCTCAGTGGCTTCAAGCCAGCTATCTCCGCAGCATTCAAATATGCACGTCTCTGCAAGTCTGTTAAGTACGACGGCACACCAATCACACAATCTGAAATGGATGTCTCCAGATTCTTCTCTGCGATCTGCTTTAAATGGGCAAGCAGCATTGCTAGAATCTGAATCGGTGTAAAAGCCTGTTTCTTGTTCAACTGATTTAAATGTATCAAAATGCCCCCATCTGGACCCTCGGAAGTCTCAAAAGGGAACAGTTTGAGGTCATCCTGCACTATGGGCTCGCTAAATTTCCGTCCTATCAATCTTTTGACCTGAGAAATAGTGGATTTTGGGTTCATTGTAGCAGATGCAGTCCCAGCCGAGCCCATAAACCTCTGCTTTTCACCAAATGAAACCACAGATGGAGTTTCGCGCTTAGATTCATCATTTAACAATACATCAATTCCACGTTGTTTAGCAGCTCCTATTACACAGTTCTCATTTCCGATGTCAAACCCCAATGCACTCATCTCTTGCTAAACCAGATACAGATCCTAAAATTTTCAAATTTATATGGAATTTTCAATGCAAAACCGTAGAATTTGGGCCTGCAAAGAAATCAACCGTGGGTAACAATTAGCTCATTATTTCTACAAAATAACAGAAAACGAAGATCGATATTCAAATGCATCGACATAAAAGAACGATCAGATTATAAAAGAAAAAGTTTCATGAGCTGCCGGATTCGATAAATTTAAAATATATAATCACAATTAGGAAACGGTGGCAAAGAATAAAATTCGATTACCTGATAAACCAATGTGAAAAAAATCTTGCGAAAGTAAATATTTATTTTAGCCTCCGGAATGGAAGAATAGAGGGAGAAGAGAACCCTAAAATGGGGAAAGGAAGAAGCGGGAGGGAGGAGATAGAAAATCTTACTTTGAGAATTCAGAGCGGACAATTTCCAAAGATCTCTCCCTATATAAACGTCATTACTGCTGTATGTGCATACAATAGGCATGTATATATAATCGAATATTCGACTATTCGTATTGAAAATTGAGGTTGTTTTTCCCTTTTCCAGGCTGAGAAGACAAAAGTTCTTGTTTTTCACTTTTCTTTTCAAATGATTGTTACTGGCAATTGGCAACGTTTTATTACATTGTTTGGTATCCTTTCAAATTTTTTCCTTTTCTACTGGTACTCAATTTTGATCATTCATTAATAGTCAAAGTCAAGTCTGCAATGTTTAACTTTTTAATTAAATCTTAATCATCGATTCTTCTAAAAATCATTATTCAGTAAAAAAAAAACTATTTTTAAACAATATTAAACACACTCTACGGTGAAATGAGGATTAAACAAATTTTAAGTCGTTCTAGGCAAAACGATAATCTTGTACATTAACTGATGTGATCCAAGATAAGAGCTCAAAGGAGAAATCAAGACAGGACGATGCAACAACAATTTACATGAAAAATTGAGCAAGTTTCGTGTTAGGTCCGGGTCGAGAATCAAACAGATCAAATTGTTTCAAAAGAGGTGAAGAACCAACCGGAGTTGAACCACGCGATCGAGCGGCACAACCTGGGTGAGATGGCACGACTGCACCAAAAATTCACCCGAAGGTTTCAAAGTTAACCCCGCGATCGCGCGATTGAAATTAGAGCAGAATTTCGCAGATTTTATTTCCTTTTTAGTTTTAGTTATTTTAGTTCAATTAGAACTCTATTTTGAGCTCATTAGCGGCTACCTTAGTTGTTATGTTGTTTTTCATTATTTATATGCTTTTCATTTGTTGTAACAATTAAGCTTTGATCTGATTAAAACAGTTTATTGAGGATTCAATAAAATATATAGGTAGATTCTCATATTTCTTCGAACTTATCAAGAATTATTTCTTGTAGCGTTCATCCCGAACTTATCAAATATTCGCGAAAGTAGTTGTGGCATTCAAATCAGAAACTTATCAAGGAAGTTTGATAGATCCTTGTGGTGTAGAGCAAATCTTGATTTTTCAATCTGCATCGTCGATTTTGCGTCGTGATTGTCGGGTCAAGATTTCACCGTCCATCCACAACCTGAGTTAGGAACTTTTCGAAGTTAATTACGCGCATCTTGAATTGTGTCATCTGGTATCAGAGCTGGACTCTGAATTCATATTTTATTCTATCCTAGTTTGATTTTTATGTGTTTATTATCGAGTTTGCCACATAAAATATCCATTTTTTTTAGTCTTGTTTTCAAGTTTTCTTATTATTCGTGCCAATAAAAAAATTTTAGTTTTTGATCCATATAAAATCCCACAAAAAAATTCAAAAGTGTTTATTTTCTTCAATTCTTATCTAAATTCAGTTATGTTTGTCTCATCACACTCATAATCGAATTTTGGATTTAAAAAAATAATAATAAATAAAATATTTTATTTTATTTTATTTTATTCCGAAAATTAAAAAAAAAAGAAAAAAAAAAGGTTTTTTTTCAAAATTCAAGAACCACTTTCTTGAATTTCTTAATCATTTGTTTTATTGTTCTTTTCCATTTCATTCTACATAAATTTCACAATGTCCAAATTTCAAAAAAAAAATCTTCATCTAGAAAGGATAACGATAAAGATCGTGTATGGAGGTTTTTTTTATCAAGTTAAGATGAGATTGGATAAACTAAATGAAAAAAGGACCAAATTGAAAAAGGAACAATCTCAAAAAAACCGTAGTGATGAAATGCATTATAGGGGTGATCATAAGCCTATTGGCTAGGTTACAAAAGAAAGGAGGAGAGAAGAGAGGCTGTAATTAAATAGTTAAGGGAGAGTGAAATACATATTTTAGTAGAGATTCAGGTTGAGAATATTGAGAAAGAGGAGGGTGAGTTAGAATTAAAGTTAGAAGTAGTTGAAGAAACTCTGAATTTTGGGGTGGAAGATGAAAAATTGGGTAGTGAAGAGATGGGTGAACAAAAAGACATAATTGTTGACAAGGGGCATGAGGAGAAAAATAATAGTGAGGTTGAAGTGATTGAGAATAGTATTGTTGACGAGAAGCATGAATTGGAGGTCGGGATAGAAGTGCAAATTCTGCACTTCGAAGTTGAATATCAACATTTGGGTAGTTACGAGGGAGTGTATAAAAATGTTGATAAAGTGTGGTGTAAGAAGATGTAGTTGGGCTTGAGAGAAAAGAAAATGAAGAGAAAGAGCAATAACTTGAAAAATTGGAGAAGGTGAAGAGAAGGGCCTTGTTGTGGGGAAAAATGAATTGAAGATAATAAGCCATGAGTACAAGGATTCATATCTTGTATCGTTTGAAACTAACATTCCCCATCAATTCCTTTTTTCAGGTTAATTGCACTTGGGAATTTGGGCCACACTACTTTTGCCCAAGGGAGCTTGTGATTTAATCCATTCGCCTAATCCAAGTTGCATGGTATTGTTGGTTGATCCCATTGCATGGGAACACGAATTTTTCATTTGATCCAGGTGGGAAGATTCTACATCCAGCCCCCCCCCCCCAAAAAAAAGAGGACGCATTTAAAAAAAAATAAAGCAAGCCAGAAGTTGATTCGAGGTCGAATAATTTTCAAGAGAGAGGGGATGATGTGATCCGGGACAGGAGCTCAAAGGAGAAATCAAGACAAGGCGATGCAACAACAATATACATGAAAAATTGAGTAAGTTTCATGTTGGGTCCGAGTCGAGAATCAAATCGGATCAAATTGTTTTAAAAGAGGTGAAGAACCAACCGGAGTTGAACCACGCGATTGTGCGGTACAATCGGGGCACAATAGCGCGACTGCACCAAAAATTCACCCAAAGGTTTCAAGGTTAACCACCCGATCTCACGGTTGAAATCGGAGCAGAATTTCGCAGATTTTATTTCCTTTTCAGTTTTAGTTATTTTAGTTCAATTAGAACTCTATTTTGAGCCAATTAGCGGCTACCCTAGTTGTTAGATCGTTTTTCATTATTTATATGCTTTTCATTTATTGTAACAATTAAACTTTGATTTGATTAAAATAGTTTATTGAGGATTCAATAAAATATATAGGTGGATTCCTATATTTCTTCAAACTTATGAAAAATTATTTCTTGTGACGTTCACCCCGAACTTATCAAATATTCGCAAGAGTATTTGTGCCTTTCAAATCAGAAGCTTATCAAGAAAGTTGGACAGATCCTTGTGACGTAGAGCAAATCTTGGTTCTTCAATCCGCATCGTCGATTTTGCGTCGTGATTGTTGGGTCAAGATTCCACCGTCCATCCACAATTTGGGTTCGGAACTTTCCGGCGTTAATTTCGCGCATCTTGAATTGTGTCATTAACATACAAGTGGAGATCTTTGCTGACCCATTTCCGAGACATGTGGCAAATATATTTAGGTAGTATTTGATAGCAAGGTGAAAAATGATGTGGAATTCCAATTCCATGGAATTCAAATTCCCATACCCCAAAAGAATCTAGGCTATGTTTGATAGCCTATAATTTCTATGAATAATGTGAAATTCCACACTATTTTCCAACTTTAGGTTGTTTGGTTGTCAAGTATTTCCATGGGAACCAATTTTCAACATTGCAATCCACGCACTCCAATTCCTTGAATTTGAAGAATTCATTTTCCAACCTAGGTGGGAGGTTTTATTTTTCCAGGTAAAATCTTGTATCATTGTCGTCACGTGTGATCATTTTTGTTGTTGTTAATTAATTGATTTATTTTTTCTCAAAAATTAATATTATTATTATTATTAAGTAAAAATGTGTTAAAAATGAATTTTTTTTTTATTAAAATAGCTACATTTTTGCTTTATTTTTCATGAAAAATAATGTCAATAAAATAACAAAAGTTGAAAAATTTATCACTTTTTCCATTTAGAAAACTAAACCAATCAAACACATTAAACTTCTAATTTTCAGGAATTTAATTCTCTGAAATTCATTTTCTTTCCACCCAAATTTCACCCTCGCTATCAAACGCGACCCTAACTCCATGGAATTCAAGCAAAAAAATGTGGAATTTGAGAGTTGGTGGAATTCAAATTCCATGAAATTGGAATGTGTGTTTGATTGAAATATGACAAATTTGGGTGAAAAATACATTTTCCATGAAATTGGAATTCCAATCAAACACTACCTTAGGTTACATTCAAATCAAGCTGATGTGTAGGGCAGGAATGCAATTTTTGATGTCTCTGTTTTAGAAAGCTCTATTGCCTCATTTAAGTGACACTTAAGTATGAAATTTACACTTGCCGCTTACTCTGCTTTATGTTTATTTACGTTTAATCTTTGTTTAGGCTCGCTTAAGTTTCGTAAAGCTTGAAGCATGATCTGTCACTTCATCACGCCTTACGCTTTTTTAGAACACTAATATAAACATACATACCCTAGCATAATTGCTTCGATCACAACTTACGTTAAAAGAATCGAGGATTCATGGGATTCTACAATCCACGCCAAACATCGTATTTTATTTTGTTCTTCATTGTGAGAGTTGAGATATTCGTTGTCCAAACGTCACGTTAAGTGAGACACTCATTACCCCAAATGCACACATTAACCGGAACAATATGAAGCAAATAATGTTTGAGTATTCTTTATAGCATTCCACAATACTAGTTATAATATATTCACGGGCTTCCTTTGCAAGTTTGTACAAAAAATATCTTCACTAGACTCATCTATGAATACATCGAGTTAAATATTTCAGTGGTCAATGAACTTTGTATCATGTCGCAACTTACTCACCGAACTTCATCAAGCGTCACATTAGCCAATGAACTTTGCTCCGTCCTATTCCATTACTCACCCGATGAAATCCGTTAGCAGACCTATCTATATGGCTGAAGAATAAATGACTAAACCTCTTAAATTACTCCAAATAAAAACTCCCACACCAACTCATTGCCAAGTCAACAATTAATATTCCACCTTCAGATTAAAAAAAAAAATCTTCCACCACCACCAAACTAAACCACAATCACCATTACCACCTCTCACCACCACCCCCTTCTTCCTTTTCTCCATCTTATCTAACCAAGGGAAAAATCCCAATTTAATAAACAAATCAAGATTTCAAAGATCTACGTATAAAAATAAAGAAATTAATCCAAACCCTGATTCAATTTCACCATTTTCAATTGCAACCCACACTTGAATTACTACTCCAAGTACTAGTAAAATCAATATTAGAGAGATAGAAATGCGATGAAACTGTTTGTATAGTCACACAAGAAGTATTACTTCTTCTTTGATAATGATGGCTAATATAGTGAATGAAGGAATGTGCCTTTTTTTTTTGACCAAATTTTGTTTGAATCTAGGATTATTTTTTTATGATCCAGGTATCCAAGCTTCAGCCGATTAATTCAGGGAGGGGATAGTCTTCCCTTGGTTTGCCTCCATGTAAATCCGAATGCATATACAACATATGCATGCTTGAGTAGACATTCGAAAAATGATTTTTCTCCCCCACGAACCCTCATTTACGTCGTCCAAACGGTGTTAGAATGCGGAAATAGAATTACCCAAAAATGAAAAAAAAATCTTTAATTTAAAAAAACAAGATCGTTTAGATGTTTATGTGTATGTAATATAAAAAATAAATGATTCAAATTTATTACCTAAGTTTGATGATCAATCCTTGAACTTGATTAGAATCACAAACTTCCAGTTTTATGTATTTCCAACTTCCAGGTTTTAATTCGAAGAACCTTATACTCCAAACTTCCAAGTTTTCTATAGTATTCTCCAAAGTCAAGACTACACTGGTAGGTGGGCACCTTCTTTTAATGAAATCTAAAACTAATTTCTGGACAAGAAAACAATATTTTCTTTCTCTAAATTGAACAACATGGAATAGTTATTGTATTCTATGTATTGTGTTGTTATAGTTAGATCTCTAGGAACTATGTAGTCTCTATTTATAGAGATAATAAAGTGCCAACTCAATTACAATAAGGATAGTGGATGGTCGAATCATCGATTTGAGCCAAAACAATGTAATCATTGTTTACATAAGAAAAATGATATTTATGTCGTTGTTGTCATGGTTTGAACTAGAACAATTTCAATATCGAAAAGATTGTATTGAAACGATATGACAGTTGTTATGCTCTTTTTTGGGTTTGTTACACAACTATATCAATGTCGTTATGTATGCGAAGAAACAATATCCATAACGTTTTAGTCATGATTCCAACTCGAACAATATCTACAGGTTACAATAAAGATTTCAATGTCGTTATTCTTTTCACAACGACAATGAACATCGTTATGTAAAACTTGATATCATGTTTTGTGTTCTTTTGAGATTTATGGATGATCAGGTGCATTATTATAATTATGGTCGTAACGATTTCGATATCGTTTTATTGGTACTGAATGAGTTTAACATCGTTATGAATAGATGTTAAAAAATAAAGTTTTTGAGCTAGAACGACATCGATCTCGTTTTGTATCTCAGTAATAATTTCAATATCATAATGTGCAGAAGTAAAGCAATAATGTTTTCGAATTAGAACAACATTAATCTCGTGTTATGTTTCAATAACGACTTCAATGTCGTTATGTGCATCAATGAATTTTTCGTACTGAAGTTTACTATAACAATAATTGTGTCGTTCTAGAAAAAATATACGATATAAAAGATTTGTTTGCCTGTAATGTAAAAAAAATATGAACTCAGCAACCTAAAATGAATTTAATGCCGTTCCAATAGCATAAAAGCGATTATAGCACAACGACTACAAAATCTAATAATTTTTTTGTGCTTCCAATAAGTACAAAATAATTGTGTAGGTGCTTGCAAACGTCAATTGCCATTTTCATTAATACAACTTCTTGGTTTTCAACAACCACCGAAGTACTACATTTGGCATCTACTTGGTTAAAACTTCATGGTTTTCACTATCTATTATCAATAAACATCCCTCATCACCAAGATTTTCTTGATTTTTACGAAAAGAAAAGTTTCTCTGTTGACCGATACAATCCATTTCACCTTGTTGTCATAATTAATGGTGGTAAGCTATCTACAGCCTTGTACTTCCATTTTCATGCACATTCAACTGACTGCTCATATTGAACTTAACAATAAACTGATATCCATAACATATCCATGGTGTCCATAACTGCAATTCAATATAAAAAGTTTAAAATTTCATCAAATGTCAAACTTTTTACAGTGCTAATAACGAGATGTATAATGTATGGATTGTAGAAAACAATACATAAGTTGTTATATACAGTAGACAACCAAAATGAATGTGTCACAGTAGAACAAAAAATAGAATAGCCAAACGTGTGTTCGTCAACGTCTATTAAGAGGCAATAAGAAAAATGTTGGAAAACAATTCATATCAAAGCTCTAATCTAATAAGCTCAAAAATGATTTTCATGCATTAATCACATTTCATCACTTGTATAAAACCATTTTGATTCAAAATATGAAATAGATTTTGGAGAAAGAAACATTTTGACATAAAAATAATTTTCCAAGATTTTCATACTTCGGTTAATTGAAAGTTATAGGTCGACCGAAGTATTGATCAATCGAAATGACAGTTTTGGTCAACCG
This sequence comes from Ligustrum vulgare, assembly GCA_963555705.1. NCBI lineage: Eukaryota > Viridiplantae > Streptophyta > Magnoliopsida > Lamiales > Oleaceae > Ligustrum > Ligustrum vulgare. The sequence goes on along the minus strand of OY743169.1, from coordinate 54,211,400 downwards.
AAATTCCAACAATTAAATTTTCATAACAGTTATTTTGCACTTTTGGTTGACCGAAGATATCACCGAAAGTTTCTATGTTTCCTTTATTTTGTTCTATAAATAGTCATTTCTCTTTCATTCAATTCCAACAATTAAGATGAGATTTTAAGAAAGTTTTCTAGTGAAAATTCATTATTCTTACCCGATTTATATTCATCTATCTTAATTAGAAAGCTTTGATTAATCTAAACTTAGTTTTATCAAACTTATCAAAGTTTTTAAAAAGAAATATTTGTGAAGATTCTTGGTTTATATTATATAAACTTCTTCATCGTCTGCACATCATATATTGGAATTGAAGCGTGAGACTCTCTTTGTTCTAAACTTTCTTCAATCTTTTAAAGAGGGAGTTTATATTGAAAAACTTTGATTTATTGTATTACTCTTATTATCATTTGATTCATCAAATTTCCATTGTCTAAATACTTTGAGCTTAACTTATTGTTAATTATTCAAGTGTTAACATCTATTGGTACTTAACTTGATTCTATTATTTAACAACAGATTATATTCTTTGAGAATTTTTGTTTGATTGCATTAAACTTTTCATTATCATTTGCATTAAAGTTTTTCTCTAACACTCAAGCTTAGTTCATTGCTACTTATTGAAGTGTTAGCCTAACTCCCTTGAGACTTAGTTTTAATATATCATTTATCAAGAGAGTTATTTCAATTGTAAATCAATTCATTATATTTGGGTCATATCGAGGTCCCTTTAAAGCTCGGTAATTGTTAAAAGGATATGAGCTCCTTGTTGTAAGTTGCATAATGATAAATGTTCCTTGTTGTAAGTCACTTAAGGATTGATACTCCTTGTTGTAAGCTACCATTATAATGAATTTGGCATTGTTCGTAATAGAGAACTTGGTAACAGAGGACGTAGATCAAGTTGTTTGATTGAACCTCCTAAAAATATAGTTTGCACAATCTATTCTCTTTTACTTACTTACATTGCAGTTAATCTTTTCTATCAATCTATAATGTGCAGTACTATCTATAAGTGTTATATTTGCTTTATTAATTAAGTTTACATCTTTGTAGTTATTCTGATAGTTGAGTTACTTTACATCTCTTATAACATTAAGTGTTTATACTCATATATATTGGATTTAAATTTGAGATTATTTATCGAAAAAATTTTATAAACAAATTCACTCCCCTTTTGGTGAATTACTCTTGGGCTAACAAATTTCCGCACTACCTAATATACACAACAACATATTGTTCTCTATCAATCAACATTCAATGTAGCATATCAAATATTATATTTACACACCTACATGATTTCTAAAATCCTCCAATTTAAGTAGCCAATATGTACTATAAAATTCAAATAATACTAACAATCAATTAACTCCAGAAATAATTAAGATTCTTCACATGATTGTCACAACATTGCCTGCACTTATTATGCAAGATATAACTTGATACTTTCCTATGTGGACATCAAATGATCATATAACTCAACATATACATTGATACTTAAATGGTAGTATACTCCATCACTTTGAATATCCATACATAAACAATCATCAAAATTCTAACTTTAAATCAATAATCTTTTCAAAATTATACCCTTAATATATATACTAGGTTACATAAACCAAAATACTAATAAACAACTAATAACTCATTTAGTCATCTTATCGTTGAAATTAGCATCTTCCCATACTAATTGCTTATGAATCTACTAAAAATATCATTTCATAATCTTGACTTTCATACTTTCGAGTAACAATGCGAGTTTAAGAAAGAGCTAAGAGCCTGTGATTTCTCCACCAAGACATGTGCTTACAAATGAAGTTTGTATGATATGCTAATGCATAAACAATGAAAAACTCATGATTGTACAATCCATGCTTAGATACCAATTGACACGACTCATCTCGAAATAACCCTAACAAACTTGAGATATGACGTGCACCGATGATGGATGTCAGCTAGACACTCGACCCACCACCAAGGTTAATTGTAATCTACTGCAAATCATTTGCAATATAAAAGATAACTCACTTTTTTTAAAATAAAGTGGGCCTAAAAATGATATTAACATGCTTAATTTAAATAAAATAGTTACCTACACATGTCATACGAATGTGGCTCCAAAATTAACAGCTTATTCAGGCTTCAAAAACTCAATTGTTACTTGTTAAGAAAATCATGGGAAAATAATGAGTTGATGAGTGGAGAATTTCTAAAATAATTATATTTTCTCATTTATACGAATTTATTGAAAATTCAGTTCACGTCATTCAATAGTTCACAATGTAATACTATATAATTATAGTCAAATCAATGGTATAATATCATCCCATATCCGTATACTGGAAAATCCACCAAAAATATACCATCTGATTAAAATATGTAATCTGGTCATATGCTAGTAGGCTGTCTCTCAGGCTAGTCTCAAAGAGCTCTGATAATCAATTCTAGAACACGACTAAGATCCCTCGGTAAACTATATCATACATGGTCAAGACCTTAGGCATTGTAATATATGGTCAAAACCCTTCACTGCAATATCGAACACAATTAAAGTCCTCAGTGAACTAGAAGAAATATATAATTATTGGTACTTTTCTGGTCGATTTTAATATCACATATATGTCTCAGATTTCATTTAACATATAATCATGTCACAATCTGTCTAATTCCACAAATCTCACATTATAATAAAATCTCATAATAACCATATAATTGGTCCATTAATTCGCATACTCACACTTTACATAATCATATAAGTAACTTATCAATATCAGAAAGTAATTAAGTTTTTCCACTCACCAAGTTATAGATTTGTCTGGACACGACTTCAATCTCATTGTCACCTCTTCACAATTAAATGCCAAGTATGATATATCAAGAGTGCCTCACGAGTTATTCCTATCATTCGAGATAAGAGTTAACTAATAACAACTTGATATATTTAATTTCCAACTTTATAAACTGAATTAAATTCACTGATAATATATAAATCATCTTCTTTAATTGTTCTAATACTTAATCCCCAATACTCGATACTAAACAAAATAACGTATATTATTCCTTAATAATTTACTTTCTTACCTCAAGATCGAGTTGTCCATCAAAATCGAACCCTCCTCTTCATTTTTTTTCCTCTTTTCTTCCCCTTTCTCGTTTATTTTTCTTTGTTGATGTATCTCACCTCGATCTAAAATGGAGAGAATTGGTAATTAATGGATAAATATCATCATTTTGACATATAAGTCCTCCACTTACTATTTTATATGACTCTTAAGTCCTTAACCTTAACTCATCATATTTGAAAACTAGATTCTCGAATTTCTATTTTAATTTATCTTAGTCCCCAAGTATAAAACAATCCCAAAAAAATCTCTCGTTCAATTTAGTTACCTAATAGCTTTTGACTTTGACTAATCAATCTTTATGCTTAGAAGAAAAATCTTTACTTTTTTACTAGATTAAAAAGGGGTTGTCACACCAGTATAGAATTTCCATTGTTTCGACAAAAAGGTTTTTCGCCTCTTTCGACGCATTATCCATACGAGGTCTCTTTATGGTCGAAATCGATTTGTATTTCCTACCGGGTGGTTATTACCATTGTTCCATCTTCAATTTTGGTTCCAATTTCAATTCGAAGGAATACTTGAACCAGAAACTCGGACTTCACGAGCTTTAACAATCTTTGCTTTAGCTTGTTCGGCCATTAAGTCTCGGTCCACTACTTTTGCAAAAGTCATACATTTTGTACTGGACATTTACACATCAATGGCTAATTCTTGTTTTAATCCAAAGTTCGTTTGTAATTACTATATGGGTCGCAAATTTAGACAGTTCTTCAAACTTCTTGATGTAATCTGACACTGACATAAATTCTTGTCTTAATTGTATAAACACATTCAACTTCTATTGCCTTGCCAAAGATGGAAAAATATTTGGTATATGACTTTTCACATAATTGTTCCCAAGTAAGATCTTGAGTTTTCTCCATGCTCGTCAGCATGTCCCATTAATGACACACGCTACCTTGAAGCATGAATGATTCACATATTACTTTTTCAGATTTTGGGATATGAGCATAGGTGAACAAACATTCCGTAGTGGGGATTCAATTTTCAAATTAGTTTGGATCATTTACATCTTCTAAAGTCGAAGAGTTTAATCGTTGGGAACGGTCAATAACAATATCTCTTTCTTTTCTTCTTTGCCTCGAGATAACTCACCATTTTAGAAATTATTATTAATCATTTGACCAATTTTCCGAGCTTGGCTTCTAACTAATCGAGTAAGACGCTCAATTGAAAAAACATTATTAGCACTATCATCATTTCTTGCTTGCAACATATTTTTCTAAGGATTTTGAACGTTTTAACAATAATATTTAAAATTTCACACAATTTCACTAATTTTTTCATTTGGTTTCGACGCAAAACCTCTAGGTGTCAACACCAACCATTATACATGTCAAATTAGGAGTGTCGACACAAATCGGGTGGTCGACTCCAAACAATTTTGACAAATTTTAAAACTGTTCCAACCTTTTATTTTATTCATTTAATCCCACTTCTCAAGCCCTAACTCCCCTATTTATCTCTAGAAATTAAATGTTTTCTTCATATTCTTCCCATTTCTTTCATTTTCCCAACTTCCACCTTTTCATCTATTTCACTATACCATGGGAAGAGTCAAGAAACCCACTATTAAGACTGCTAGTAATCACCCCCTTATTCAAGATAAGAGTATGAGGAAGAGGTACCATTGGTGGATTCTCATTGGATGAATGTCGTGGTCAGGGATGAACCTCTTCGGAGTCCATATAGGGGCCTCAAGGAGATGATAGTGATGATGATGAGATCATGATGATGCTCTATGTCTTGGGGGTTAGACTCTCAAAATTCTTTTTCTTCACCAAGGGTACTTATCGTCAATACAAAAGCATCAAGATGGAAGAGGTAATTCTTGATCGAGATGTGACCTTGATTTCCTTAGTAGTTTAAAGTGTAATTTTTTTCTTACTTTCAACAAATTAAGTTGTTGGGTTTCTTGGGATCAAGTCTAGGTGTTAGTGAAAGATTGGTGCATTTCTTTTACGCTGATGTGGATGCTAGTGGAGAGTTGCTTGAGAGGTCAGGGGAGACTTTAGATAGTTTGCATATTTATGTTAAAGGGAAGGCATTTTAGGTTAGGTCAGATGACATTTCCCAAAATTTTGGGATGTTTGACGGGGGACTTGTTTATAATAGTCGATATTATAGACTAGCAGAATCCAGACCTTACCTCTCCATGTTTTGATGATCCTTATCTCCCTCATGATACTCATTTGCTTCACCTTATTTTTACTCACATTATAAAGCAACGACTTAAAAAACACACTGTAGCGCCCCGAGTTCCGTATACCCGGTTCACTACGTCATTTTCTGTCTAAATTTTTCGAATAATATTTTTGCGGAAGAAATAATTGAAATTCATTTTTGGCAACATTAAATAAACTGTAATGGCCGATTAAATTGAAAACATTTATGAAATCATTTGAAATAGTAAATCGAACAATTAATTTTTTTGTAAAGAAATTGATAATGTCATAATTTCTCAAATAAATGAACTTCTCTAAATTATTCGATGTTTGGAAAATACGGAAATCATTAATGTCAAACTTTCAACAGTTTAACGATTATTGCCACCATCATTCACCGCTCGCCACCGTCTCCGAAATCTGCAAAACTGTTAAAAAGTAGGGTGAGTATTTCATGGGGGAAATACTCAGTAGACTCATCGCAAATTAATTAATTTATAAGATGATTAAACACATAAATCCCGGCTCTTTATAAAACGGGCATTGATAGGGCTTCTTTATAAAACGGCTCTTGATAAAACTCATATTGTGCATTACAGCACGGGACATATTTTGAAAATCATAGGCTCTTTGAAAATAGCTCTTTAAAAACAGCTCTTTGAAAACATCTCTTTGAAAACAGCTCTTTGAAAACCATATACTTATAAAACACATTTTAATTATGCCAAGCATAATTTTCTTTTGAAATCATAAGGATCATTTTCATCATAACATAGGATATGATCGAAATCCTCATAAACATAAGAATTTTACCGAACTTCGGTGGCAAGAATTCTTATGCAGTAAGTATACCAAGCATAATTTTTGAAATTCATAGGGATCATTTGCATCATAACATAAGATAGGATCGAAATCCTCATAAACATAGGTTAGGATCAAAATCCTCATAAACATATGGAGACACAAGAATTTTACCGAACTTAGGTGGCAATAATTCTTATGTGTAGCGCTACTAAAACTCCGGTCCCCTTAACATAATCATAAACTTATCATATGGGACCCATAGCAATCTTGGTAGATTGATTTCATAGCAATGATCCAAAAAAAACATTTTCGTGAAGCATAGGGTATACTTACTTTTCGTAAAAACATAAAGTATATTTTCTTTTCATAAAAACATACTTACTTTTCATAAAAACATAAGGTATATTTACCTTTCATAAAAACATACTTACTTGTCATAAAAACATACTTACTTTTCATAAAAATTGACTTTCACAAGTCACATGACATTTATATGAAATCATAATTTAAATCAATTAATAAGTGCGAGTCTACCTTAAATCCGACGAGTGCAAAGTTGAGCGGGAATGACTTCAATTTCTTTAAATTCTCCGTACGCTTCGTCTTAGCCAATAAGTCACTTTAGTATATCGAATATATAGTTCAAAATGATAAATTATAATTTGAGGACTAAAATTGATGTTTTGAAAGTTGAGGGATTAAAATGAATACTTTTGAAACTTGAGCTTAAAATCAAATAAAGTAAATCAGCAGGGACTGAATTGATCAGATTTTTTAAAATGAAAGGGCTGATTAAAACTCATTTAAAACTTAAGGGACTGAAATGATAGTTTAAAGTGAAAGAGGCTGATTTGAAACAATTTAAAACGTCAGGGACTGATTTTGAAACTTTTAAAACTTCAGGGACTGACGCGCAAATTTTGAAAGTTATTAAATATTTTAAAAATCAGATTCTCATTTCTCTCTCTCACTTTACTGTCTCTCGACCTCACTCTCTCTTCACTCAATCTCTCTCAAAACGCGATCGAAGAAGACGAAGGCTGCTATAATCAAGTTCCGGTGGTTGAAATCCGGCTACAGCCGGTGGAACACCGTCGCAAGGTGGGGGCGAGCGGCGGCAGGAAGGTGGATCAGTTATTTCGAGAGAGTTGGTGCGAGTTAGGGCGATAGGCGATTTGCGAGCAGAGGGAGTCTGTGGGGTCTTTTCCAGCGAAAGATAGATGGCTGAGGTAAGTGTTGAGTCTGATTTTGGGTTTTGATTTGTGAGGAGCAGTCGTTGGCCTGTGATTGAGATTCTGCGTGATGGTGATGACTGGCTGAAATGGGGGTTGGGGAATGGTTGCGATAAGGGTGTGATGGAGATCTGTAGTTGGGCAGTCGGTGGTCTAGGCGGTGATGATCGGAGATGTTGGGTTGTCCGTGATTGGTGATGGTGGTTGTAGCGTAGGTGATGGTGATCATTGATGGTGATGGTGGAAATGGTTTGGAGGTAGTCGTGTGTTACAGGGATGATTGCAAGTTGATTCAGACGAGTGGTTGGCTTGATGAGGCTGCATTAGGATTGGTCGTGGCTGCTTGATGGTTGGTTGGTGGTTGGATTGAGGCTGGCTTCGAGAGAGGACTGCAATGGCCGTGGTGTTATATAGGTGATGCTTACCAAGAATTCTGCAGAGAGGTATTATGAATAATTTTGTGTTTTGCTGATAATGGAGAGTGGTGGAATTGGTGGTCCAGCAATGAAGGTGAAGGTAGCTTTCGGCTAAAGATAAAGTGGTGCTGAGGATGATGATGTTTGGGGAATATGAGGATGATGATTTTTGGGGAATATTAGTTGTAAAGGTGAAGAAAAAAAAACGTGAATGTGATTAGCTTTGATTAAAAAGTGTATTTAAAACAGATATATTTTGGACCGAAAATAAATTTGGAAATAAATAAATTTTGAGATAAAATGAATTACTTATTTGGACTTGAAATAATTTGAATAAGGAAAATTGAGATATTTTAATAAATTTGGAATTCAAAATGATTTTGAAAATAATACTTTGAATAAATAATTAAAATAACATAATTTTAGAAATTCGGACATTTAAATTTAAAATCGAACAAATTCGATATTTCTTGACTTGGCTAGAAGAACACGTCGCGGCGTTAACTTCAAAATAATGGGTGAAATAGTAGCGACACAATTTTCTAAATATTAAAATAATTATTTATTGCGTAAAAATTCTGGGTAGCTACACACACGGCCCTTACCCCCCCCCCCCCAAGAACTTGTGGTTTCTTTGGATGGTGATAAGGAACAAAATGGTTAATTCGCCAAAATTGATTATCAATGGTATGATCTTGGTTTTCACTAGTTACAAGTGCAACAAAAGTCTTTATATAGTGGTTATGACATTTTTAGCTCAGGAGGGTATTGAGTTTACATGAAAGATTTTCATGTCTATTCACCCTAATGCTATTCTCGGGGAACCTTCAAATTCAATGAAAGTAATTAAGTGTTTTGAGATTGATGGGAAATGGGATTTCGATGGTTAGCTGGTGTGAGGATAGTAGTCGAATACTTCTAAAGTCGGAGGTGTTGATACATATGGAGCGTGTGGAACAAGAGACAAGGGAAGAGACAATTCTTGTGGCATCGAAACAAGTGCCACCCATCGGGTTTGATGCTTTCATGAAGGATCTTTGAGGTTTCCAAATGGAGACAAGAGCCAACTTAGCAGCTTTGACTCAAGCTCAAACCTCGTTCTATGTTGACATGTTTAGAATGTTGTATGAAATTCTAACCTGTCAACACCGTTTGGAGGATTGGCTTCTTGAGGATGAAGGAATTCAAGATGATGGTGGTGATGATAAAAGGAATTCAAGATGATGGTGGTGATGATAAGCTCTCTCTCTCTCTCTCTCTCTCTCTCTCTCTCTCTCTCTCTCTCTCTCTCTCTCTCTCTCTCTCTCTCTCTCTCTCTCTCTCTCTCTCTCTCTCGTGGTGATTATAAAAGGAATTCCTTTGAGGCTAAATACTCATGGTGAGTAAAAGAGACATAGTTAAATGATAAGAGATTCAGGTACCTAATGATAGAAAATATAAAGAGATCTCTATATGTTGAGATGAATTGGAATTGAGAAATAAGTCGACTATATACATTACACAACTCTCTTGTGAAAATGAGCTTGATGAAATATAAAATACTTTGACCAAATATAAAATTCCAATGTAGTGATTATTGTTAAAGGACCTGAAGTCATTTAAACACTTAAATGTGTAAAGCCAGCAGTTATTTGTGCAAATGAAAAGACGACTCGTTGCACGCGAAGAATTTTTCAAAGAACTGGCATAATATATGGTAGATGAGGCTATAATCGAAATCATTAGCTTAGGCTCTTTGATATACCAATGAGTGAGATCAAAATGGATGATTCTCATCTCGGTACTTTGGGAGTATTCTTTGATGTACCAGTTGATCGCGGTATGTTGAGATTTCAAGTAAAATGATTATAAATTATATATCGAAATTGATATCTATTTCAATAATTGATTATACTTATAAAAAGTAGAAATTGTGGTTTATGGGATGTAAGAACATACATGTACAATCATTGAAAGATTCAATATACCCAGAATAGTATCACTTCAGAATGATACAAATAACCCCATGATATAATATGTTGAAATTGGAGTATACTATTATTATAAATTATATTTTTGATATTTAGGCAATTAATTATTCACCAGAAGTGAATTCTATAAATTGAAAATGGATAATATTTAATAAATGAATTCTAGATTTGATTATTCACCAGAAGTGAATCAATTTAAGATTTGGAAAGATTCGAGATTGCATCAATATACTTGTGATATTCCATGAAAGGAATAAATACGCATTTCACTCTTTTTCCCTTAGCTGAGGTTTTGTCCCACAGGGTTTTCCTAGCAAGGTTTTTAACGAGGCAACAATTATGGCGTATTAATGAGAATAATGTACTATTTTTCCCTTCGTTAAGGTTTTATCCCACAGGATTATCCTAGCAAGGTTTTTGAGACATTATCACAGCTATCTATGAGCTATAATTCCGCAACATATTTTTGAACTGGAATGATATCAACAGACGAAGAAAGTCATGGCCACCTTATGAAGAATGTAATGTCACCGGCTATACACACAGAGAATTTCATACGTATTCCAGACGAAAGTTGATACCAATGTTCCTAAGGCTCATGCATACTTGGTTGCACACTTCAGGGGGAGAATCATGCTATACTCTTTTTCTTTCATCCAGGTTTTGTCCTATAAGGTTTCCCTGGAAAGGTTCTAATGAGGCAACAAATGTATTCTTTTTCCTTTGTTCAGGTTTCATCCCACTGGGTTTTACTGACAAGGTTTTAATGAGACAGCACTTCAGAACTTCAAGCTTCAGTACATGATTTGTTCTACTTATCATTTGATGTAATTTCGAACAATAGACTCAATGATTCATGATAACCAACATCAGGGGGAGCAGTTTTACTCTTTTTCCTTTGCTCAAGTTTTATCTCACTGGGTTTTCTTAACAAGGTTTTAACGAGACAGGAACTTGCATAATGGGTCATTCAAGGGGGAGTGTTATAAATAATATATTTTATGTAAATGACCAATTATCATTATACCCTTGTAAACTTTATGTTATTATAATTATACCATTGTCTACCCCTATAAATAGACGGTTAAGTTTGTGAATGAGGACACGCTTGAATGAAAAATCCTCTCAATTCTATCTACCTCTCTATTCTTGTTATATAGATTTTGGTAATTTCACAATATTCTGATCAATTTTGAAGAACCAAATACTGAAATCCAAATTAAGAAGCCCAACAAATTAGAGCCTGATCCAGTTTGAAGAATTGGAGCTGAAGTCTATATTTTATGCTGGTCCATTCAAGCTGAACATGCCCAACTCTTAAAACCAAGTCAAATCCCAAACTGATTTTAACTCCTTCAATCTTAGCCGTAGGATCTCAGGATTCGATCTTCACCGTCCATTTATCTATTTGATAAAGGCGCGACTTCTGATTGTGTTCTAAATCTTCGTGTTTCTTCATCTAATTTCTCTCTTCACGAATGAGATACTCTTTGGTCTTAGTAGTTCATCTAGTTCTCTGATTCTTTTGTATTTTCAGAAAAATTCTTAGTGGTTTTACAGTGTTTGATCTATAAATACTTTATGGATCTTGGTGTTGTAATTTTATGCGCGATTCTTTGAGTTTTTAGATTTTCTGATTTCATACGATTTTGTATAAAAGTTTGAGTTTATGTTTTATCTTTGATTAATAAGATTTTTGAAGTTTCTTTGTGTTTAACTTTGAGTTCTTTGTGGTTTATTCTTATAATTTTGGGTTAAAACTTGTAACAGTTGTATCAGAGCCTTAGGGTTTGTGTGAATACGCTGTTAATGCCTCGGATCTTTTTATATCCAGACATTTTGGGACTAGATCTGTTGATTTCTGGAAATTTTTGGGATTCTTGATAAAACGTTTTTTTTTTTAAGGTTTTCTGATCTCTTGAAATTGTTTAAGGAATCTTTGAACAATCTTTTAGATTAGTAAATCCGAAGTAAAAGTGTTTTAGTTTTTAAAATTCCTAATGTAAAATTTTTCAGACCTGAAAGTCTCAATTATTTTCTTTTTGAAATTCTTCATGGTGTTCTTGAACGGAATTTTAGAGTTTGAAAATCCTATTTTCGAAACCCTGAAATTTTTAAAAAGAGGGTTTTCGAATTTTTATGCTCTGGATCTATAATTTTGAGTAAAAAATTTATAAAGATCCTAAAACTCAGAATAGATTACTTGATATTCTTTGAGTTTGTGAAGGATCTGACATTATCTTGGTGGTTGAACTTTGTGCATGTGACTGGAACTCAGTGGAATTGAAACTTCTAGAAAGACTGTGGTAACCCTAATTTTGCAAGAGGTGATATCTTTCTTTACTACGTCTTTTTCAATTTTAATACTTCTCCAAACTCTCGTTCTTTCCAAAATCCCTCAGTTTTTGAAGCCTTCTGTTGCACCTTTTTACTTTCCTTTGTCCATGATTTCTTGAGAATCCGGGTATCTGAGGGAGTCTAGGGCTGACCCAAATTAGGTTGAGGGATATACTAGAACACTACTTCTTAGTGTTTAGATTCTTAGTGATTAATTCTTAGTGTATAACTATCTCTTTGTGCATTGTGATCATCTTGATTACAATATTACTGAGTGTCTGCATTTGTTGAATCTGTGTGTTACATCATATCTTTCTTAACTTAGTGTGACTCCTCTGTTTGTAGTTCTTTTTGTTTATATAATTTTACTTTGTGAATTTATGCCCTATCTATTTGTAATATTTGAGGAAATAAGGCTTCTGATTACTTAAAATCTTTTTCAAAACTCTTAGTCATTTCCGAAATGGCTATTATTAAAGTTGATGTTAAAATTTGGAATGGCAAAGGAAACTTCCGTCTCTGGAGCCAGAAAATGAAAGCCTTACTTCTTCAAATGAAATGTGCTAAAGCTATTGATGCTTCTTGGCCTGGAGTACTTTCTTTCTTCACTTATCAGATACTGTTATTAGACAAGTAGGAGAAACTAAAACTGCTAAAGAACTTTGGGATAAACTTGAGGAAATTTACCACAAGGTCTCACTTCCTAATAAATGTTTTATGTGGAAGCAATACTTTAGTTTTAAGTTTGATCATTCCAAAGATGTTGATGAAAACATGAGTAGATTTAACAAAATTACTCAAAGCTTAGTGAATTGTGACGAGAAATTATATGATGACAAAAATGTATTCTATCTTTTAAATGTTATGGGAGATAGGTATAAATACCTAAGAAATGCTTTAGAATATGGTGGACAGAAACTAATTTCTGAAATTGTCCATACTTCCCTTAAAAATAAGGAGTTATAATTGAAAAATGATCATAAAGAAGCATATAATGTGATAGGAACTTCTAATAAGAAAAGGAACTCCTTTAGGGATAACAAGCCTTTGAACAATTCCAACAAAATTTGGAATAGTAAACATGTTAAGGAAAACTATAAAAAGAAAGGCACATTCAATGGGTCTAAAGACTATAGAGGTCAGAATAATTTCTTTAGAGTGAGGACATGTTATTATTGTGGTAAACCTGGTCATCATAGTAAAGACTACTTTAAGAAGCAGCAAGAAATTGCAAATAGTAACCAAACAGAGGCAATAGCTCAAAATAATAGTGGAGTTGTTTATGTTACAACTGAATCTAATACTAAAAATGAATGGATTCTTGATTCTAGTTGTATATTCTATATGTGTTGTTTCCTAAAATCATATACCGCAAGTGCACTGTTTGCGTTCAAGTAGTAAAGTGGACTTTGTGAGTCCGAGTTATCGTACCTACGAGAATTTATTGATTTATAACTAAATTTGTTGATTTCATTTTAAAATAAAAGTCAAGTAACACAAAATTTTTGTTTGATTATGATTTACTAAGTGACATAAGTAAAAACATGATAATATGAAAACTAGTTAACTAAAGCAAATAGATAACAATATAAAAACTAGAATAAAACTAATTAATCTAAGTAATTTAATGATAACATAAACTTGATAATTAAAATAAGTTACATAACATAAGACAATGTAAATTTAGTTTTCATAACTACACTAATTTCTTCTTTTCAAAAATCAATTAGTGGTAGTTAATTAATCAACCAAATTACATGGAAAATTTTAAAATCACCTAACTTGTGTAGTAAATTTCAATTACAACTTAAAATAGTAACAAACATTTAAAAGATACAAAAATATAAAACAACATTCATAATCATAAACACATAATCATAAATACCCACAATCCGAAAACAACCTAAAATGCTTAAATAAAATTAAACTAGTTAAACATTCCAACACAATAAAATTAACCCATAATAAAATAACAACAACATTTAATAACTAACATAATCATTTCAATAATATACTAAATAAGGTATTAGAAAAAGATAATGAAGAGAACTCCCCTCTAGTTAAGGTCTTGAAATGAAAGCTCCAAGTTTTCTTCACTTTGAATCAAATTTCCCCATCAACCATAAATATCTTCAACAACCCAAGCATAAAATATTAAATGAACTAAAAGTATATGAAATCATTGGTGGAAATGTGAGAAAATAACAATAATCAAAAGCCCAAACAACAATAAGAAACTTAAATGTAGAAGAACTTTACTAAAACATAAAAACTCTAACTTAACATTGTATTAAAAGTGTAAAAATTGAGAGGAAAAATCAAAAGAAATTGGAAAGGGGCAAGAACTTACATGATAACCTAGCAAAATGAGGATTTTGGTATTTATATTATCCCAAAAATCAATCAAAAACCCTAAAAAGGCAAAATTCGCGTATAACAGCATTCTGGGCCGAATCGGGCAGGTCGGGTTGACCCGGATAGGCCCAAAATAAATATATAATTTTTTTAAAAAAAAATCAATGTCGCCCAATCGCGCGGTTCATTTTTCCGGGAGCCATTTTGGTTCTGCTTGGTTTCGAGCTATGGTTTGCGTTCACATCTGGGTTCGAGCCACGCGTTCGCGTGGCTTAGCTGGGTGTGATTTTGCAGCTTAGCCCTTTTCGTAATTGCAATCGAGTCCTCCATTTTTCAGTGTCGATCAATTTAGTCCTCGAATTTTGCGATTTCTTTCAAATAGGTCCTTCTAAAATTGCACTTTTGGTCCTTCAACTTTTGGAATCTTGTAATTGGTCTCTTGATTAGTTGCGCAGCTCGTCCAGAACTTTTTGAAAGTGACAAAATGGTCCCCAAACTTGGAATTTCAGCATAATTTGCACGCATTTTGTATTTTTGGCCTTACACTTGGGTATTAACCTATTTAAACACATAATATGCATAAATTAGTAAATATTTGCTCCAGATATTCCAAAATATGCCAATTTAAAGGCATAACAAGTGTATAAAAATGCACTTAACATGTGTCTTAAAAAGGAACTATTTGTTAATTTCTGTGATGATTTTTTTGGATCTGTTAAGCTTGAAAATAATTTGAATTTTGATATTAAACGTGTTGGAAAGGTACTGTTGAATCTTGAAAACAACAAGACCCTTTTTTTAAATCAAACAAGATAAGTCCCTGGTTTAAAAAGAAATCTGATACCTTTGGGCATTCTTGATTCTGAATTTTATAATATCGGATTATGTAAAGGTTACCTAAGTATTTTGAAAGATAATACTTTACTTTCCTGTACTCATAAAACAAATGATATCTTACCCTATTTGTGCTAAGTCTTTTAATACAATTTCTTTGTTTGATAAATCTGATTTGTGGCATCTAAGACTTGGACATTTAGGCGAAAGGGGTTTGAGATTACTTGAAAAGAAAAGTGTTTTTGGTAAAGATGGTTTACAAAAACTTAATTTCTGTGAGAAATGTGTTTTGGAAAAACAGAAAAGAAGCTCCTTTTGTAAATGCATTCACAAGTCAAATGACGTTTTAGATTATTTGCATGCTCATCTATGGGGTCCTACCCCAGTTAATTCAGTCTCTGGTTTTAGATATTTCCTGTTTATAGTTGATGACTATTCTAGGAAAACTTGTGTTCATTTTGTTGAAATCTAAGAATACTACTGTGTGTGTGTTTAAAAAATGGATTGCCTTGATTCAAAATTTGAAAGATAGGAAGTTAAAGTGATTAGAACTGATAATGGTCTAGAGCTTTGTAATCTGGATTTTGATACTTTCTATAGTAATCAAGATATTCTTATGCATAGGACTCTTACATACAGTCCACAACAAAATGCGGTTGCTGATAAGATGGACTTTGTTAGAAAGGACTAGGTGCCTATTGCTTTATTCAAACTTACCAAAAATTTTCTAGGGTGAAGCAGTCAAAACTGCTTCATATCTGATCAATTTATCACCATGTGGTGCTATTGATTTCAAAATAATTGATCAGATTAGGAACGAGACACTTCCTGATTTTTCAAATCTAAATTTTTTTGGATGTGCAGCTTACTCAAATCAAACTGAAAAAAAACTTGATACTTGATCTTTAAAATTTGTCTTTATTGGGTGTGATGAAGGTGTCAAGGGTTATAGGTTGTGGGTGAAAGAACAGAGATGCTACAGGGTCATAGTAAGTAAATATGTGGTCTTTAATGAAAATATTTTTCCTTGTAAAGATAAAATTTTGGAAGATCCACTTAGTGAAAAAGACTTCCTCACTTTTGAGCTGAGTGCTGATCATTCTCATGATCAACCTCATACTCAATTTCAGGTGGAGCAACCCCCACAGTCTCCCAATAGTGTCTTTGAACCTGAGCCTTCAACTACTGTCCCTATTTCTAATCATGTTCTTGGAATTGAAACAAAACAAATTCCAACCTTAGTGATTATTAGCTTGCTAGGGACAGAACTAGAAGAGATATTAGATCTCCTTCTAGATATGAAGATCTTGATTATGTCTCTGCTTTTACTTATTCTGAACCTATGCAGATTGAGCCTGAATCATTTTAAGAAGCTATTTCTTCAACTGATTCCATGATGTAGGACAGAACCGAGGTAAAATTAGATCGAAAAGGGATGTAACTGAAATTTGCAAATTTGACGTCCGAACTCCGTCTTGGACCCATAATATGTCTATTTTGGGTAGCTCGGTGAGACGAGTGCAACTAACAGCTTTGCTATGACATATGATGGATTTTGGATATTCGAGATCGTTTAGGCAACGAAAAAAGTGTTTTAATATTTTTGTGCTATTTCTGTCATTTTGTTTATTTCGAATTCTTTTTATTTAGTTAATCTAGAATAGATTTTATGCTTTCCTAGTTAATTTAGAACACGTTTCTTCGTTTTATGGCCCTATAAATAGAGGGTTAATTTATTGTTTTGATTCATTCAGATTATTAATAAAATTCTTGAGAATTTTCTCATTCTTCTTGGTGGATTCCAAGTTTTATCTTTTAGGAATTTCATTTGAAATTATTTGCTTCCGTCCTAAGTCAAGTGGTATCAGAGTGAGGATTTGCCTTGTTCAATGGTCAACAACAAAGCCGGAAGAGTCCATCGCGATGCTGGTCACAAGGAAGGTGATGCAAATATATGGGCAGTAATTGACGAGCAGCGGCAAACGATGGAGAGGTTGGAGGGCATGCTACAAAAATGTTGGGCATCAACCCAACTCCAATGCACCCTTTGTTAACGCCCCTGCCCTTGCCAATCGAGATGGAGTTGAGGGAGTTTCCCTTAGCCGTCGTAGAGGAGGGCGCAACCCTAGGGACGCTAGGGATGAGTAGTATGACGATACTAGCGATGAAAATTTGGAGGAGGGTATTGCTCCTCCACGAAACAACAAAAATATTCAGGAAGACTATCGTGTAAAGACAGATATTTCATACTTTGCTAGCAACTCAAGAGTTGAAGATTTTTTCTATTGGCTAGGGGAAGTTGAGAGGTTTGCTAATATGATGAAGGTTTTTGATGAAAAATTAGTGAAGACTGAGGCATTCCGCTTGAAGGGTTCTGCAGCAATATAGTGGGATCAGTTGCAGGCCACCTGTCATAAACAGGGAAAGAATAAAATTTGCAGTTGGAGAAGAATGAAGCAGTTATTACAGGGACGGTTATTATCTTCTGATTACAAAAAAATTCTCTATCGTATGTACCTGAATTGCGTGCACAACAATCGTTTTGTGCATGATTATGTCTTTGAATTCCAAAGATTGCCTAAGCCTAAGCGTAATGACCTTCAGGAGTCTGAAAATCAAAAGATTGCTTGTTTTACCAGTGGGCTAAAGGTTTCCATCCAAGAGAAAATTGGGTTACAGAATTTGTCAACATTGGATGACACCATTAATATGACCTTGTGAGCTGAGGAAATGGAGAACGAGAAGAAAATGACCAATTTTCTGCGAGTCCCTCAAAATGATCAATTCCAAACTGAAGAAGAATCAGTTTTCGTAGCTGAGTGCTCCCAATTTGAGGAAATAGAGGGTGTTACTTGTAATGAGACAGGAGATAGGATCGATAGTGGCAGGAAGAACGTTCAAGATAAAAATGTGAATTTTATTTATGGGGATGAAATCAAAGAAGACGTCATTGAAAAAGTAGAAGATTGTGCTGTGAAGAATAAAATTGAAAAGTTAAAAATCGAGGAAACAATTTTGATGGCTTGCTTACATGCTAAACATGTTAGCTATTATGTCTTAAAGGAACAACTCAATGGTGATGATGAGTTATTCATGAAGCTACATATTTTAGTTGGCCAATTTATTGGAGCACTAATCCTAGGGTTTGAAAAATTTTAATTCAAAGGAGCAAGACGTCGCCAGTGGCTAATAGCTTGGAAATTTTCGAGTTCAAATTATAACTCAGGGTCGAGTTATTTGGAGGTGGAAGGGTCTGATGTAGGACATAATCGAGGCCAAATTAAACCGAAAAGGTACGTAACTGAAATTTGTAAATTTGACGTCCGACCTCTGTTTCGGACCCATAATATGTCTATTTTAGGTAGCTCAACGAGAAGAGTGCAACTCACAGCTATGCTATGATATATAATGGATTTTGGACATTCGAGATCGTTTAGGCAGCGAAAATAGTGTTTTAATATTTTAGTATTGTTTCTGTCATTTAGTTTATTTCGAATTCTTTTTATTTAGTTAATTTCGAATAGATTTTATGCTTTCCTAGTTAATTTAGAACACATTTCTTTGTTTTAAGGCCCTATAAATAGAGGGTTAATTTATTGTTTTGATTCATTCATATTATTAATAAAATTCTTGAGAATTTTCTCATTCTTCTTCGTGGATTCCAAATTTTATCTTTTAGGGATTTCGTTTGAAATTTTTTGATTCCTTCCTACGTCATTCCAAACTATGGCTTGCAGCAATGCAAGATGAAATGGATTCTCTCATTAAAAATCGAACTTGGATCTTAGTAGATAGACTTGATAATAAGAGGATTACTGACTACCAGTGGATTTTTAAAATAAAAGAAAGTGAGTCTAAGGATATAAAACCTAGGTATAAAGCTACGCTTGTAGCCAAAGATTTTTCACAAAAAGAAGGGATTGATTACAATGAATTTTTTTCGCATGTTGTCGAGTATACTTCTATTAGAAATTTTTTTGCTTTAGTTGCACAATTTGATTTAGAACTTGAAAAAATGGATGTTAAAATTGCTTTTCTGTATGGATCTTTAGATGAAACAATTTATATACATCAGCCTAAAGGATTTGAAAGAAGAGGTAAAAATGACTTAGTGTGTTTGCTTAAAAAATCTTTGTAGGGACTGAAGCAGACTTCAAGGCAATGGTATAAGAGGTTTGACTCATATATATAAAGTCTTAACTTTCAAAAGAGCTAATATGATTCTTGTTTTTACTTCAAATCTGGTGAAACTAATTATATGTATATTCTTTTATATGTTGATGACATGCTTATAGCTGGTCGTAATATGCATGACATAAATCTACTTAAACATAAGCTTCATTCTGAGTTTGAAATGAAAGATTTAGGGCATGCCAAAAGAGATCTAGGTATGGACATATTTAGAAGTAAGGAATCTGTAAAATTGTTTTTGAATCAAAAGCATTACATTGAAAATGTTTTAAAAAGGTTAAATCTTTTTTATTCTAAGTCTGTTTCATTACCTTTACCTGCTCATTTTAAAATGTCTATTGATCAGTCACCTAAATCTGATGAGGAGGGATTTAGAATGCATAATTTGCCTTATTCAAAATGTTGTAGGATCTGTTATGTATTTTATGATTTGTATTAGGCCAGAAATTGCATTTCTGTTAGTGTATTAAGCAGATTTAAGAGTAATCCTGGAGAATTACATTGGGAAGCTATGAAATCTTTGTTAAAGTTTCTTAAAGGATCTGCAAAGCTTAGTCTTATGTTTTCTAAAACCAAAACTGTTTTCAGATTAAAAGGCTTTACATATTCTGACTTTGCTGGAAACATTGATTACAGAATGTCTAATTCTACATATTTTGTTAACTAAATGGTTCCTGCATTAGCTGGAAAGCTCAGCTACAAAAGTTGGTAACTTTATCTTCAACTAAGGCAAAATATATAGCTACCACAGATGCTATTAAAGAATGTATTTGGCTTAAAGGTTTGCTTAGTGAAATTGGCTGGATTGATAGTTTGAAACTGAAATATGTACTGATAGTCTTGGTGCTTTAGAGTTGTGCAAGAATCTTGTGTTTCATAATAGATCAAAACACATTGATATGAAATTTCATTTCATTAAGGATATAACTGAAAAAGGTATTGTTAGACTTGTTAAACTACTTACACAGTTGAATCCTGCAGATGCTGGAACAAAGGTGATTCTAATAAATAAGTTCAAAGATGCATTATCATTTTTAAACTTATTTGAATTTCGTTACTGCTTTGTGAGTTTTGCAAGCTTTGTTGATCCAATTGAGGTGGAGAATCATAAAGCAATTGGACCAGATATGCCTACAGCCCAAGATTTAAGTCTGATCAATTTTGAAGAACAAAATGCTGAAATCCAAATTAAGAAGCCCAACAAATTAGAGCCTGATCTAGTTTGAAGAATTGGAGCTGAAGTCTATATTTGATGTTGGCCATTCAAGCTGAACCGGCCCAACTTCTAAAACAGGGTCAAAGCCCAAACTGATTTTAACTCTTTCATTCTCAGCCGTAGAATCTCAAGATTCGATTTGCACCGTCCATCTATCTAATAAGGGTGTGACTTTTGATTGTGTTCAAGACGCTTCGTGTTTCTTCATCTGATTTCTCTCATCTTTCTCTTCTCGCATGCCATATTCTTTGGTCTTAGTGGTTTATCTAGTTCTCTGATTCTTTATGTATTTTCAGAGAAATTCCTAGTGGTTTTACAGTGTTTGATCTGTAAATACTTTGTGGATCTTAGTGTTGTAATTTTGTGCGAGATTCTTTATGTTTTAAGATTTTTTGAATTCATACGATTTTATATAAAACTTTGAGTTTATGTTTTACCTTTGCTTAATAAGACTTTTAAAGTTTCTTTGTGTTTAACTTTAAGTTCTTTGTGGTTTATTCTTGTGATTCAAGGTTAAAACTCGTAACATCACCAAATAAAGAATAAAGGCATCATAATTAACAATTAAAATGAAAATGGAAATGGAAATTGAAATAAAAATGCGCAAAAAAATTAAAATTGTAGAATCTCATGCTTCCACTAAACATTAAAAAAAAGTTCTAAATCGTATTTCAAGAGTGAAAAGCAGTTATTTCAGGATAAACAGCCTACATAACCGTCTTTATCATCAATATAGAAAGCATGAGACATCAAGTATCCAAATGAAGGAATGGTCCACACAGTTACAAACTACAATAAATCATCCAGAAATCTCATTTAGTTAAAAACAAATCTAATACAGTTAGGCTATAAAACAAAGGAAATGACACGGTCAAGTGCAAGTGGATTGAAGTAATGAACTTGGTGAGTCAGCTAAAGAATGCACAAGTATGACATTGATTGTTGAAGACGAAATATTTTTTTGTATTGAAATGTTAAATCTAATTTATACATAGATTATTATTATTATTCATCTATAACCCAAGAACATCATTCTGTAATTATCAAGATCAAGATTGAAGCAGAAGCGTACAGAATCCATAGCAATAATGTAGAAAGTTATGAGATCTTGTCATAGCTTTAATTGAGTCTCGAAGAAAATGTTGATCTGATATTCGCCTTCTCTCTCTTAACCTAATCCTTTAATTGTGTTTCATAAGTTGAACCCTTATGATGGAATTCGAGTTCAGTATATATATATATATATAGGTAGAGAGAGGGATCGAATTTCCTGTAGCCTTTTTAATCTCAACCGTCCATCAAAGTTGTAGTATTAATAGGAAATACTTCTAATTAAACCAGGTTTCTATTAATTCAGCAGTTTACCTAATTAATCCAGGACACATAATATGGGCTACATAATGAGAAGATATTTATGAAATTCGAGATATACACAATCTCATAATAACAGGGGTTTGACATATCATAAAATTTCTAACAGTCTCCCACTTGGTCCATATAACAATTCTATTTATGGTTTCATATAGGAATCATAAGGCGCGCAAAAAATACTGAAAATATACTTAAAAGATTTATCGTAATTACCTTAGTTAATTGAATCGCTGATAAGAGTCATAGCAGTTCCATGTTAATTAAAGAACATGGTTCCTTCCACGGAGCAATCCACATACAAGAAAAGAAACTATTCATACACTCAAGACCCATTGCGTCAGCATGCTACTTAAATGTCTTGGGTGGTAACCCTCTGGTTAGTGGATCTGAATCTGTGTAACCAATCACCTCAAGGTTATCAGTATGACTATATGTGACCATATGTTTCTTTGTTCCTTGTAAGTATTTTAACACTTTCTTAGCAGCGTTCCAATGATTAATTCCTGGATTGCTTTGATAATAGCCCAATATACCGACTGCAAAGCTAATGTTTGGCCTGGTGCAAACCTATGCATACATTAGGCTTCCTACAAGAGAAGCATAAGGAAAAAATTTCATTCGTTCACCTTCCAATTCAGTTTGAGGACACTGGGTTAGGCTGAACTTATCCCCCTTCTGAATTGGAAAATCATTAGGATCGCTAGACGCCATATTAAGTCTTTCCAAAACTTTTGTAATATATGCATTCTGAGACATTCCCAAAAATTTACATGATCTATCACGAAATATTTCTATTCCGATCACGTATGATGCCTCTCCCATATCTTTCATTTCAAAGTTTTTGGAAAGAAAATACTTAGTTTCCCATAATAAACCAAGGTCACCGCTGGCAATTAATATGTCATCAACATATAGAACCAAAAATGCAAACCTACTCCCATCGATCTTCAGGTATATGCATTGATCAACAATATTTTCAATAAACCCAAAAGAACTAATTGTATTGTGAAACTTAATATACCATTGTCGTGAAGCTTGTTTTAGTCCATATATTGACTTCTTTAATAGACAGACCATGTTTTCCTTTCCATCTATAATAAAGCCTTCTAGTTGTGCCATGTAGACTTCTTCTTCCAAACTCCCATTAAGAAAAGAAGTCTTCTCATCCATTTGATGTCGCTATGAATCAAAATGAGCAACTAACGCCATAATGATTCATAATGAATCCTTTTTAGAAACTAGAGAGAAGGTTTCATTGAAATTGATGGCATCTTCCTGATTAAAACTTTTGGCTACAATTTTAGCTTTATATCCTTCGATATTACCATGAGAGTCACATTTGGTTTTAAAAATCAATTTACAACCAACGTTCTTATGCCCTTCTGGTAATTCAACTAAATCCCAAATTTTATTAGCAGCCATAGATTTCATCTCATCAAAAATGGCATCGATCCATTTTTCAGGTTCTTCACATTTAATGGCTTGTGTGTACGTAATTGGATCTTTCCTTATCCCTATGTTAAATTTAGATTCTTGTAAGTACAACACGTAATCATCCAAAATAGCTGATTTATTGGATCTTTGGGACCTCCTTAATGCTACTTCTGGTGCTGCATTTACATTCGATTCAATGACGATAGTCTCATTATGGAGTTCAGGATTATTGACATTTTGTTCTACATTGTTGATTGGATCAACAACAACATTAGACATAACTATGTCATTCGAGATTTGTGATAAGGGAATTGGTACCAGAATTTCTTGAATAATCACTTCTTTAACTTTATCACTCCCACTAACTTCGCCATTTTCAATGAATTTAGCATTACTAGTTTCTACAATTCTCGTACTATGATTAGGACAGTAAAACATATACCCTTTTTGATTTTTCTGGATATCCAATAAAATAACCATGATGATTTTTTAATCCAGTTTCTTTTCTTGTAGATTATAAATTCGTGCCTCCACTGGACAGCTCCATACATGCAAATATCTTAAACTTGGTTTTCATCATTTCCACATTTTAAAAGGTGTCTTACGAATAGTTTTGCTGGGAACCCGATTTAAGATATACACAACGGTCCCGAGGGCATGCATCCACAATGATATGGGTAAATTTACATTACTCATCATACTCCTAACCATTTTCATAAGTGTGCGATTGCGTCTTTCAGCTACACCATTCTGCCAAGGAGAACCCGGCACGTGTATTAAGCACAAATTCCTAGCTGTTCTAAGAGTTTAGCAAAAGAAACAGGACGTTGTACAGATTCATCATATTTTTCATAATATTCACCACCCATATCAGATCTAATAATTTTCACCTTTTTACCTAATTGTCTCTCAACTTCAGTAATTTAAATTTCTACAGCATTAACATATTGAGATTTGTCATGCAAAAGGTAAATATAGCAGTAACGTGAAAAGTTGCCAATAAAAGTGATGAAATATTTTTCTCCACTAATTGATGGAGCGTCAAAAGGTCCACAAATGTTTGTATGTATTATTCAAACAGATTGTTACTTCTTGTGGCTCCTTTTTCTACCCTTAATACAATCCACACAAATACCAAAATCCGTAAAATCAAGATTTGTGAGAATCTCTTTTTTTACTAATAAATTGATTCTTTCCCTGGATATATGATCCGGCCTTTTATGCCACAAGAAAGAAGAACTTTTATTCGTCATATTACGTTTCAGGCCAACATTCGGATGCAAGGTAACAAGAAGAGATTTAGAAAAGGAAGAATCAAGATTAATTTGATATAAGCCATTGACCAAAATTCCCGAACCAATAGAATCATTGTTCTTGTATAAAATAAAACAACCACCACCTATTTTAAAGGAGAAACCTTCCCTATCAAGTTTCGACAAGGAGATCAGATTGAGAAACAGAAGGAACATAAAGAGTTTAATCTAAATCTTTGACTCTATTTCCCATGTAAATGTAGTCTCCATTTGGATTTGTGGTCTGGGTTGGAATGAATCCCCTTCTTTTCGAACCAAGTCTTGCATTTAAAGCAATCCTTTCGAATATGTCCACCCTTTATACAAAAGTGGCACATGTCATCCTTCTTAACTTTCTTCAGTACGGGTCGATATGATTCATTGGATGAGCCCTTCTTAATGCCCTTCCCAGTTCGCTTTCTGAATTTATTTTTCCCATTATTATGAACCATATAATTTGCTTGAGCAACATGACCACCCTGCTGTTTAGTTCGAGCCTCTTCTTGAACCAGCTTGTTGGTCAATTCATTTATATTCCATGTATCCTTAATCGTGTTATAATGAATTTGAAAAGGACCATACTGTTGAGGCAATGAGTTTAGGATAAATTGGACTAGAAACGAATTAGCCACTATCATGCTCAATTTTCCTAATTTTGCAACCAGATTAGTCATGTCAAATACATGTTGTTGCATAGTTTTGGAGCCATCAAAATAGGTTGTGGTGAGTTCAGCCATTAGTTTTTCCAGCAATTGCTTTATCAGCAGTCTTAAAGCGTTCAGTTATGGTAGATAAGTATTCCTTAGCTATCTTGGTTTATTTTATGGAAGATTTAATGTTGGTAGCAGTGGTTAGGCGCATGAATTTCAAGCACAGTTTGTTGGCTCTATTCCAAGTATTGAAGGCTTTAACTTCATCTTATGTGGACGAAGCAGTAAGTTCAGTAGGTTTGTCCACAATAAGAGCCAAATCAATATCAAGAACCCCAAAACTGAACTCAACACGCTCCTTCCACTCCTAGTAGTTAGTTTCATCTAGTTCAGGAACGAAGTTGATAAAGGTATTAAGTTGAGCACGATGAGGAACTGTATTATAGAAACAAGCTCACTGCATTTAATCTTTGAGTTATAAATACAATAAACATATATGACCAAGATTTATTCATGAGTGATTAAAACTAACAATCAAACAAGTATGGTATCTGTGGATATCCTACACTTACTTAATTGCAAAAATAAATCAACCCCGTAACGTTTATTCCACTATTAATGCATGTTATACCCGTGGGTAATGCATGACGCAAGTAAATAAACTAACAGTGATATTACTTAGTCTAACATTCATCAACATAATATGAGTCCAATGTGGTGAACACCAACCAATAATATGAATGTCACATAGGATAATAATATGCATCTACTAAACTGAAACCATTGTGGTGATTATCAATTCGGTATAATATGTATATTGTAGTTCAAATCATATTCATAACTTAGTATAAGCATACAACATATCATTAATATTTACTGAATAATAATATATGCCAAAACAATAGGATTTTCAAACCTTAAGGATTAAGTATTCATTAAGTTGGAGGGTTAAATGACAATTTAATTAAAATTGATTGATCAATTATGAAAGATTGTAAACTTCAAGGATTAAATTACAAATTTTCCCAAACTTTAGTGGCCAATTTATTATAATCTCAAACTTTAGGCACTAAATTAGAAAATTTTCAAACTTTATGGACTGAATTAGAAAATCCATAACTTTAAAAAACCCAACTTAAATAATTTTATTACTTTAGGGGGCTCAATATAAAATTAGAAGAATCAGGGTCTAATAGTTACATCCCAAATACCATTGGGGACCGAAGGCGTAAATATTCAGAATTTACCAAAATTGTACAAAATAGTCCCTGAAATCTCCTAATTTCCAAACCCAAGTCCCTGCCCCAAAACGCAACAACTAGGGTTTATAACCCTAGCAAGCGCCGTCGTCGCCTCCAAATCCGGCAGGGCCGCAGCACACAGGCGACCCCTTTCGCGCCTGCAGCAACCCCGACGCTGCTCGCCTGCAGCTTTCTATTGCGGGGCTAAAAAAAATATGAGGCAGCGCCCATCGTTGGCACTGCGTGTTCAGGCAAAGCCCACGCACCACTGTGTTAGGCTGCGGCTGCGGCTCTTCAAACCACCATTATTCATCCAACCGACCAGAATGTCAATCCGACTGAGTCTTAATCCAAATAATATACCCAAATCAAAAATCATCATTCAACAACCCCAAATCAGATTCAAATATCGATTTCAACCAC
The DNA here is from genome assembly GCA_963555705.1 of Ligustrum vulgare. NCBI lineage: Eukaryota > Viridiplantae > Streptophyta > Magnoliopsida > Lamiales > Oleaceae > Ligustrum > Ligustrum vulgare. Next base: position 54,184,320 of record OY743169.1, on the reverse strand, counting down.
CAGAAAATCCCAAGTTTCAAGATCTGAATCCATGATGTACAGGTATCGATGTATTCACGATTTATGAGTTAGAGTGCAATATTTCAGAAACTGCATGCATATAAATTCGGTATAAATATATTATAAAGATCTGATAATCCAACATGATTTTGACTCTGATACCACTTGTTAAATCTAATTTATACATAGATTATTATTCATCTATAACCTAAGAACATCATGTTGTAATTATCAAGATCAAGACTAAAGCAGAAGCGTACCAGAATCCATAAAAATAATGTAGAAAGTTATAAGATCCTGACACATCTTTAATTGAATCACGAAGAAAATATTGATCTGAAATTGGTCTTCTCTCTCTCTTAACCAAAGCCTTTAATTTTGTTTCATAAGTTGAACTCTTATAATGGAATTCGGGCGCAAATTTCCTATAGCTTTTTAATCTCAATCATCCATCAAAGTTGTAGTATTAATCGGAAATATTTCTAATTAAACCAGGTTCCCATTAATTCAACAGTTTACCTAATTAAACTAGGACACATAATATGGGCCACATAATGAGAAGATATTTATAAAATTTGAGATATACACAATCCCATAATAATAGGGATTTGACATATCACAAAATTTCTAACATGAAACTCCAATGCCATCAATAAGAAACTTTCTTTCTTCTATACTCTGAAATAAGAAAAAGAAAACAAACATATTATTTGTACAACAAAGCACATGCAACAGTTATCATCGACTGCTAGGAGGTATTTCACCTAAGGAGGTAAAAAGGAATTGTTGTGTGCCTTCAAATAACTCTCAAGGTCAAAAAAATTCAAAATTTCACCAAAAACCTTCCATGATAATCAGTATTCTCCAATTTTTTACAGAAATGAAGAGAAAGTTGTGTCGTGAGGCATCAAACACAGAAGCAGAAAAGAGAATAAGGATGAAGAAAACATCATATGCTCATATGTATAAAATTTGTGATTCACCAACTCTATCAATCAGAAGAATTGCCTCCACCGCCCGGTGATTAAAACCTTCGTGAATACTGCCACCATCGAAGTTGCAGCAGCTGGAACCAACTAGCGTGCAACGGTCTGCGATGTCGACTCTTGACCGCCACGACTTGGAACCTAGCCACCATCTCAAATGCATCTGCTACTAAGAGGTGCAACCATTCTCTCCACTTCTCCCTTGTAGTTTATTGCATATCTAACAATTTTGTGACAACTATTTGGAAATTCTATAGTTTCACAATTATTAGATGGACAATGTAATCTCTACTATTTAGCTCTGGGTTTTGAGGACAACAAATAAAAATTTAAAAATGAATTTGCACTTTTTTATTAGGCAATATAGTTTATGGTAAATGATTTATCATTATTTCATGCTTGATTCTGAAAGTACTTTTTTTTTTTTTTTTCTATAGCTTACCTATTCTCCTTGCTATAAGGCTAAGACTTGGTGAGAAGCTTAACAATATCTATTTTGTGGAGAATTTTATGCATAATTTATTTTATCATGACTATGATATCCCATCTTTTTGCCTTCTAAAATAATTTTTATCAAGGACTAAATTTTACTGAACTTTCCTAACACCTACTTGTGAAGAGCAATAAAGAGTGATTGGCTTTTTAGAAGAGAGTTTAACTTGTGCCACAATGCTAGGAGGAACTTCTAAAATAACAATGCTAGAAGAAGTCCTTTAGTGTCCATTTATCAGGACAGGATTCTAACGGGCTCTGCTTTCATGTTTTAGCTTTACTTATTTCTCTTCCGCATTGTGTATACAATGTTATCAACATACATGGCAGGATCTTTCGACAGAAATAATAGAATTATTTAGTTGTGGTTTACACATTATGTGAGAGAAGATATTACTTTAAGGCATGAGAAATGGTCTTGCAACAAGAGGTTGAGATTTTCTCTGCAAAATTATGAATGCACAAATTTCGGGTTATACACCATTTAAATCATTGAAATTTTTTAGATTCCCAGGTAATGTTACGGTACTTGTTGTTTGGTCTTCACTTTTCCTGTGGACTTCAAACTCTAGAATAATTTTATTAATTGGTCACGGTTCTTTATTTAGGATGTAGGACTGTCAGAATATGCAAATCAAATAAAAGAAAAATGGATATCTGATCCTTAGACCATTACAATGATTTCATCCCCTAGTATCATGATTTTTTGCTACTTTTGAAACTCATTGAAAGGTTGGAGCTCTGCATGATATACAGTTTCTACCCAAGCAAGATAGATTTTCATGTTTCTTTTTTAAACCTAAATTTCTAAAGTTGCCCTGGCTTTGAATACTCATCATTGAACTTTAATTTTTAAGTAAAATGCTATTCAGTCTTTAATTTACAGTCCAGAAAGTGATTGAGAACATATCACGTGTCATGTTCTATTTTTTCCCCTATACATATGTTATTGCTCTTTCTGAACTCTTATGCATCCTGAGACCTTTTAAATTTAAAGCAAAACCTCTTGTTGTAATCATGTACAAACTACTTTGGCTGTTGCTTACTTATATAGCTAATTCAGACATCTGGTGATTTCAGAAATTTTGATTCTTTGTTGCAGAAGGAACATTCAACCTGTAGATCCCCAATTTCATAGCTTTATTCGTTCTACTGGTATGAAATTAGAAGCAATTGACTCGATAAGATTTTGTTACAATGTGTAGTCAGATTTTAAGTTGTAAGCATGCGTTTTGTGTTTGAAATAGTGTATTTAGATTGGAAACTCTCACTAAGTATCATCCCTTGTAAATAGCCTATGTAGCACGGACATTTCAACTAGAGTAGCGTGTTTGTGTCTGACAAGTATCGGACTCGTGTAGGATACGACACTCCCCCGACACTCTAATGTGGTCATTCTTCTTTCTTTCTTTATAAGAGATCGTATATTTTTTAACTCAAGCTTATTATAAAATAACAAATAGGTATTCGAAGTTAAAAGATTTCAACAAACAAAATTAATAACAAGTATAAAACTAAATTTATACTATATAAATGAAGAATTTTAAATATTTTAATTAGCGAGTCGATAACGTGTCGTGTCAGTACTCTTTTGAAAAATTGTGCGTCGACGTGTCCATATCGGTGCATCATAGTAAATAGCTCTATAAATAAGAAAGGGCAGAGTTTAGATTGAGGATCCTAATGGAGTCACATATAATCACTGCCACATGGAAATTATTGCATTGTGATTCTTCACTTACACTACATGGATCTAGACCTTTAAATTTGTGGTATCTCCATTTCTGCTTCAATTCACCTTGGCCCCTATCTTCTCATCTAGCTGCAGCATCTTGGTGCTTCTTCTCCATGCACCCTCTCTTTCTTCACCTACTAATACTTGCAACATTAACCAACTACCATCAGTTTCCATAACATTCTCACTAACTCCTCTGTTATAATGATATGCAGACTCAAAGTGATAGTTCCTTTTGTACAAAAAACTTAGCCCCTGTTCTCTTTGCTGTTTTGAGGTCGTTTTCTGTTTTTATTTTCGAAAACGCTAAAAACGCGTTCTCTTTACCATTTTCGAAAACGCATTTTGGAAAACAAAAAAAAAAAAAATTTGTATACAAAATGGAAAACACCCGAAACATCGTTTTGGGCGTTTTGTGTGTATTTCGACAAAAAATGTCCAAAACGCGAAAAACGCGTTTTGGGAATTTTTTTTTGTTATATAGAATTATCTTAACTTAGAACTAAACTTAATATAATTTTTTTATTTTTTTATTATTTTTTTTAGAATTATCCTGAGTTGGAACTAAGCCTAAATAAAGATTTTTTTTTTTTTTTTTTTTTTGAGAATTATCCTAACTTGGAACTTAGTTTAAATAAAGTTTTATTAAATTCAATATCAACATTACAAAAAAAAAAAATTAAATGAGAATTCTTGTTGTTATATTTCAAAAAATGCAATGATAAATGGACTCTGGTGGTTTTGAAAGAACTTGCATTTTCTGGATTTTAATAGAAGTAGAGATTTCTCAAGTCCCGAACCTGATCAAGCTGTGTTAATATAGACTCTTAATGCTCACATTAGTATGTTGTATGTAACCATATTTTTAGTGTATTGTGAAAGGTAATTTGAGTTGGAGTTAGTAGTATTCTGCAAGCAAATTAATTAAAAATAGTTTAAATAGTGTTCTGCAAAATTTCAAACAGAACGCGTTTTCCAGCTTTTCATTTTCAAAAACAGTTTTCAGAAATGACAAACCAAACGCGTTTTCAGCAAATTTGAAAACAAAAATGAAAACACAAAATACAAAACATTTTCGAAAATGAAAATACAAAATAAAACACAAACGGAACGCCACCTTAGTTCTTGATGAAAGATTTATTTTGTAATAAGAATTCTGTTGATTCATGCAAACTATCCCACATGAGAAAAGGTCTTTCAATTGCTCTGTTGTTTATGTATTCTCATTTTAGTTGTTGAATATCTTCTCATGTACATCAGGTAGATGAGAGGATGGTAAGGCTTCACTTGGTGTAATCATGATATAATTATAATTCAATCATTATCTTACTAATAGTTATTTTTATATTGTTTTGCGGACCGACTATAATTTTGTCATATTTACTTGTCAATGAATTTGAACTCATATCCTACGATTGGATCCCACCACAGAAAAAGCGGTATTCTAGTAGCATATACAAAATCAAAAAATAAATAAAAGTGAAGAAAAATCAATTAATTAAGCATTTTACACGTAGCTATGCTTAACTACGTTTGGGGGTGGTGCTCTTAGTATGTCTATCTCCTCATAGATATACATCACCGGTCAAAGCAAATCAACTATATATGTACTGCTCGTTCATCCAGTACCTGTAGATCTCCAATCCAGAGGCTCTGGATATTTGTCATTGGTTAGAGCTTGAGCTGCATGCACAATGTTGTACTGGTGATGTTGTAGCTATTGTGTCAACGTAATCTGTGGTGGTAGTTGTTGGTAGTACCAGGCCGCCCCTGTCAGCTATTGAGGTGGAGGAACCTAATAATGCATTTGTTGCAAGCTGCTGTGGAAACCTAGTTGAGAAAGATGAGGGAGATTTTAAAACTTTGCCCATGTTTGGCTTATATTAATCTAATTTATTTATTTATTTATAGTGCTGCAATTGACTTTTTTATTTTTTTTTCCCCTCTTCAGTAAATAGTGGGAGAACAGGGAAGCAGACGGAATGAAGGGAAGGGAAGGGGAGGGGATGGGAATTCTAACCCTCGACATGAGTATGGGAATGGGGGCCCCACACACAAGCAACATAACCAGTAGGACATATCCTCGAATCTTGATATTTTTGCATTCTAATTTCTTGATATTACATCGTCGTATAAGAAAAAACTTATTATTATTTATTTTAAATATTAATTTATTTATCTTGAAAATAATTCATTAAAATTTAATATGGAAATGTTTAAAGGTGTATTCGATTGAGACTTTTAAGGATTTAAAATTTTTAGAGATATTCGATGTAGACTTTTTAAGTCTATAAAGTCTCTAAAAAATATGTGATATTCAAAATGTAATCAACTTTGAAAGACTTCTATAAAAAAATTTAGAAGATGAAAGGTTAGTTTTTCTCAAGGTACTTCGAAGAACATATCCAATGAAAATGTTGTGGGACATGTAGCTCAATGGATTAGAACACGTGGCTATGAATTACGGTGTATGGGTTCGAATCCCTCCTCGCCCAATACTGGCCCAAAAGGGAAGTACATTTCCCCATAGGATAGGAAAATCATGATCGAGATAGCAGATGCAACACAACGATGAAATTATCAGGGGAGCGCTCTACCACTAAGCTAATAGCTCATCGTGCATAGCTTTCCACTGTGGCACGCAATGCCAAAAGTGAGAGATATCTCATCCCTCTTTTTCCTTTTTTTTCCAAGTCTCCACCGATTTGATCTCATAAAGTTCAATTCCCCTTCTCAACTCATGACCAATATGAGCTTGAAGCTTCCTTCGTGACGATCCAATACAACTATGGATTCCAATTATTTTATTCTTTGTTCACTTTCTTTCATCGAATATCCAAGTTGATAAAACCCAGTGATGAATTTACCATCTCCAAGGAAAAATACTCTGGTTTCCTATTATCAACCCAAGTTAAATGAAGTTTTTTTCGTTCTGCATAAGAAAAGAAAATATGAAACTTCATACTCCTTAAAGATCACAAGACAAAAAAAAATTAGGACATTATACTTATTATGCGTAGCATTGAATGGACTGGTATTAACTTTATCGATATCTCAAATCACTGTATGCCTCTGTTTGGTACCTAAATGGGCACCAAAATGGGACAAAACCATTTGTCAACAATTGACTATCTAAGAATAAAGAGCTATTTCAGTGCGGGCCGCGAGCAGTACCAAATCCAAGCAAACTCTGAATACCCAATTGATCAAGGAACTTGTTATGATGGTATGCCTCTTAGGATTTTTGGTCACCTCCTAATTTCCAGGAATTAGTCACTTCAACATCCTTCGATAGTTATATGAGTATCCAAAGTACGAACGAGAAGGATGTTTGTTGTTTGCTCCGCAAGTGTACGGGGTCGCACAAGTAATAAAGTGGACATGAGTCGAAATATCGATCCCACAGAGATTGTTTTAAATTGTATTTTAGATTACAAAACCTTAACTGGAACGAGAAAAGCTTTGAATTTGGGAATTTTGATTTTTAAACTAAATTAAAGATTAAACTAAAGAAAATAATGAAATTGATTTAACTAAACGTATGAAACAAATATGTTAGAATTGTGAATCCACTTTGTTCCATCATCCATAATTTATTAAAACCTTTGTTATGAGGAATTTGACTATATTTCTATGACAAATCCAAACCTATAAAAAAGCATTATCGATTTATTAACACTTTTTGGGATTACTCAAAGCATAGGGGTATATTTCTATCCCCTATCGAACCTTGTGGCAATTAACCAATTCCAATAATTTCCTACTCATTCGAACATAGAAAATTATCACAAACATCAAATAATTATTCTTCCACAATTATAGATGAAAATAAATGCACAATCAATTGCTCAAATCCATAAAAAGCTTAAATTAAATACTAAATCAAAACATGGAATCCGGTAAACAAAGTATCATCACAATCCTAACAATTAAAAGCTTAGCCTAGATACATGATAGAAAATAAATAGCAAGAAAAGTAAATGGATGTCACCCCGTTCATCTTCTTGGAATTATATCTTCAATCTTGATTTTTGCGTGGCTTGGATTCCTCAACAATTGGGCAGCGTTTTAGCATGAATTGAACAAGTTGAAACCCCCCCCCCCCCAAAACATGCAAAAGGTATGGTATTTATAGATTAGGTTGAAGTATAGGTTACTTGGAAGAGAAGAATGCTGAAAATCACGTCCAAATTGACTTCCAAAAGGGTTCCAACCGAACAAGGAAAGTTACCTTCGCGGGAGATCTCTTTTTGTCACTGCACAATATTTAGTATTTTGATCATATCTTTCTATTACCTTATCTGATTAAGGTGATTCAAAGTCCGTTAGAAATATAACTTAAAGGGATACAAGTCTTCCTGAAATAGGATTTTACCAATTCGAGTGTTTACGGCCCCGGAATTAGGTTTTAAAGTCTGACTAAAAATCTGCCCGAAAATCTTGAATGATTGGAATGAATTTATAGTAATATTCTTATCATATTCATTCCTTTTTAAATTCTAATTGCATCCAATTGACTCCTACCAATCTTCAAGTATTGTATCATGGTCCAAATCAATCATTGAGTATTTGCAATTTGGTCCTTCTTCTTTTGACTTGTATACTTTAGTCCTTAAACTTCTAATTTCTTCCAATTTGATTCTTTCTTTGAATTTTCTTCTAATTGACCTTTTGATTTACTTCATCAACTCTTGATTTTCACACTTTAGCTCTTTTATCATCCAAATGACTTGTTTTTGCTTCAATTACATTATTTTCTCGACTTTGAGATTTTTTCCTGAAATACAAAAAATACTAACTAAATAAATAGCAAATATTCTTAAACAAAACCCATAAAATCCTACTTTTAGGATAGAAATAAATGTATAAAATACACTTATCATTTGTTGTCCCAACCATTCTATTAATCCTTAGCCCAATGAGAAAAAGGGTGATTTCTAACAGAGTTTTCGTGTTGTTGATTCTGAGGTATAGCTCTTCTTCCCCTATGTTGTCTATTAGTACTAGTAGAGTAGGATTGACTCATAATAATAAAACATCTAAGAATAACATTTCACTAAATACTAGAATCAAAATTGAAACATAGCATATGAGGTTACATTAATCAAGGATACACAACAGAAGGAATTGTTCTATTTCTAAACTTCACCTTCAACAAGCACAAATCTATTTCAAAAAAATTCCTGAATCAAGAGTCTTTCTTGTAAGACCAAGAGGGGAAAAAAAAAGAATCACATCACACCATCTCTTTAATAGGTAAATGTCTTTCGAAATGTCACTAAATCCCACAATCTTCAGGGATGTCCTCAACATCGCGGAACATGCTCATATTCCGAATTCCCCAGAACTTTTAGGAAACCGAATTCAATTAAGAGTTGTACCCAGGGGAGGAAGTTGCTTTATATCCGACAAACTTTTGATAATCTTGATTGCTCAAGTAATTTCAGAGCTGTTTGGTAAAATTAAAATTTTCAAATTTTTTTTCAAATTCATTTTTAATAACACATTTCAACTTATATGGAAAGGAAATACTCTATTATAAGATTTTGAATAAAAACATTAAGTATTCTCCTATTTCCTATAAGAAAAAGAAAAGAAATATGGGCAATGATTTTCAAGTTACACCATTTGGTCAAATGATGTAACAAATTTGAAGCAAATGATTTTGAGGATTGCGTGGGATTGCAACAAAGCAAAAAACTACCAAATGTCTATCCATCAACTCATCCATAACCATGTTACACATAGCATAGATCATAATTTACCAATAGAAAAATCTACACAATGTTTACATCTTAGATGACACCCATGTAAGGTGTTGAGATCTTGTGAGACACGTTTACATAATTCTTTTATTAATAGCATCACGTGTACATTAAACAGAAACTTACAAAACTAATCAAATTAACATTTCCAATAAAGTTGAAAGTTGTAAATAGCTATGCAAGTAGAGTGGTTATGTAGGTTACAAGCTTCAAATCAACTTTACATCTATTTGCCAACAGCAAATGGATGTTACAAAATATACTAAAAAAAATCACTTATTACATATTGACGAGCAAACACACAAACACCAAAACAATCTTCAATTTCTATGTTCCCGAATTTGTAATCAACTCCAAGAGCTCAACAACCTCTCTTAATCTTTTCTCTGCTTGCTCTTTAGCCACCAAGTTTCGAGTGTAGCTATATCAAGAAAAACCCAATAAGTTTTTTTACTTATGGGAATAATGATATCGTTGTTGCAAACATAATGCATTATTAATGACTATGGAGTCATTTTGTTGGACTCGAGAGTAGTTGATATGATTAAGGAAGAAAAATATGATAAAATGTTGTTCGTTGACTTGTTTTGTTATTATCGAGTACATTGCAGCATCAAGGGAGTTTTTTATGCACAACTAACCTCTTATCATTTCTAGCCTTCCTTGCAAGTTCTACCACAAGGTTATGTAACCTCTTTAAAAGAGCTGGTGAATTGTGAACGACTTTTACACCTTTCTGGTTCTGACATATTTTCTTCAAAAGCTCAGATGCAATGAAATATGCTTCCTCCTTGTTCCTGTAAAAGTTTCAAAATTAAAAATGACTTAACATAAGAAATGATAAAATCCAAATGTCCAATAAATTTAGACACGTACCTTAGAAACTCCCATATAATTGTTTCTACTGATCCCTGATTCTCAATTACAAGTTCGATGAGATGCGGATATCGTGCAAGGTTTCTTAGAGTAGAGAGTGCATGCTTTAGTACTTGTTGATCTGGGATGCTACGACTAATAGAGCGAATCAACTTCAATAATGTGCCTACAGCACTTGCAGCAACAAGTTCTTCACAACATCTCTGTGAATGTTTAGTAGTTATATCTGTATAAGATAAGAAAACAAATCTAAGACTTCAATATATCAATATATTTAACTAAATTCAAAGTCTCAAAAAATGCATCTACTTTTATACATGGTTCTCACTTCTCACCAAAGTTAACTTGGTATGACTGAATTAAAAAATTTAAAGAAGATTTAAGTAGAAAATTGCTACTATATACTTCACGAACAAAAATGAAATGCTCACCCAAAGTTGCACAAGTGTGCAGAATACCACTAACACTCCTCATACTTAGAAGTTCCGAAAGTGCTGCAACGAGTCTATTTATTAACCGCATACTATCATCTATATTAGCAGCAGATCTTTGCACTCTCAACCGCAAATCCATTAATTGATCTCTTGAATCTTTCCTAGCAAGGTAACCTTTCCAATATGACTGTCAAAGAAGAATACAAAAGAAACAATTACGAGGAGAAATGAATGCCATCACTTTCAAAAAAAAAAAAAAGAATGCTTGCATAATACCATTAGTAATGCATCATTACCCGCTCTTTCTAAAAAGATAACTTAGGCGATATTTATATATAAACAAGGAAGATCCTCACCAAATGATTCATTCATTCCATATAGTAGTGTCAAAAGAAAAATAACTCACCTGAATTACAACAATACGTTGTCTCTCACTTGCAAAAATTCGTCTTGCTATCCATCCTCGAAATTGTGATTGAATAACAATTACTGACTTTATTTTAACTCTAAGTAGCAGAACATTCCTCCACCATCTTTGTAACATCAAAATTGATTGCAAAAATATCTTCAATTCAAAGCCCTGGAAACTATCTCTTCTAGTAATATGATAGCAAGAAGCTCCTGGATTGACAAAAGGTTGAGGTAGTTATAGTTTCAATACAAACAAGTTAAAAATAAGAAAGATTCAATTGAAAAACAACTAACCTAGAAGCCTCTTCCTAGTATACTCTCCTCTAACGAATCGCTGGATGTCATTGACAGCACTTTTAAGAGAAAGAAAGGTTGTACGGCAATTGAAGTATCGAAAAGCACTTTGTATCTTCCTAGCAGCATCCTTTTGACACAAAAACGCATTTATTTGCAATCAATCACGATAACAATTCTAAATTCATTTAAAATAGTGTTTTCACAAGTAGAAAGTATTATTATGAAACCAAAATTTTTTATTTGAGTATAAAAACATTAGATAATTCACACAAATAAGCACAAAAATTAACTAAGCCCAAGTTTGGTACTAATTAAATAAGCCAAAGTCAAAAATCAATCTCGACCATATATTTCACAAGACCCATAACTTTTTCGACCACATCATATAAATTTTTATCAAAATATACTAAAAATCTAATTTTAATCCCCAACAAACAAGGGCTAAGTTATTTATATGTATATGGTACTTAGCTAACCAAGTGAAGGACAAGATTTAAAGATGATGGCAATGGAAAGGTTACAAAATCCTAACTTGACAGCTCTCTAAATTCATTTAAAATTTTAGTGCTTTAGAAAATACTAGGCATGCATACTATTTTGGAAACTATTATCTATAAGAATAAATTTAATGGATAATTACCAACGATATTCATACTGTTGTATACTCAGTCATTTATGTTCATAAGCTACTTTGCTAACCAAGTGAAAAATAAGATAAGGAGCCAAAAAGAACATATTAATTTTAATTTCTAGATCTAAATTTGTGTCCAATAAAAGACAAATAACCTTTGGTTAAGTACTAGATTCAAAAATTAAATTTAACTGTTACAAAAAGAAAATAGACAACATTATAATCTTCAAAAAATATTACTCCATATTTGATAGCAACTCACCTGCATCATGGATTTTTTCCTGTAAAATTTTTTTCGTACCATCCATCCACGAGCATGACATTGGATGATAATTGCTAATGTATTTTGCTTTTTGTTAAGATAGAATTCCCTTCTGAACTTTAAACACTTGAAATTGTTTTGAATTGTCATAATTGCTTGCTTCTTATTTGCAAAGCGCTTTCTCATCAACCAACCACGATAATAACTCTGGATTTTAGTCGCAGCATAGTTTTGACTTTGGATAAATTTGCGGCTAGTGAAGTTTTGCCATGCGTGTTGAATAGTGAATGCTGCTATAATACAAAGATCAATGGCTCCATCATCTTTGGACATACCTAAAGCATTTCTCTTGTTTACTCTTTGATTTACCACGGACCTTGCATTCCATCCACGAATACATCTTTGTATAACAGTAACAGCATTAACATAACCCGGACTGGGTAAATCCATACACATAGCATCTTTACTGCATCGTCTCCAAGAAATCCAAGCCCTTGTTGCACGCTGAATGATTATAGTAGACCTTTTCAATGTGACAAAATAGCACCTGTCTCCACTGCAGTGCCTTCGAGAAATCCAAGCCTTTGTGGCACGTTGAATGACTATGATATGCTTTTTCAAGTTGACAAAATAATATCTGTCAACCATAAAGGTTTTGTATGTTCTAAGGTTACCTGCATTCTCCATAACTGTATGTTTCAATTAAACCTTAGACTTCTGAAGCATCAAAAACAAGAAAAGAGAACAAATACATGCTAAGTGTAATACGTACAGATTATTGAATGAGTGTTCCTTGTATTGGCCTTCGTAACCAATAATTTCTTCTTTACTGATAGCCAAGAGCGTATGACATTTTGCAAAACCTGAACTACATCCCTTTTTCTTAAATAATTTCGACGTTGAACTATTCGCCTAAAGTGAGACTGAATTATAGTTGCAGCATTCTCTGATACAAGCCAAAAATGTAATTATCAATGAAGCATGGAGGGGAAAAAGAAAAACTCAAAAGGAGACTTTTCTAGTTTGTACTTTGTTTGATAAAAGTTTTTATTTATAAACAAATAATAGTAAAATGTGTTGTTAAAAGTGTTCTCCAAAAATATGGAGTTGAAAAGTAATTTGAGAAAATGTGTTTATAAATTTGTTTAGATCAAGTTTAACAAACGGATGTTTAATCAAAGTAAGACTAACTTTGTCTCTTTTTGATAAACTTATTTATAAGCCTTTGTTCAACTAGTGAATTAAAACAAAAATTTAATGGACACTATTTCTCATACTACTTTTTAACCACACATTTTCTCTCTCAAATTTTTAACCACATCTTACCTAAAAAACCCAAATAAATCGCATTATAAATCAAATTCCTTGATTTGACAGCCACCAAACGGAGCCTAAATAACACATTTCGCCAAACTATTTTTTGATTATACACATTTTCCAAGATCACCTTTCAACCTTATATTTTATCTCAAAACCTCACATTCTTTGTTTATAAACAAAAAACTTCCAAGCAAAAGCTTTGTTACACCATTAACCAGGGCATAAAATAGGAGAAGATAAATTATTAAAAAAAATTACCAAGTTCAAAATAGGGAATTTCCTTTCGTCAAAAGTATTCAGGATCGAAAAAGGAAGGGTGTATAGAACTTGTTATGTATAGAATCAGATTGCAATAAGTACAAGCATTCAAATATAATGCACAAATGCAACAAGTGCAACAATTTTCAGCTCTACGAACAATAATAATCGAGAAAATCAAGTTATGGTAAACCAACAAAATCTCGATATCATTACCTCTTTGCACATTACTATCCCTTCTACCAATCAAGTGGAAATGTGAAGAATGAGTAGCCTGATTCAAATTGCAATTATTGTTCTGTCGAGCCATGTCTTGCCACCAAGTCATTATAGCCTTAAAGTTCCTATTGTTATCTGCACTACTAGTGAGATAATACATGAGTAAGCAATAGATGTAGATAATTCATAAAAATAATTTTCAGTAAGCAGGCTAAATTTATTTGCAATTGCAGTATTTGATGTGCTCCAATACAAATTTTATGTTAACAATAATAGTATTAAAAGTACTTTTCTAGCTAAAGCAGACATATATTGGAAGCTGTATAAGCTTGAAATTATTTGTGTCACAGACCCTTACCCAATTTTAATTTGGACAACTTTGTCCGGGGATGAGATCCAACGGAGCACCAAACATTTTGTCAAGTTTTAGACTAAATTAATGTCATTAGAATAAGAAAAAAAATTGCATAAACAATATAATTTTATCTTAACAATAAGTTGAAAGACTAGAAGAGAGGTCTTTTGTTAAAAAATAAAATAAAATAATCCATAATTAATTAGGAGACCTTCCTCATTGCACCACCTCCCTCCATTTAAGCTCCTCCTGTATGGGCTTTGACAGTTGAAACCCAACAATTTATGAAAATTTAGTGTATCCTGAAAAGAAAACCAACACGTTAAATGATTTCTCAATTGTAACTAAAAATAATTCCATCAGGAAATATGTTTTTAACAATACCATATTTCTTTTCACAAGTAGTTGAAATGAGAGAAACACCAAGAGGACAACTACGCTTCGACCATTACACGCACCATTATATTCAAGTATGTCATTGACTTGAAACACCTGCACAAGGGCAACAACCAAGTGCATTGATTCTTGTGAACAGTGTTTCTGAATATGTATCAACTTGACTGCACTTCATAAACGAAATGTTGTCCCTAAAAGTCGAATATTTTTATACTTGAAACTGATGGTACTAAGAAACTTAATCTGAACCAATGCTTGTACTGGGAAATAACCATCATAACAAACTTATGTAATGCTAAATACAAGACTCGTGAAACAAATATTCTCAATCAATTGAAAAATTTAACTTTCAACATTCTACAGTCTAGCTAGCACAAAACAAGCAATTGATGGATAAATTATTGCATGAAAACTATATAGATTGGTTTGCTTATTAGTTACTACTATACATCAAAATGTAAGGCCCCGTTCTCTTTGTTGTTTTCAGCCCGTTTTAAGTTTTTGATTTTTGAAAATATCGAAAACGCATTCACTTTGCCCATTTTCAGAAACAAGTTTTCCAAAATACCAAAAAAAATACAAATGAAACTCAAAACGAGTTTATTGCGTTTTGGATATTTTGTATTAAAAAGTCCAAAAAGACCAAAATGCGAGTTTTGGATTTTTTTTTTTTTTGTAAATGTGAGACACTTCCTTCACTTGAAGTTCTTCTATTATTTTGCCATTATATATAGATCCATGTTAAGACTTTTTTTTTTTTCATAATTTATTTATTTATTATTATTATTTTTTTTTTTTAAATGTGAGACATTTTCTTCACTTGAAATTCTTATATTATTTTGTCATTATACATAGATCCACGTTAAGATTTTTTTTTTTGTAAATTATTTATTTTTTCATTTTTTTTTTTTTTTTTTTAAAAGTGAGACACTTTCTTCACTTGAAATTCTTATATTATTTTGTCATTATATATAGATCCATATTAAGATTTTTTTTTTTTGTACTTTTTTTTGTAAAAGTGAGATACTTCATTCACTTGAAGTTCTTATGTTATTTTGCCATTATATATAGATTCATTTTAAGATTATTTTTTTTATTTATTATTATAATTTTTTTTTTTTGTAAAAGTGAGACACTTTCTTTATTTAAAATTCTTATACTATTTTGTCATTATATAGATCCATGTTAAAAAAAATTATTTTTGTAAATTTTTTTATTTTTTTTTATTTTTGTAAAAGTGAGATACTTCATTCATTTGAAGTTCGTATGTTATTTTTCATTATGATTATATATAGATCCATTTTAAGATTATTTTTTTTTATTTATTATTATTATTTTATTTTTTTTGTAAATGTAAGACACTTCCTTTACTTGAAGTTCTTATGTTATTTTGTCATTATATAAATCCATGTTAAAATTTTTTTTTTTTTTAATTTTCTATTTATTATTATTATTATTTTTTTTGGGTAAATGTGAGACACTTCCTTCACTTGAAGTTTTTATATTATTTTGCCATTATATATAGAACCATGTTAAGATTTTGTTGGTATGAGATTAAATTTTTGTTTAGCTGAAACAATATTAATGATGAATTTATTGACATAGAGAACTAACTGATTTATTAACTTTAAAATTAATGTAATTCAACAAATTAATCATTTTTTACATATAAAATATCAAAAAATTACAAAATAAACGCATTTTTCAATTTTTTATTTTTGAAAACAGTTTTCCAAAATTACAAAGAGAACATGTTTTCAACAATCCCAAAACAAACAATCAAAATAAAATCCAAAACTCAAAATCCAAAATCGAAATACAAAGAGAACGGCCCCTAACTAACTACATAGGGTTAACTCTTTCCAAATTAAAATAAACAATAATAAACAATCAATTTAAATTGTCCAAGCTCAAAATCCTATAATTGGACATGAAATAAAATTTAAGAAAAAATATATAAATGTATGTTTGGTGCAGGTAGTTTTTGAGAAATGAGTGGTTGAAAAATATGAAAAATGGTGGATCCCATAAAATTGTTTGGTTGAAATTGAATTTGAGGGAAGAATTGTAAAACTACCTTAGACCAAAAAAGAGATAAATCTATAAAATGAAAAAAATTCATGAAGAATGAGGATATACAAGAGTAGATTAGCATGAAATCGAACCCTGGAAATGCTTCATCTTTGAATGAGGTCATTATATAACCTTTAAATCGAACAAGAAAATTAAGTTAGTTTTTTTCTCCACCAAAATGCATTAAAAAAATAACTTCAGTACATATTTTTTTGAAGTTTTATTTATTAAACCTTCAAGTTCCCAATTTTCATGCAGACAAAGGATAACATTATGTTGGTATCTTTTCAAATGTTTATTTCTCCTTTTTATTACTATATTGCTTTTGAAACTGACCTTCGTGTTCATTCACCTAGCTAAAATTTTACTTTCCAAGAAATGAGCGATGGATAACTGGGTAGTATTTCTAGATCTTATGAAATGTGTGATTAAAATTAATATTTAATTTTGAACTGTAATAGCAAAAGAAAATAAAACTCAAACAACAAAGGCATAGACCCAGACATCTTCAAGTGCTTCCATTTTCTCAACGAAACTAATATTTTAAGTTATTATTCATTACCTCAGGGAAATTTCCCAATAATGATGTTAATTTTTGAGTAAGTATGAAGTTGTGCACTGCATCTGTATACTCAATTGCTGACATAATCGAGACTTTATTTGTTGTAACATCTATGTCCTGCAAAACCATAATGAGATAAGATTAACCTCAAATCATAACAAAGAAAATACAATATTTTTAGGATAGATAAAGAGTTTCGAAATGAGAACGAGAAATATACTAAATACCTTAAAAGAACATGAACAATCATGTTCCTTGCGAAAGTAATAATCAAGCAAGCACCACATGGCTTTTCCATCCAACAAGGAGGAGTAATTTTCAATCTTGAGATCGTAAATTTCACAAATAGCCTGAAAAAAATCCTTCACGTGAGGTTCAAAATATATAACTATTTATCAAGAGAAATATATATGGGTTCATTCAACTACATCTTTGCAATAATTATCTTGAAATCAAATTACTCTTAGCTAAGTTACTATCTAGAGATCGACTAGCAAAAACTCATTATATAAATGAAAAGTGATGCCACGAACACAAGGTGACATGTGATGAAAAATGTGACACAGACAGAATAAGGGGAACAATTTCGTATGAAAAGAAGGTTGACGAACATTAATGTCTAAAGAAAGAGTGACACGTTGAAAGGGATTACAACTCAACATAAAAGTGTCAGAAGATTTGAGTTAAGTGGTGCATAGTCTCACGGATCTCTATATATCAACACTCGCTTGTCCCCCACGTCTACTTTTTGAGAGCTAGAGAGAGTAGATGATACATCCAACGGTGTAGGCTAAAGCTTCTCGCCACGGGAGTCATCAAAGTACAAGTCAATAAACTTGTTAGCTAAAATTAGGATTGATAGAAGCCGTGATTCCATTTCACTAAAGCCTCTTTCTATTCACATATTCACACTTACCAACAAATCAAACTTTAAACATTAAGTTTTGGCACGCCTATTTGGTCTGTTTCATCGTCATTTAACCTCCATTTGGTAAATGTACTTTTTTTTTGTTTATAAATCAATTTCTAAACTACACAATTTCTCAAATCACTTTTTAACCACACACATTTTTTCTCTCCAATTTTCAACCACTATTTTTTACCTCAAAATAATAAATAAATCAGTTTATAAACCAATCAGTGTTACTAAACAGATGTTTAATTATAGTTACTTAGGAAGGGCATTTTATAACCTACTATATTTACCAAAAAAAAAAAAAAAAAACACCCAAATGTCTCACAACGACCATGGTCTGAGTTTATTTTCTTTTGATTTGAGGCTCATTTACTGATTTCAAAACCACTATGTAAGAAACGACACATATAGAAACGCATGAATGTGTATACCGAATCTATATAACATGACTTTGAAGAATTAGAAAAAGGATATTTTGTAAACTAAATACCTGAACCCAGCCCAGAAGCAAGCTCAAGAGACTCTGGGTGCTTGATTGTTCCTATAAAAGTGGAAGATAATTTCCATTTAAGTAATTTTCTTGAAACAAGTTTTAAGGAAATAATAGCTAGATAGATGTAACAATAAAACTCTTATTAGCCAACTTTGGTGAAGTGCCAGCTAGATTAATTATAATATATGTGTGACTAGTAGAATGCCTCCATTGTATGTTAAATTTTCTCGGACTCCAGTAAGCAAAAATAATTCTCAAAATGGAAGCATACCACAACTCCCCGGATCTTTGAGATTTCTTCTGCCAGAAGTGTTTTGTTGATTAATTGCGGTAACTGCATAACGCATAAAAGTGTTACTGAGTAGAATCCTTCTTGGATCCAGCAGCTAATAATTAACTGCACACCTATTGGTTTAAATATGCAGTAAAAGACATTGGTAATAATGATATAAAATTACTCTATCTACATAAAAATGAAAACTCTGCGGGTTCTAATAGATTTGATTTAGAGAAGTATAATCTGAAGAGACTGGAAATGTGGATTGCAAGAAATAATACAAAGCACCTGTAAGTGAACAAACATGTTCCATAGCAAGGAAAGTGTAAGCTCCTTGTCTCCATTTACAATATCCTCTCCTATAATCTCTGTTCCATCTTCATCAACTAATGGCACACCAGCCTCCTTTAGATATTGCAGTGCAATAGCACAATTTACCCGGCTCTTTTTGAGAGTATCAGATGGAACCAGCACTTTCTGTCCATCAAAAGTGAAAAAACTAGTCATCAAGCCAAAGAACTTAAATTGTGCTAATTATTTATTACTATAAACCTGACCATGAGAACGGAGGAATCTTGTTTTAAGAGCTGAATAGATCTGCAAAGCCGGACCCCATCTTGCAGATCTTCAAATAAATCTGTGACCTTGAAATCATACTCGATCAAATGACTCTGCACAAAACAAATGTTTATGAATTGATGCAAAGAGTGAGTTTTTAAACTTAAGTTAAACCAAATGCATGTAGCAATACAATTCAATTTTTTTCCAGAAAATAAAGGCCCGACACTATAGCACACAAGTTTAACTGCAAAAAAATTAGTGTAATCCAAAGTTGCTTACCTGTTGATAAGTTACTTTATACCCGACAATTACAAGATGTGCAAGAAGATTACCTTCCCCGTGCATCACATCAGAAGACAAAATATCTAATTTCAGAAATGAGAAAAAGAAGTCAAAACCTAATAAGAAGAACAACATTAAAGAAGTAATACAGGGAGACTTACAGATGGAAGAAGAATGTATGAATTACCATTAAGCACTTGACGGCTTGATTTAGTATTTGATTTTAAAGAGAATAATAGAGGAGATCCACCATCCAGTCCATCAATACCGTATTTAAGGGGGAGACTGGTTTGAGATTTCGCTCTATCAAGTATGATAACAAGTAATAATAATCTCTTCAAGATTACATTCCCCAAATTCTCATAGTAACCTGGTCTATATAAACCCTCAACAGACTTGTTGTAAGCATAGGCTTTGGCTAATCCACTGTGGGAGAAGAATTGCTTCTCAACTACCATCCTCAAGAACACAATCTCTTGCTCAGAATCGACATTAGCATTTGGCAATAATGAGTCACCACCCAAGATAATGTATAACCCAATTCGAAGCCAAATCGGGTTGTAGCACATTAGAATTCTCAAGGCTTTTTCCTTCATCCTTACATCACTAACAATTGGGCAACTTGCCCTCATTTTTAGTCTGCCTTCATCAATATTCTGAAAAGAAATAACAAATGTTAATGAATGAAAATCATATTAATATTACAATTAATATAGTCAATGCCATGACAAGTATTACTCAGATCTATTTTTATTAAAAAATCCAGATAAAAGCACATTACGATAACTACTAGTTTTAAGAATGTGAGTAGAGTAAACACCGTAATAAGACAAAATATTTGTAAGAATGAACTCTAAACACAAGAAATATTTTTTTCATTATTTGCGCGTTAAGATTTAGAATAAACAAATTAAATTGTCCAAAGATGAAATTTACCTCTTGAATTAAGCTCAAACTAGCAATCTAAGATGTATTGACATGTCCACTCCCCTAGAGATCTTTTAACCAATTTTAGCACAAGATAATATTTTCATAATAGACACATAGTCTCAATGCAATAAGCACAATACATGAAAATGACTTCAATAAATTCAGATCTTTCTTGCTATTTACTGTCTTTCTATCAATTGCGACAGGAAAGTTTTTTTTAACTAATTTCAGCTAAATTAGAGTCAAACCTTTGTTACTTGGGTCATTGTCTCGAAAATCTCTTTACAACTACCCAAACTCAAGTAAACACTCATTCTCTCCTTTAAATCCTCAAAGCTACAAATCTCTAGCAAAGAAGCCCTCAACCCTGAAAACATAGAATTGGAAAATCCGCCCCCTTCTGCACTACCCAAGCCTCTCCATGATGAATATTTTTGTCTCTTTGGACCTCGCCAAGGCCTATCAACTCCCACTCCACGGCCTGGTATGCTGTCCCTCTTTCCATTGTTTGCTAAGATGTCCTTGTCCCCACCTGCACCCCCTCCAGATCCATCAACTTCTCCCGTGAACTCCGCAACATTACAGCCACAGGAACTAGGGTTTTCAAACAAAAAATTCAGCCATACAGTCAGCGATCTTGCAAGTGACTGAAGTGATTTTTCCTTTTCGATTTGGACCTTCCTGGCCGACTTGGATTGCTCGAGCTCAAATGCCTTCAATCTCTGTGCAGTCTTCGATTTCAAAGTCGAGGTTTTCAAGCCACGTCGTGAATGGGAGATGGGGGTGTTTTTTGAGGCCGTGAAGAACTTGGGCTGATGAGAATACGGACTAGACTGGAAACTAAGGGTTCGTGAGGCCTGATTTGGGGTTTTGAAATTCGACAAGTCCTTAAAGACTGAGTTAGATGGAGGATTTGGTAATGGCGAAGGAGGATATGAAGTTAAATTTGTCTTCGTTTTTCTTGACTCCATATTTCTGTAATTTGGAGTTTTCTTCAGTGAACTTTCTGAAAGAGAATTGCGAGCGTTTTTCTGAGGAGTGTCTGAAGGTAGTGAATTTGGGATTTTGAGATTTACCGTTTGAAGTTTGAATTTGAATGTGAACAAATTGGCGGTTCATGAATTTGAGAATTGAAGTTACCAGATTACCCACGGAAGATAATGGAAACATGTTGCCCCTTTGACACACACTAGCTTTTCTCCCAAGAGATTCACGAAAGCTATCGAACACCATATGTCTTCGTTTGGTAACATTGTTTGATTTATAAATTAATTTATTTATAATTTTGAGATAAAAAATAATTGTTAAAAATTGGAGAGAGAAAAACGTGTAATTAAAAAGTAGTTTGAAAATTTGTGTGGCTTATAAATTGGTTTATAAACAAAAAAAAATGACGATTATCAAACAAGGGATATATATACTAGTTCTATCACCTTTGCGATGCACGAAATTTTCATGATAATGATTTCGATAAAAATTTATGAAAATATATTAATTATATCATATTAAAAAATAATACAAATAACATTTTATTACAAAATTTTATCGAATTTGAAACTTTAAAAAAGATAAAAATAATCAAAATAGAAAAAGAAATAATACCACAGTGAACCACACGTCTTAAAGTTTGACACTTAATTAAATTTTTGTATTAAATTTATTTAGACTTTTATTTACTTTTTTCCCTGAAAATTTGTCGATCTCATCATAAAATTTCCTTTTAATATATTTTAAATTTTGATAAGTTTATTTTTTAAGGTATTACTTACATACGTTTTATTCAAATTTCAATTTATATAGTATTTAATATTATTTTCATTTTTCATCCATTTTATAAATATATATGCAATTTTTTGTCAAAATAAAAAAATAGGATATTGAGGAAAAGTAAAAAAAAATATAAAGTAAAAATTTTAAGAATTATAATTACTTTTTAATATATTGCTTACATATATTAATTAATATTTCTTCTTCTTTCATCATTTTTTAAAATATATTAATTTTTGTCAAAATTAAAGAAATAATTAAATTTTATTTAGTTTATGCATTGGTAACAAAAAGTTGATATCAATAAATTAATAATTCATGTAATATGTACATTGAAGAACATACTTATTTAATTGACATATTAGGAAGTAAAATTTCAATGATTATTTATTTATTAATAATTTTTTTATTAATCCATTTTTTTCATTCTAATATAACACATTAACATAAAAAAAAAATTTCTCAACTCTTACTGAAATAAATATAAGATTCACAAAAATAGTATTTTTGTTTATAGCTGTCAAACGAGACTTAATTTGTTAAAATAGTTAATAATAAAAAATATACTTAAAACAAATATAATTTATAATATTAAGTGAAATATTTTTCAACACATTCATTATAGAATCATTATAATAAACAGTTAAACAAAATTAGACAAATATTTTTCAACATCACTATCAAATCCTATCAATATTTCATCAAAAAAGATGTGAATAAGATTTGTGATGGCAAAGCTCAATCACCAAATTCTATAACATCTGTCATAGACATAAAATTAAGTTTAAATTTGCAGTTCATAGACTTATATCTCATGTTGTGTCCAACCGCAAAATTTCACATCACACAATTTAATCCTTCACGAGTAAATAGCCCACAACACACTATTTTACCCTTCCCCCCCCCCCCCCCCCCCAATTTTAAATGGAGATCAAAGGAAAAAGCAATAAGCAAATAGCATCAACCATCATTCAACAATGAACTTACTCTCCTGTAACTTCACTATTTCATATTTGTTGGCTCTACGTTCCAATGAAAAAGCCAATGAATTATCCTTTCCCTAGATAAAAGATATAACTTTTTTTCATAATGCAATGTAATGCAAAGAATTCATAGTGATGGGAAACGTTAATACGAATAAGCAAATGATTAAAAAAAAATATTTTAAATCAATTCAAGATTACATTTTGGAAGTGATAAAAGAACATCTCCACACAATTTACTGAGCCAAAATCTGATCCCAGTTTGAAAAACGAAAAAGAAAGAAGTCAACTTGCATACTCACAAAGCTCGAAATCAAGTAATCTAGAATTAGAAAGAGTGTCAGTTCTATGGCTCCTTTGGTAGCTCAATCATGTATTATTTCTTGAAGATGTCAATAAGGACTTGTTAAATTCACGGCTGAAGATCTCAAAGCTTGTATGCCAATCAAACATTTTTTCCTTGGTTAAAAAAAAAAAAAAAAAAAATTCTTGCATGATAAAATCATCAAAACTACTTGATGATGATGATGATCACTGTCCTAAAAATTTGTCTACACCTTGTGAGTTAATCAACGTTCTTCAAAAATTTACTATTAAAAATCTGTGATTATGCCTGCAACATTTGTCAGGAATTTGTACCTATGGACTTCACTTGTGTAGCTGAAAATAATGATGAAATATAATCATCATCGATCAATTTAGTTTTCTTCGATCATCGGAATTTCATGCAATAAAGAATATGCTTTCCTTTCTCATATCAATCAGTGAATGCGGTCCAAGTGAGCAAATGGCTCCGAGTAAGTCTTGGGTGCTGGTTTTGCCACTTCAGGTGTCCCAAAAACATATATTTCCTCAGAGTTTCATCTCCTGCCGCTGATGCAACCGTGCATCCATCTAGGTTATAAATCAGACAAGCACAAAAAAAAATAATAATAATTATCAAATCTAAAAAGATGGTAACATTTTATGACTCTTCAAATAAAGTAAAACTCAGTACTTGAACCATAAAAAGAACTCTTGATGTATGCCCATTGAGCTCGTTTTTATTTCAAGCTAACACCAGTGGAATGTTCAAGCAATTTAAATTATTTTGAGCCTCTACTAGTAATCATATTTGATAAACCTCGGTCACCTGGAATATACAATAGAAATCAGCACTCATCAACATACAATATGGTTCTACCGATTGTTCCCTCATTGGATAAGAATTGTATTTATTTCGCTCCATCCTTCTTAGTAAAGTAAAGACATATAAATTATTGGCAAGAATGAAAGAAATGTTCATACCCCGTAAGAGAGATATATATATCCAATGGGAAGAGATGAGGTCATTACCATCTCATATTCCAATTACCTTTAAGTACTCTAGCTGATCATTATTACTCTTTCTCATATGCTCTATTCGCATATATTCCTGTTTCCGGGCATGAAGTTCCTGAGACAAAATACAGTTAGAACACAGCACAGAGTTCAAGGTCCTCACATCAATATCAGAAGAGAATTTTTACCTAATGTCATTTACATTTTCAATTTATAGCATAAAAATCAAAATTTAAAAATACATCACAAAATAAAATAAAGGAAATATATCTTGAAAATTTACAATAGGTTATAAATCCAGGCATGCCATGGGTCATTCATCAAATCCAACAAAATCTTAACCATATTATTTTCCTCATGTTTCTTCTTCTTGTTCTTCAAGAGATAATCTTCATTCTTATATCCTATCACTATATGTTTAGATGGGAGGAAGAAAAAGAATACGAATTGAGATTTAACTCTCAATAGCCAACTCCTAGCTGAGCTCTTCTTCAGATAAACCCTTATTCATCGCTTCTGCAACCTTTTTCTTATACTAAACTGTAACCTGCAAGAAAAGAATATCACACCAGAAAACTCAAATAATGTGACTAATAGAGGAGAGAAACTCCAACCTGGAACTATTTTAGTAGCTAATCGAGTTTTTCATGATTTTTCTCAATCTCTTGAACCTAGCAACAAAAAGGAAATGGCTAGTTAAAACTACAATAAAACCAAAATAAAGCATGTTCATAAAATCAAGCATCTCCCTAGTTCCTAGTTTCAAATATTGCACAAATGAACACTCAAAAGGCAAGATAAAGAATAACATAAGTGCCAAAGAACTACTCACTGTAAGAGCTTTCTCCCAACCAAAAGGTAGTTCACCAGTAATGATAGACTTCAAATCTGCTGCTTCCTCCGAATAGTTCTTCTCGTATTCAGGAAACTTGTCATTCCATTCAGCTTCGAGGGCAGCACCTTCAAGGGTATGGCGGCTCCAATGCCTGCGAAAAATTGCATCCAAATCACTATGCATCAACGAATGGAAGGGCTCATAAGGCCATCCAAGGTTCTTCCTGATTAAGGGCAAAACATACCCAACGCAATCCATTGAGGTAGGACTGGAATAGATAAGTCCATAAACATACATATTATAAACATAAAATGATTTCAATGAAGACTTCGTATTTCATTGCCTCGGTACTACATATCTCTGGGCAACAAATATGTACTGAGAAGATACACAAGCAAGATTCGAGATCGAATCCTTTTCAAGAGGGAGGGGATGATGAGAATCGGGAAAGTCAAACCTCAATGCGCGAGCCTGTGGGACCCATGACGAG
Organism: Ligustrum vulgare; assembly: GCA_963555705.1. Classification (NCBI taxonomy): domain Eukaryota; kingdom Viridiplantae; phylum Streptophyta; class Magnoliopsida; order Lamiales; family Oleaceae; genus Ligustrum; species Ligustrum vulgare. The sequence goes on along the minus strand of OY743169.1, from coordinate 54,158,394 downwards.
ATCCGATACCAAGTAGGTTCAAGATTCGAGACTAAATAATGTGAATAAGTCAAGAAAACAAGCCGAGAATCAAGTTGGAGCCACAAAGAAGAAGAAATTGGATTCAGCCAATTTCAGTCGACCGAAAATCATACCGGTCGACCGAAACTCTGCAGAGGATTTTTGAAGGAAGCCTTAGTCACGTTCGGCTGAGGGTTGGTTGACCGAAAGTCCCATTTCGGTCGACCATGTGATCGACCAAAATAATTTCGGTCGACCAGTTCGGTCGACCGAAACACTCCGTTTTACAAAAACAGGGTTTTTCTTGTAAATACCGAAATTGCATCTTTTGCCCAATTTTGTAACTTATATACCCTTTTCTTTTCATTTGTAAAGACAACTTGGTAGTTCATGCAAATTGCTCTTGAGTGCTAGGTCTTGAAAACCCCCTTCTTGAGGTAAGGTTAAACCTCTTTGATCTTGTATTTTCTTGAAAGTTAATCTACTTTGCTTGAGTATTATTATTCTTGTGTTGTTGTTTATTTTTCGCCACCTTGAAATTTGTTTGGTTGATACCCATTGGGCTAGGTTTGTTAATCCTTGAATTTTTGGTTAGATTTAAACTTGAGTTAAGGTGTTTATCATTTATTTTACCACTTTAGCTTTTTTGGGTTTTGTATTAAATTGTTGTGGGAATTTTCGGTCAACACACCGAAGGGATTCGCATCTTTGAGTTTTTTTTTTTCCCGAGAAAAATTACTATTTTTAATTTGGTCCATTCTATGTATTAGTTATTAATTTAAATTAAAGTTATTAATTAACAAATTTATAATCAAGGTATAATTATTAAAAAATTAGAAAAAAAATGGGAACTATTCACTTGATCCCAAATTTGAGGTAAATCATTGGAGATGGCCTAAGTACAATCTTTTCTCTCTTAGGTTTTTACATATTAGAGTTACAATCTTTATATATGGTCTCTTTGTAATTTATTTTGTGATAATTGATTTAAAACTTCCACCTCGTTTCACATGGAATCCATGTTGGCTTCAAAATTCTAACGCCGACTTAGGTCAATAATGCTAGCTCAAATTCATGAACATTATGCAAGACCTTCAGTACTGATAAGGGCATTCAACCAGTAAAAGTAAGGTAACGGATTTGCTTCAACACTCATGTTATAGTGCACCATTCTTAGATTTCTCGCTCAAATTCCAATTGATATCTACTATATATAAAAGGTGTATAAGTAAGAAATATTATATTTTTCATTTTGCCCCTATATTTATAAATTTTTAATCAATAATAACCTTATATAACGTTTAATCATAGATTCATACATTTTTTTTATTATTATTATTTTTTTTTGCTAAAAAAATTGATAAAAATTTAAGAACATGCTCAAATAATTTAGATTGAAGAACATGCTCAAATGATTTATTTTTCATTTTTTGCGAAAAACATGGATTCCCTTTGCTGAGATATGTGTAAGGTTTTGGGTCATACATGCACAGCGAAAATTTAAAAACTCGAAATCAAAGCCCGAATCAACCTTAAACTTAGAATCTATGTTAGTAATTGTACATTTGATGAATCTCGTGGTTGAATTCTGAATCATGATGTAGAATTCTCATCACTACAGTCGTCCAATTGTCCAGCCTCTGATGGGGATCCACATAGCAAGTAAGGATCTGGAAGGAGTTGTGCTAGCAACCAAAGAACAACTCAAAGCCCTTAATTGTCTTGTAACTTATCTAGTACTTATATCTTTACGCTAAACCTAATTAGGGCACAGATAATGGACTTGGACGAACCTAAGTCCGACCAAACTATTTGGGCTTGGACACTATTCCAACAATCTCCCACTTTTACAGGATCCAATTCCAGATGGTTAATTCTTGCTTTTGTGTGTGACTCATTAGATTACATTCACAATGACAGGGTCGTGTTATTATTAATCCAATCTTATTGGAATAAGATTAATTGAAATCCCTATCTCTAATTCATCATCGATTAATTCACATTGCAGTCAAAGATTGACGTCTAGCAATGTATCAAAGAAATCCATGTGAAGGGAAATGTCATGTGGTTATGACAATACCAGTCTATGTGCGGTTACTGTAGAAATATAATTCCTTCATCAATATTACCCAATTAGTTAAGAGATATAGATAGCGTCAATCTCATTTCAATCAATCATGTTATTCACCCTTTCTTTTAGTTGATCTTGTTATGATTGAAAACATCTTTTCAAATCATAACTTCACCTTGACTCAGGATTTTACATTAACTTAAGGAGGCATAATACAAGTTACTACCCAGGAGTGACAAATCTCCATGGTGGACATATACAACCTTCATATGACTCTCACTATACCAATACGACGTCATCCGGATGACTCCCTCTTAAGAGCCAATATTAACGCTCGCCAAAGTATAGGAATCCTCATATAAGATTTTATGATGTCCTCAAGTCAGAGGACCAAATCCATAAATCGCACATTAGAGATTCACTACTAGTGTTTTGATAGTTATCCATGTGGAATTTCTAGGTGGGTTATCCAATGTACGTGTTCATTCAAATGTCACTCTACATTCTAGCTTATGAGATAAGCTATTTTCTTCATAAGAAAGAAATGTAACATATGCTAATCTAACTGCAATAACAATATCTATATCTTTTTTTTACTTCGACTAGGGACAATTTTAGAATAAGTTATTAATGAGTTATATCTCACAGTCACAACACATTGTGACTTACAAGTTATTCAAACTTACTCTAAATAATGAGTTAAACTCGATGTAATAATAGATCCGCCTTTGTTAAGACAACGATAATATATGTTATTTTATTTCAATAATTGGATTTAGAGCATAACATTGGCATACTCCCACTAGATCCAATAACTCATATATCCTATACATAATGAGTCTATGTGACAATCATATTCCTGTTGGAATAGTGGTTTTACAGCTGGATCTTCGATACATGACACTTCATATATTTAATATTCTTAAGGTTAATGGGCATGAATTCTATTTTTCTACAATCTTCAAATGAGATAGTCCTCTTAAATACACACTCATGTCATCAATGAAACACATTTCCCTCGCTTGCCTGATGACTCCATTGTCATCACAGTACTCATTATTGGAGTTACAATGCTAAGAACACTTATAGTTCACTAATGAACATAACTTAGCAAGAAAATGCACTTTCTATTGATGATTGGAATGGTATTTAGTGAATTTTATCGGAATATTTATATTTTCATTTCGTTATTTTTAGCAGAACCTGAATGTCATCATCGCAATGGTTTACTTGCGGCCATTCAAAGATCGTGGAGTAAGAACGTTGAAGTACTTTATGATGGCCATCATATTACTTGTGCCAAATCAGATTTGGCCTTGGTTATTTGTGTATACGTTGAAAACGCCCTTCAGAGCAAGTGTTCCATTTGTTCAATGGAGTCAGTCGCACCAGATAAGTCTAGGAAAGTGTCGGAGGAGGATCCTTCAGGCAATTATAATGGAGATAATTCACTAGCTATATTACCGGTGCAAAAGTTAGAGGCAACATCTAGCTCGATTTCATTATTGTTAAGAGAATTTCACGAACTAAGACCTGGTTGGCCGCTTCTCTGCTAAGCCTTCATATCAAATAGGAAATATTCATTTAGCTCCTCATCCAGGCAAATTTCGGTGGTACAATGAGCAATGCGACTTCCCAGTAGATATTTTTTGTCAGTTGAGAGAATTCAACTGGGCAAAAAATTGATCCTGAAAGTGAAAATGATATATCTTCTGAACTAGATGGAGAAACTGGTGCAATTGTTCCTATTGGATATGAGACTGCTTCTACTCCATCGTCAGCAGTTCAGTATCAATCCCCTTATCGAAGAATTGGAGGGTTTTCACGAGTAGTACTCGGAAACCTGCAAATTGTTTCAATACAATGAACTCATATCAGTAATATCCAGTTTTGTGCTAGGTTTTTATCGTTCTAACTATCTAAATGTTCAAGAGAATGGGTATGTAATGAGATGGTATCCCCTCCAGTTGATTCCCAATACTATTCTAATAATCATTAAGTTTAAGAAAACTATACAAGTCATTTCTTACAATCAAATAACAAAACTACAACTTAGAAGTACATTTTGGTATCCCAAATGATCCAAAAAAATATATAGATTTATTCAATACAAATTGATTCACCAAACCCAATTTTAAAAAATGAAATCTTAAACATTCTAATAATCCATAATAAAGCAATCAATGATCAAAAAATCTTCTCACAAACAAACTTGAAAATAAATTAAATTTTCAACTTAACAAAATGAAAAATAAATGTGAATGATAATACTAGCACCTGGAATGAAACAATTACTCAAGAATTGAAATCTTGCAGTATTTGAACATTCATTAGAAGCCAGCATTGATAAGAACACCATAATACCTACAATAATTCACATTCAAATTCATATCTATTAGCTAAGGAATGTATACCCTCCAGGTATACATCCTTTTTTATATATATTAAAAAAAAAAAAAAAAAAAATCTAAAGTGATTTTAACATTTTAAAACCGTGATTTTACATTCAATTTTCAAGGGTGAAATTTTACAAAAATTGACGATTTGAAATTGACGCATATGATAGATACTAAAGATCTTAGCTTTGAATGCAAGATTTGATTATGCATGGAGAGAGTTACAACTTACTATCGATAACTTCAATAAGAAAAATGTCCTTGGACAAGGATGTTTTGGGAAAGTCCATGAAGTATTTCTTACTGACAACTCAAAAGTCGCTGTTAAATGTTTGACTGATTATGAGAGTCTTGGTAGAGATATTGCATTCCAAAGTAAAGTTGAGATAATAAGCATGGCTATTCATAGATATCTTTTACAATTGATTGGGACGGTAGATGTAAATGCTTTGGAATTTATTAAGGTAAAATATGTGGACAAATCATGTGCAACTAAATGTCATATGAGATCGGCATTTTTCAGTGTCTTGTCCAGTTTAATTTTTAAAGAAACTTGAATGCCGTCTTGGGTCACTTTATTTGCTATATGGGCAATCATGTTTGATGAATTAGAAGCTGTCACGTTTTAAGAAAACCATGCTGAATGCCATCTTAGACTGAGAATTAGTGAAAGTTGTCATGTTTGATGAATTCGACTTAGATATGGTTTGTACAGTGAAAGAATAGATTGAATCCAATCCCAAATTTGTCAAATGATTTGAGCTTATCTTTAATTTTTATTTCTGTATTTCCTATTATATAGTTAAGTCAATTTATATTTTTTTTGTAATGAAAAAAATATTTTTGTATTTAAAAACTTCAAAATGTATATGTCACATTTATGATATACTAGCATAAATTTATCTATTTTTTAATAATAAAATGCATAAAAATAAAAATTATATAATGAGTTCTCTCAAAATTACAATATAAACGCATTTTTCAGATTTTTTGTTTTGAGAAACGTATTTAGAATAACATAAAGAATGCATTTCTTAATTTCTCACAACAGGCAGACAAAACTAAAAATAAATTCAGAAATTAAAAATAGAAATACAAAAGGAACCTCCCCTTAATCTTTGTTAATTGATGGAATATGTCTGTGTATCGCACGAGTGTTACACTATATTAAAATATAATTTTAAAAGGGTCGAAATTGAAACATGTGTCAAAACCCTTTAAAATCAAATTTAAAACTTTCAAAATTACATTCAAAACACCTTTTGAGAATTTACATTTTGGCTCCTAAATTCTAAATTATAATCAAACCCTTTCAATTTCATAAATTGTTGCTAGGGGCTTACAATTTCGAAAATTACAAAGATGCCCCGCCCTAACTATAACCTTAAACCGAATTTTGCAAGCATGGCCTGTATTTTGTAAATTGCAGGAGATGCCCTCGCCCCAAAATCTCAAAACCCTGTCATCCTACTCGTGGTGCCAACAACTTCCGACGTCGCATCTAGATGTGAGAACCGCAGCTTACCAGCGATGGATTTTTATTGCATCGACGGCGCGAAAGCACTGCAAATAATAGCAGGGCCTTCACGCTATTGATTGGACTTGCAGTGACGACATTGCTGCTACTGCAACCTCAGCGACAGCGTATGCTACTCCAGCAGCGGCAATATGTGACACTACAGATCGCAGCGGCCCCTGTTTGTCGTTGTAAGTACAGCAGCTCGCTGCCATGTTATGGTCACCGGGGCGGCGGGGCCACCAACTTTGTTTCGAACATTTTTTGACCAAGAAAATAACTTTTCTTTCAAATTCAGATTTAGTCAAGAAAAGTTAATTTTCTTAAAAGCTAGAAACAATAAAATAATTTCAATCATATTGAATTCATCAAAGCATTAACAAACTCTAACAAGTAACAAGGTAGACTCTGATATCACTGTAAGGTTTCGGGTCATACATGCATAGCAAAAATTTAAAAGACTCGAAATCAAAGCCCATATCAATCTTGCACTTAGATATAATCCGTGTTAAGAATTGTACTTTTGATGGATCTCGTGGTATGAATTCTGAAGCATGATGTAGAATTCTCGTCACCATAGCCGTCCAATTATCCTGCCTCTGACAATGATCCACACAACAAGTAAGGATCTGGAAGGGGTTAGCAACCAAAGAACAACTCAAAACCCTTAATATGTTAACAACAACATTAAAGAATTTATTGATTGCAATTAGTAACGAGGAGAATTTGTATGTTGGTTTTGGGTCATAATAATTATGCAGCCCTCATTACATTTTTATATATTTATTTATTTATTTTTATATTGACAAGGATATATGAGATGGAAGATTCGAATGCAATATTTTTGTTCAAGTTTAGGACTCGAAAATATGCAATTTTAGCTTCTATACACATTCCATCTAGAATGCAAAGAAATATGAGCCAAAATAGTTGGCTCATGAGTGATGAGTGTTAGTATAGTTCGTGCACTTCAACGAGCTTTCCATGTTTTGTGATTCTAATGCTGTTAAATGGAACATTTAAGATAATTTAAGTTTCCTGTTTGGTATTGCTTAAAAAGTTAATAAATTTTTTAATTAAAGTAAACAACTAATTTTAATCACACATTTTATGATATCCAAAACTTTGATTAACTTTTCAACCGCAAAATTCAACAACTTTGATCAACATCTACTAAAGATTTGATTTTCAACTATATCAAATAGAGGCTAAATATTGTGTGTAGCTAATCCATCCTCATTGTTTCTTCAGCATAAAACTCTAAAATACAGTCTACTTTACATTAAAATACAATTTCTCTTGTTCTATCTTTATAATTCATCTCCAACTCAAAATTTCAAATATCACCCCAAATAAAGAGTGTTCTTATTTTTCATTTTTAACTTGATTATCATTTTGTTTGAACTATTTATATTACCATTAAATTTAATTACCACATACGTTCTTCTTTACATTAACGATAAATTGGACAAAAAATACCATAATTCAGCATCTCCCCATGGCTATTTCTTTGATGATCTTGAAAGATCCGGGACCAATCTACCAAAATATTAGATCATTATCTTTTATTTAGTTAGCGTTATATTTTAGCTCCGTACTGTAAACTTATTTATAGACATGTTTAAAACTAGCTTGTCAATGAATTTGGTTGGTCCGGACTCGAGTCTCAAAAGACATCTTGAGTATTGGGATACCATTCTGAGCGAAGTGATGGTAGTTTACAACAAATCATGGTATCGGTATTCTATAGCCCACAAAGCGAGGTTGATGATAGTTTACAGTTAAACAAATCACGGTATTCTAGCCCACAAAACGCCTTAATAGGCTCAACAGAGGGCCTAACTTTTGGATTTGCTGTAAATTACCATAACTCCGGACGGATCAACGATCGGTAGAGATTTTTGATGCAGAGGATCACCATGAAGGTGCAACTGCAGAGCATACTAATTTCTACTATGATCTTACTTCATATCATTCCTATTTATGCTACTTAGAACCTTGGGATACTAAGGAAAAACTGGAAAATTTAGAAGAACATGATAAACAAACACACTCAATATTATTGCTGAAGACTCGATGCCTTTACAATGGAGAAGAGCTCCCCTTTTATAAAGGGAGGAGAGCCAGAAAAAGACATAAAAGACTAAAGGCGTGGCCGACAAGGTGGACACACGTCAATACAAACTTGCAAATCTTATCTACATGATCTGGAAAGAAAGATTCTGAAAATAATACAGACACGCGTCATTTTTTTTTTTTTTTTAAGTAAAATCTTACTTTTAGAAAAGCAAGATTTCAGATCAGAAATAATACAAAACGGACAAACAACCTTTATTACAAACTGACATTTGACAGAAAAAGGAAAGATTCCTTCTTAAAAGACGGTATTTTGTCATGGTTCGTCCAGGTTCATGGTGTCTTCTTCCTGTGATTCTCCTGGTAGTAAGGGTAATCCATGTTAATTTAACCACCTAGTGTTATGACGATTTTAGCAAATTTGTTTGTTATGGTCCCATTCTTTTGCTATTTCCAAGATTTTAAGTGACTCAGAGTTAACCACCAATTCTGGATTCATTTGAGACCAAGGGTCTTGTGAGTCTTGAAAAATGCTACCTTGACTGGTTTCTTGGTTAGATTTGCTTGATTCTCCTGTTACTTTTGCTTTTGCTTTTGTTTTTTCCTTTTCTAAAAGCTGTTTGTATGATAGCCTTATATCACTGGGACCAATTTTTCCTTCATTATATGCATTTTCCTTCTGTATACTGTAATGCAAGCTGTTGAGCAATTTGTCAGTGATCTCCATTTGCTTTTCCTTAGCTGGTGTCCTTCTTGAGTCTTCTCTGAGTACCTTGATGTATCACCCAGACTTTGTGTTGGCCTTCCCAGGTATAATTGTCCATACTGCATATCAAATGCGTAATCATAATCTGTGGTATATGAATCAGGATATCTTTGTGGATGAGTATCCTGATACGCCTGGATATCTTGTTGGATCTTTCTGGTATACTCAATTGGCAAAGCTTCCCATGGAGCATCGTCTGAGTAGTCTGGCCATATTTGCGGTGGAATTGTCTGATTGATTTCTGCCATGCGTCTTTGGAAATTATGAAATTCTTTTGGATAATGCTCCCAATCTTTATGCATGTTGAAAGGTTGAACTGCATACTCCTTGACGCTGCTGAAATGAGTATAGACCTGTGATTCGGTGAAATAACCTTGTCTTTGAATTATTAAGATCACATGAACATTTCGTGCAGAAGTTTTGAGATCTTTAAATTTAAAAGAAAAGGCTTGGAACATTTTTATCCAGTGTGAAATTGGATTGAACCATTCAAGGAACTTTTTTGCATAATAGTCATATCGCAAATTATTTTGATATGGGGTGAAAAGCTCGAGTGTACTTTGGACATCAAATGATATCCTGATTTGTCAATTTTCTAAAAGGTACCACAGAAGGCAAAGAGTTTCTTTTGAAAATCTGACTGCTTGATGCCTGAGATCAAAACGGAATAAAGTGAAAAAAGGGTAATCTGGATGAAATCCAAGACCACCGAGTGTTTCAATTCCGGTTTGTCTTATAACAAGGGACTGGTATTTTAACATGAGTTCTTTGGATCTAGTTTTGAGGGTTTTGGATCTTATGAGTTCATAGAGTTCAGGAGGAAAATGAGCAGAGTTGTTGAAGGGAAATTGATTTGAATCCATCATGTAAATAACTGGGATTTGTTGTGCAAGTAGTATGAGGGAAACTTTTGGTCTGGAAAGAAGATCTGGTAATATGTTGTGTTTTCCTTTGATGTGTTTAACTTCGAATTCAAAGTTTGAGAACCATTCTGCCCATCTGAGTAGTTGAGAGTTTGGGATCTGTTTCCTTTTAAAAGCGAGCATTTTTGGAAAAGCTGACATATCCATTTCCACTAAGAATTTGTGCCCAATGAGATGAAATTGGAATTTTTCAATTCCTCTTTTGACCGTCGTATCTCTTTGAAAGTGGAATGGTAATGCTTTCTAGTTCAGTGAATGATCCATTTTTGTATCCACAGATTCTTCTTTTTCCCTCTTTATCTTCAAGCAAGATCGCTGCCTAAAAACAATCACTTGCATCTGTTTGAAGGACACGTTTGCCATCCGTAGGGATTTGTAGGGCCGGGAGATCTTTCACCTTTTGTTTGATAGATTTGACTGCCTGAGTTTGAGTGGATGACCATGGAGGAGGATCTTTTTTTAGCATGAGCTGGAATGGTTTAATTATGGATGAAAGATGATCAATGAAGTCCGTCATATAATTAACAACTCCGAGGAACTGTTGAACTTCCTTTTTTGACAAATTTTCATCTGGAAATTTAAGAAATTCTTGACCAACATGAGGCTGTAGTGAATATTGACCATCTTTAATATGCATCCCTAAGAAATCTGCTTCACTGACACCGATCACCATCTTCTTTTGGGAAAGCATAATTCCATATTGTTTAACAATATCTGTGAACTTAAGAAGCAAGTTTGCATGTGATTCTTCATCTTCAGAAAATAATAAGATGTCATCAATGTATACCAACACTGTTTCCAGTAATGGATCAAAGATTTTTGTCATTGCTTTCTGAAAAAGTGAAGGAGCAGTCTTTAATCCAAAATGCATCACTGTCCACTGGTAGTGATGATTAGGAATACAAAAAGCTGTTTTGTGCCATTCTTCTGGTTTGATTCATAATTGTCAAAATCCTGCCTTAAGATCAAATTTTGAAAAGATCTTTGCGCGAGACAAATTTGCAAACATTGTCTTTCGATCTGGAAGAGGGAATTTGTCATCTGCAAGAAAGACATTCAATGGCTTATAGTCAATGACTAGTCTTAATTTCCCCCGAACTTGTTCACTTCTTTTATTGACATAGAAAGCTTGACATGCCCACTGTGAATTTGTTGGTTCAATAAGTCCTTCATTTTGCAATTGAACAAGTTCTTTGGTAGCAAGTTGAAGATGTTCTGGATTCATTCCAAGGTGGTTGGCTTTTGTAGGGTTGATATCTTCATTTTTCTTGAACGGGAGAGAAATGAAAAAATTTGAATTTTTCCAGAGGGGATCTGTGCATTTAGTAAGAAAATCTGAATGAGATTCTGCACAACAATCTCGGATAAGTGTTTCAGTGATGTTTGGAATGGTTATGGAAAAATAGGATGTCATCTGGATGTATGGCTGAAAATAGGACTTGAATCTGAGACCATTTGGACGAGAAATGACTTTCTTTTCCCATAACTATTTAATAATATCCTATGTAAGGACAATATCTTTACCAGGAAAAGATGAACCAAGTAATTTACGGGAAATATTGAGTTCGGGGAAAAACTGGATTTTAACAGGCTTGCTGATTATTTCTGTTGAGAAGTTGTCTCCATTTGCCGCATGAAAAACTTGTCTGTGTTTTCGCCACATATGTTCAGGGAGAATGGTAGGGTTTAGTATGGAACAAGCAGCACCAATATCAAATAACCCTACAACTGTGATGGGCCTTTCGTATTTTCCTGTAAATTTTTTTACCTCAATCATAGGTACTGATATGGATGAAAAGGCTGTATTAACAAGTTGCATGCTAGAACATTCTCCTGTGTCTTCTGTGTCAACAGATTCATCAGAATCATATTCAATGGTGAAGACAGTTTGTTGAGTTTGCTCATCTTCTTCAGAGAGTAATGATTCAAGATCTTCATTATCATAATCAATCTTTGTGGCTGTGAAAATTTGATGAAGAATCTTGTCCTTTTTATTTGGACAAGCTTTTGCAAAGTGACTCTTCTTCCGACAGATGAAGCACTTGTTTCCTTTATTCTTTGTAAACTTCCTCTTGAAAAATCTTTTCTTTCTTCGAAAAGGATTAAAGGCTTCTCTCCGGGAAAGCTTTATTCTTCTCTTATGAAATTTCTTCTTTCCTCTGCATTCACAGTCTTTCATGCTTTTGCCACACTTGATTTGCAAATAAGGCTTCTCACAAGCTCTCTCCAATTTTTTGCCAGTTGCATTGATATCTTTGAGGAAAGCATTTTGATTGCACAACTTTTTCAGTGTTTTCATTATCCAATTGTGAAGTTCTCCAAAAGAAGTAGCATTTAAAGGTTGTCCCCTTAACTCCATGGTCCTTAGTGTTTCTTGCCCAAGAGGCCGAGGAATTGACTCCAGATATGCTTGTTTGATATTTGAATCATCTGGACCTCCAATGAGATAGTATCTTTGAGCAGCATTTTTGAAATGTTTTTCAAGATCTTTTGGATTATAGGAACAACACCTTAATTTGAAGAACTCTTCTCTGGAAATTTCTTTGTCATGTTCAGACTTTCCGCAGAATTCCCAATATAATGCATTCATAAATGCATCTGTGGTGTTTGTCTCCTGAGTGAGTTGACGTTGTCTGTATTCTCCCATTGAATCATACCAATCTCTGAGAAATCTTATGATCCTTGCTAAGAAAGCTTTTATGACCTTTGTGTGAGTCATGTTTGGCTTTTGGAGTTCAGCAGTACACAAAGCTTTCATTTCTTGCATCCTGTATTTCCATTGTGGAGGAGGAATATCATCAAATGTGAATTTTGGAAGAGTAGCTCCATTTGAAGAATAATAATTATTTGTCGTATGGGACTCCATCATCTCCTCATCAACCACTTCAGTTTCTTCAATAATAGGGTCATTTGTTCTTTGAGTTTGGCATGTTTGGGATTGACTTGTTTGTTCTTGGTCAGCCATATAAAAAGGAGGATTTTCATCTTCAGACTCACTAGATGTTTCTTTAAAAGATTCAGAAGACTCAAACTCAGAGGTTTCAGAATGTTTGGTGGCAGTATGGATAGGAAGAGTATGAGCTTGTTGGAGGAATGTGGAATTAGGATTTTTCATCATCATTTGGGGTTGTTTCTCAGATGATGAAGATTCTTGTATGGATAGAGGTTGTGCTCTTTGGATAACTTTGGTCCTTTTAGGAGGCATAGAAGCTCTTTTCTTTTGTTCCCTTTCTTCAGGTGTAAAAAGAATAGATGTAGATCCTTCATAGGTAGAGGAAGTTAAGGGTCCTGTTTGGGAGATTTGAATGGTAGAAGATGAAGATGGGTAGTATGGTGTTGAGGAAGGAATCAATGAGTTTGATTCAAGAGATGCAAGTTGGGTTTTTAGGCTTCTGATTTCTCTTTCTTGAGTGTCAAAAGGTATTTGATTTTGTAAACGGGCCATTATGTCTGCATGAAGGGTTTCAATTCTTTGTTTACAGGCTTGAAGAGGTGTGAGAAGAATTTGAGTCTGATGTTGAGGAGTATGTTCAATCCTTTGTTGACTTTGATCAATCCTTTTTAACAGGGCATTTTGTTGTGTTGCATTTTCTGACTGCCAGTTTAAAGTGGCTTCTGCTGCCGAGAGTGGTTGCACTGATCCATCTGACTTTCTAGTGTTTGGATTTTTGATCTTCCATGAGTGAGTTGAGTGATCTTTTTCAAATGTCTCCAGGGGAGGAAAATCTTCCTTGGTTGGTGGATGAAACATAGATATTGGTAGAGGAGATGGGGGAGGATTATTATCCCAATCCCATTTTTTATAATACCTGCTGCAGTCATCATCATCATCCCATCCAGTAGGAATAATAGGATCATCATTTGTGGGAGGTGGTGTATATTTGACATAGTAGTCAAACTTTCCCGATGGTTCACCAAGTAATCCAACTTCTGGATCATTGTTGTAGAAAGCTTTATGTAATCTCCTCTGACTGCTTTTCTTAGACTTCCTTCTTTGCCGGGGGGAATCTTCTTCAAGATCTGCTTCAAGACAACTCAAACAATTGCAAACATTCCAGAAGATGTGTCCAGTATTGTCTGCTTTGTTATAAACTGGCCTTCCATTTGCATCCACAGCACAATGCATCTCCACTCGTGGACGTGATGCACAAAAGGAAAAATGCTAAAAGTACAGTAGGGGTTATCCCCGGTTGTACAACCCCCTCACATAGAAGGTGTGGGACCCACTCCAAAAGTGGGATCCATCCATGACCGATCCTACTGTGAGTCGAAAGAGTACACCTACTCACTCCAAAAAGCCCAAAAAATTTGAGGCCCAAGATTTTTGTTTGATGTAAAAAAAATTAATAAATGAATAAATAAATAAAAAACAAAAGTTCAATTAAAGTGATTTTTGTTCGGGTCAATGGTTGGCCAAAATAAACAAACAAAACTAGTATTACATATTGAAGCCTCGTCAGCTTTTAGGATGAGAAAAATACATATATAAGGTATTTACTATACACAATTTCAATTTTAAGGTATAAATTAAAAAAAATTCAAAAATCAGGTTATAAATAATATATATATATTAAAATTAGATGATTTCATCTACCCATTCCCAACGCCATCCATCACCCAATTCTTACCCAATATCCCATTTCACCATTGCAGGTGTCGCGCAACCTCATCACAATGACCTTCGACCACGACATAATGCACTAAACGTGACCTGAACACTACACTCGTGACCTGAACAAAATAATGCACTAAACGTGACCCGAACACTACACTCATGACCTGAACATTTGAAATGCAGTGACATAACGTATCAAATGTGACTTGAACAAAATACTATAACGTAATGAACCAAATGTGACCTAAACAAAATACTTGTGACATTAGACATGTGACATAATCCACAAATGTGACCAGAATGGCGGCAACTAACCGCCAGTATCCTGAACTGAAGATCTGTTAGACACCGCAGCAGCCATCACCACCTGTGACCTGAAGAACACGTGTGACTTGATGCACCAACTGTGACCTAAACGGCCGAACATGTGACCAACTAACCACCTCCTACACCACACATAGCACCGAGGCAGCACCATCACCGTTCACACTTCCACGACCGTCAGCACCATCCACCATCTACAATTGTCCGAGTTACACATATCGCCCATTAGGACAACTCAACCACTACAATCACATATACAACATAGGCCATCCAACACCACATACACACAACACATATATACCACATATGCAACCACTACAATACACATACACCATCTATCTGGAACACAACTCATTTCTCTCTATGGAGGTTTAATTCATAAAGTTCGACCCAGGCCCATAGGATCAGCATTGGATCCACCCCTTCTATGTGAGGGGCGATAACCCCGACTGTACGTATAGCACACCCCCGCACAAAATGCCTTTGTGCAATTACTAGGTTCCTTCATCTCTTCTCTTCCATTTTTCCATAGTTCTCAATTCTCACTGAGACATCTAGTCTAACATTGCCTCTCAGAATTCTCCTTGGGCATGCCCATCATTTCTCCAACTGAAACACGACTTAACAAATTTATAGTCCTCTGCAGACCTTACTATATACCCCAAGCCATCTGGCGACTGCCATTTACAACCATATGACAAAATTTCTTAATTTTAGCTATATTTGATAAGGAAATTTTTTCACCAGTATTAGGAATGACAATGAGTGCGGGTATGGGGGGAGTATGTCTTTCCCCGCCCCCGCCCCGTTCCGTTAAAGATTTACTATCCTCATCCCCGTCTCGTCCTCATTTAATCGGGGCCCGGGGATGGGGGCGGACGGGACGGGGATGGGGCGGGTTGGGGATGTGTTAATCCCCGTTTACATCCCCATTTATTATTTATTTTTAAAGTTCTAAAATAATTTTGTACAAACAATAGGGAATCACATCTTTGTCATCGAGAATAGGGAATTAGGTATATATGTATAACGTAAGTGCTTGGTCAAATGATTGCACCTAAGACATAATATTTACAAGTAGATCCCTGTTTGTTGTGGTTTCTTGGACATTTTTTTTAAGTATGAATTGATCTTATTTTTTCCAAATAAGAAAAGACAAAATTAAAGTGATAATGGAAATTTATATAATTTAAAATTATTCTTCACTAAGGGGTTCTTCTTTTCCCCAGGCCTTCCATGTTTTACAAATAAATTCCAAGCTGTAGAAATTTAGTGTTCTTTTTATTTTTCTTAATAGTTAGAAACTTAGAATCATAGGAAATGATATTTATGGGTTGTCAAATCATCTCCCGAGTATGGAAAAAATCTAGATCATAAGTTTCCATGGCAAATTTGACTTCTCCCTTCATGTTGTATTGTGTTTATGTCAGTTTTCTAAAAACCGCGCTTAGGCGTGATTATTGACTTTCACATTTCACTCGCGCATTGTCGAGCTTTTTCACATCTGGACATACTTAAGCATGATTCTCTGCCTCACCACTTCGTCATACTTTACGTTTTTTAGAAAACTGATTTACGTATAGAGGAAGTTATCCAGTGAACATGGACTTAGTGCAAAAAAAAAAAAAAAAAGGCAATACCATGAATGAATTTATTCTTTTTTGGACTCATGATGATGGTTTGGGAACATGTTATTCAGCCAACAAGGCTTCATAGTCTAAAATATATACTAGCTCCAACGAACTTGTTCTCCTGCGTGACAACCTTTTTTATTTTTATTTTTATTTTATTATATATATATATATAACTAAAATAAATTGATTTATAAACTAATTTATAAATTATACAATTTTTTAAATTACTTTTTAACTACACACATTTTCTCTTTGCAGTTTTCAACCAATACTTTTTTATCACAAAATTATAAATAAATCAATTTATAAATCAAACGATATTATCAAACAAAGGCACATTTGCCTATTAAATTCATTATTCATGTATATTTCATTCACTCATTCAAAAAATACACTTCATTCAAAAAAATAAAAATAAATAAAGGATAAAAATATTTTCAAAGTTTGTTTATTTCTTTTTTTGTTGAATTCTTTGGTAAGTCATTTTTTCTTATACATTTCATTCACTCATTCAAAAAATACACTTCATTCAAAAAAATAAAATAAAATAAAGGATAAAAATATTTTCAAAGCTTGTTTATTTCTTTTTTTGTTAAATTCTTTGGTAAGTCATTTTTTCTTTATTTACAAAGCAAAGCATGTATTAAATGTATTGCGATGTTTTGAATATCAAACTTAATTTACGGTGTTATTATGAATATTAAATGAAATTTAATATCTGTATGTATATTAAAATTTATTATGATAAAATAAAAGATAAAAATAATACATGACAAAAAATCAAATTATAAGATAAAATAAGTAGAAAAAACATTCGTTTCGTAAATAAAATAAATTGATTTATAATCAGATTATAAATTATACAATTTCTCAAATTATTTTTTAACCAGACATATTTTTTTATCTCCAATAAGTATTTATTACCTTTGATCTCTTTTTACACCATGTTGCGTCCTTAGTTCTTAGCACCTATTTATCTCTAAAATGCTAATTAGATTAAGCTAGATGTTTAGGTCTTCAAGAATAGAACACTTTGTTCCTCTTCTTTATGAATAATTTTTCAGGTTCTTAATATTGGCCTAAACAAAGATGACTTCAAATAGGACTCAAAAAGAATTGAAGGACTTGCAGCAGGACCTTCATGCATCCTTCACTGCAGGTTTCTTTCTCCCTCCCCCAAATTTGATTTCTATTTGTCAGTTCCTCTAATTTTACTTAACTCTTACTTATCTAACTGTTAAAATAGCACTGGAAAGAGATTGCTAAACAAAATTTTGTGGCTATTATTTGATCTTCTTTAATTCAAATATTGTATTGGTTTTGTTGGATTTATTATCAAGAAAAAGGAGTTGACCTAAACTTCTCCTCACCAGTCATCATCACATGTTAGTTTTCTCTTTCAATAGAATTTTTTTCGTTGTGCATATTTATTTGCAATAATATTTTTACTCGGTAAGTTTTTCTTTATAATGTTTTGCTGATTAATGATATTTGATTTTGTAGTGAATTAACTTTTTGTTCATGTTATCCATTTCTTTAGAAAAATGCGTAGGCATTTCATTTTCTGTTGTTGATTACTTGGCATGTACAACTTGGTTGGGGTAATAAATTTATTTATATGTATGAATTGATTCAGTTTCCTTCTGCTAATTATTTCAATAATTGATCATTTGTTTCAGGAAGTTTGTAGTAGTAGTTAAAGTTTAACATCATGTATCATATATTGGTTTAATCATTTATGTTATGCAGTTTCCCACTTTCATAACAATCAGCTTTATTATATGATTTGAAATCTAATATGAACATCTAACTGAAATATTTGAAGTGATAACATCAGTTTTCTGCTTATGTATGCATGTATGTATGTATGTATGTATGTATGTATGAATAGACAGTAGCTTGAATGTGTAAATTCTTTCGAACAACTGTAGCCTGTATGTATGTATGTATGAATAGACAGTAGCTTGAATGTGTAAATTCTTTCGAACAACTGTAGCCTGTAGAATATGTTATGTTATGATAATATGAGTATTTTATGATATATATATCTTTACAAGTGTCCAGTGCTCGAGGATTTATCTTTACAGTATTTTTTAGTTTGCCTTAATTTTTTTTGACTCTTTCCATCTGTTATTCATTTTCAAAATCACTCATTTTCGGAATTTTCATCTACATTTACCTCAAAGTACTTAATTGAAAAAAGAATTGACATTTCAAAATCAATTAACCATCTATTGTGCACTTTCACAAGCAATCAACAAAATAAACATAACCAATTACGAGAATTGTTCACAGTAAGTTATACTTGATTAAAATTACTTCAACTGTCTTGCATGCGCGGCCACTAGTCTAGTCTAGTCTAGAATAAAAGGAGTGTACTGATATTTTGAAAATGAAGAGCTTCAAATATTTTTCCTTCTATCTAATTTACTGTAGACGAGGTTGGACAGGAGTGAAAAACCAATGAAGTAAATTCCCTTTGAGAAAAAACCACCCAAAATTTGAAGGTGTAGAATTAACAACTTTTTCCATAAAACGTAACAGAGAAAAACAATGGATAATGTGCTGATGGACATACATTTATGTAGCAATGAAGTCAATACTACATTCTTCAAATGAATTAAAACTTAACAAAACTCTAATGAAGAATGTGATGGTGACCCACTATCACATGGATTAGTGTCCATCAACATTACTCAAAAACAATACTCTTTTTTCCACCTTTTAAATCTGGAATTGAAGACAATAAGATTCCAGAAAATCTTGTAGTGAATTTAAGTGGGTTATATATAGGTAAGATGTTCAGGTAATACATACATATCCAATTTGAAGGGTAGAAGTGCACAGCTAGTCTATTTCACAGTGAGAGAGCAATCACAACACAACACCATGTCCTTATTCTGAAATAAAATGTGTTGTAAACCTTTTGTTAATACGTCTACCATAAATATACAATTTGAGTTTTTTTTTTTTTGGCTTGAAAACTATACTATATATTTTATTCATTTCTTGCCCCTGAGAAGAAAATAAAAATAAAAATAAAAAATGTGAATATATAATTAAAAAAGAACCTTGTTTCTGGCTCCACCTGGAACCATAAGCTGCCAGAATTTGTGATGTGTTCAAGTCCTGTAAGTAGGCTTTTTCACCCATATAGACATGTTGTTTCTCAAATGTTGTGCACCATACGCCACAGTTGAAGTGGTTGTGGTTAAAGCAACTAACCAACTACAAAAAATCACAAGTAGCGGGAAATCAAATTTGACGTGTACATGATGATGGATAAACAAAAGTCATTGCATGGAAGGAAATTTACCTCAAATATGTAATGTACGGTTGGGTTTCCTCATTTCCAAAACCAGGTTGAAGAAGTACGACAGCAACTAAGAGCAATTGGAAAACTGTATTGACCTGTTAGAAAAGATATTGAGGTTGCGAACCACCAATTTGAACCTTGTTATGTCATATTCACAGTATTTTTTCTTTAACTTCATTCTTGCTATAGAAAATCAAGGGTCAAGTGGAATACCTTGCTTATAAAGAGAGGCTCAACTTTGTGTGCACCAGCACCATCAAGGTTGAAGAAATGAGACAAACTCTTCCACTAATTGCAAAACATCATTGAGAAATGTCAGCAAGACAAGATTTGATTATAACCATCCGAATGAAATTAATGTGGTGGTCTATCTCACCTCCCAATCCAAATTGGTAGCCCTTTTATAAACCACGCCACCAACAAGAGCAACATCACGTAGAACAACCATTGCCACAAGTCCAGCTTCACACAATAAAAGAATGATTCCAATTAAGATGGTGTTACAACACGTTATTGTTATTTTACTCTATTGCATATCTTAATTTCTGACCTATTACATAAGGGTCAAAAAATAAGCCAATGAAAATTATTTAACAAGATCCAAAAACTGCTATTGTATATGCGAACATCTCAAAGTCTCACACCACATAAGATCTAGACCCTACAATCACCAACAAGCAAAATACTGACTCCTATAGTCAGAAGTAACTAATAGTCGATGGTCAAAATGAAAAATATGAACTCGATTATGAAGTTCCCTCCAAAATTTAATCTGTGACCATTTCTTTGCAGAATGTTAAAGACATGCAAAAATGTGTACTTTGTTATGATATGCCAATTTCGAAAAACTAATTATTGTGGTGTTACTATAGAAACTAAGAAATAAGGAAGAGGGAAGAAAGGAATAAATCTACTTACGGTGTAGAAGACCCATATCCACCATTGCCAAAGCAACACACCCAATCAAAACCTATATAAATATGATACAATAAACTAGTGAATTGATAGTGTCACCAAGGCAACATTCCACTCATAAATCTGAAAATAGAAATGACCTGAAAGGTCAACACTTAATTGTTGGCAATGTCTCTATGCCAGGTTTTGACTTGAAATTGAAGCTTACTTTGTTGGCAATGTCTCTATGCCAGGTTTTGAATTGAAATTGAAACTTACTTTGTCGGCCAGAGGATCAAGGTAGGAGCCTACTACAGAATTGATTCCCATTCTCCTCGCCAAGTAGCCATCTAACTAGAAAGTAAAATGAGATATTAGGGAGAATCTACTATCTTCCATTCATCCAAGGGAGGAAAAAGGATTCATACCCAGTCAGTTGCTCCTGAGATGGCAAGCCCAACAAATGCAGGTAGGTACATTTCTTGTGTAATCATCCTACAATAAAGTCTCGTAAACAACAGTTTCTACAACTTCACTGAAGATCAAATGAAAAGAAAACATGAACACTTCAAAATCTTATCAAATGACAATGAGGTGTCCTACAAGATCTGCACTACAGGGTATCCAAAGCCCGGAAGGAAAATGACAACCGAAAAAATGTTTATCTTTCAGAGGAGCTTTGATGTCAATCACACGTGCATGTGCATATTCAATGTCTTCTGTCTGCTAAATGGTCGCACTATAGTTAAAGGCTTAAAGCTTCAAAGAATACTTAATAAGTTGGTCATAAATTTGCAAATACTTCATGACACCGTGTAGACTAGTATGCCTTCTTGAATGCAAAAATGATATTGATACTAAGTCAATCTCTCCACCTTCTTAGGACATGTAACATGATCCAGCTTAAAAGAAAAACTGATTGAACGTCCTATGAATCAGAATAAAATAACATAATGCCAGATATAGTACTGATTCAGTGAACAAACTAACCCAAATTCTCATTTTGCAATTACCTTCCAAGCACACAAACACAAGTTAAATAAATATAAGAAGATACAGCTTTCCAACTAAATAAAATTTGTTGCACTAAAATAAATTTGAGAACTATACACCAAACAAATAAACACATGAAACTGACAATCATTCTAGCGAGCTTAACATCCACAATCATTTTAATTAATTAAACAAGTTGGAAACAAACCATCCTAGCAATGGACCGGAGAGCAATCTACTGAATGAAATGTAGTTCGGAAGATTCAAATAACTTTCAGTAACTCCACCGGAACTAATATAGAGCTCAGACCCATGAATTAATTTCTTTGTATCCCTCTCATGTGACAACAGCCTCTGAACAGAAGCACTGGATTGAAACCCAAGATTGTTCCGAAATGTAGGCCGATGAAGCAAATATAAGGCTCGGACTCTAAGTTTAAGAAAATTAAGTACGACGTCGGATTGGAGGAGAAAAGGGGTTGCCGATTGTGAAAGCTTCCACGACGGGTTAGAGAGGAAGAGAGGGCCCCCATAATTAGATAAAGGAGAAAAAAACTTAGACCCAAAAAGAAAATGGCGATGATTGTTTGCTGATAAGAATATATTAGGTGTTGGGGATGGAGAAACGAGGGATAAGAACGTTCTAGAAGGGGTTGCAGAATTAGGACGATTTTTGATAGATTGGGAAATTAGGGTTTTGAGTGATCTAAAAAACGCCATTGATGATTGTGACAATTAGCATTGTTCAGTTTCCCGTACGACGATATAGGGTTTTTCAATTTTAAAGGGGGTTCATTGGAGGAAAGGGGAGAAGGAGAGGAGATGACACGTGCTGATTTTGACACGTGTTAGATTGTCTCAGAATGTAGGCTAATCTGGATGGAAAAATGTTAGAAGCACATCGAGGCTTACCCCGAGGTGATTCCCTCCTCACATGGAGGGGGTGGAGCCCGCTTCGACAAGTGGGCTCTACCCCCTCCATGTTAGGAGGGGGTCACCTCGAGGGTAAGCTCCGAGGTGCTTCTAGCATGGTCCAATCAGAATACGCCTTCTCTGCCCTCTATTAACTTGTAACTAGTTGTCTGAACCTATTTTGCTCAAGGTTATGCTACTTGGATAAAATATTTGAACAACATTGTAGATAACACATCAATATGGAGTGGTGTTCACCATTTTGGGGTGGCCCCATGTTAGTGTGTTATTCACAATGTTGTTCAAATATATTGTTCAAGTATCATTTTCATTTTGCTCATGAGCTTTGTTACATGTACAATGATTTTCACAATGAAGTTAACAATTAACTTACATGACAATCCTATTTTTTCACTCATCCCATCAACTTTTAAATGAACAATCAACACACTTACATCACCTAATTGTCAACTACATTGTCAAATTAATTGTACAAGTAGAAAAATTATTTGCCCATTAATTGTTCATATAAAATATTTTTTAAAAATTATGTTTGATAAAAATTTCGAGATTTTTTTAAAAAAAAATTAGCTAAAAATGCAAGATAAATAGAATAAAATTAAGAAAATATAATAATTTTTAACATGTAAACAAAATTTCTGAGATCATATTTTACCTTCTCATTTAAAATCTTAACCAGGCTCACTTATTTGATGAAAGCAAATATGAGCTTCACGTTAAGAACAAAATTCATAATATTTGAGAATAAATTATAGGTTTTATTTATATAATAATTGAAATATTATAAAAAGAATAAAAAAATTGTCAACAAAATTTAATATCAAGTATTTTTCCTTCATAACAAAGTTTGAGATTTGTGAGAATTCATCAATGAATAAATTTGATAGTTGCCATCTTCATTCTCTTCAATATTGTTGTTTGTCGTCAAATTGATTTCAATTTTATCTTGCACATTTGGAAATGTATGATTACTATTGATCTAATTTTTCATGATAAACTTGATATATTTCTCCTTTCTAAAGTGTGGGAGTAAAATTTTTAATTGTGGCCCAAAATAGTATAACAACGATCTGGTACCCTACAAGTATTAAAAAAGCTAACATATTTGTTTAATATCGAAAAATTATTAAAATAAAGATAGACAAATATAATGAGAAATATCAAATCTTCATTAATGAAATATTTAAAATAAGTTTTAAAATTTCCATCGGTACATATAAGTTTTAGTGGAATCTGTACAGATATTGAAAATTTTTATACTCAATCTTTATCATATGCGATCAAATTTCGTAACAACATATGGTTTATACTTTTATTTGTGGACAAAACCATTCGATTTATTATAAATCCAAATTTGAGAGAAATAATGACTAAAAAAAGTTCACCAAAATATTATGTTAGGCTTTGAACCCCTTTTGAATTTACTAGTGGCGTACACGTGCGTTGCACATGATCGATCAGCGATTTTTTTCATTTTAATCGATTTTTTTCATTTTAATATATCCAAAATTTGTGATTATTACTTCTTAACAATTACACAATTATAATTAATTTTATAATAATAAATATGGAATAAGATGTTATATTATGCCTATGTTTGATGTTCTTCATTTGAAAAAAAATTGTTTTGAATAGTGATTGATGTGATATTGTGTAGTTGAAAATGAAAGAAAAGTTTTGAGTTTTTGTGTACAATATTTTATTGTTAAAATGTGGATAAAATTGAATACTCTAAAAATAAATTTTTATTTTTTATTTTTAAAGAGCATCAAACATATGATTTATTGTTAGCTTCTATAATTACGAATATTGATAATTTATTTGAATTTTTAGAAATAAAAATACAAATTTGAGATGAGTTTAAAATATGACAATACTTACATTGAAAATCATATTTTATTCTAAAAGAATAAAATCGTGTAAAATAAATATTCTTATGGATAAAAACACAGAAAAGCTAACCTCTTTTCCACGTGCACAATTATAACAGTTAGCCACGAAATTAGGATCCAAACCCAATTTCTTATAACATGTTTCCCTTTAAGTATATTTTCCTTGATACACCAGACTTTCCACACAATAAATAAATGGAAAGTATTCATTCTCTATGGGTTTTCAATGAAGAAAGACAGTAAAAAAAAAGTATAAAAACTCTTTTACATTATAAAATTGAAAGCAGTATGAAAAATTTCTTTCAACAGAATTTACATTCTCTATTGATAACATGAGCCTACAATCATACAATGTTAGAATATAATATTGCAATATGAAGCATGTCCAGCTAAGCTTAAATCATTTTCTTTTAGTAAATATCAGTAAGTTTTTTAAATAATTTTTTTTATAGTGATCGAAATTTGAAATAACTTATTTATTTTTATCAAGGTTACTCAAACGTGATCTGAGATAGTAGCAGCATATGTACAACATGCTGCAGAAATAAAGTTTAACAAAAGCACGTGAAAAAACTACATAAATAGAGCAGCAAAAAAATGATGAAGCGGTTATCCTAATTTTGTTCAAAGTTAATCTTACGTTATTATTATTTAACTTATATGTTAAAAAGAGATTCTTACCACAACATGTCAGAGATCAATTACACATGACTCTAAGTGTTGAGTAAACATTCATATTGGCCACGTTGTTAACAAAACTCGAATATATAAAGATACAAAAACATAATCAAATAATAATTAGTCTTATCTTGTAGATCATTTATCAACAATTTGCCGCTACTTTCAATGTGTAAAGGAAAGAAGAGATCAGATATATACTCAGATATAAATCTTTACCTGCTTGCTTTCAAGAAACTCAATTGATAGCATAATACCAAAATTAACCAAAAAGGGAAAGAAATATTGATCAGAATAACCCCATTGCACTGATATCAATACAATTATAAAATCCAAATCGACATAAAAAATAATAACTAGTAAACAGACGAAAGGTGTTTATTGATAATTAAGTCAACCCACCTCGGGTTTAAGATCAGAGTGCTGGTGTGAGACAGTATTAACCCATTCAAGATCAAGAACAGAATTAATAAAAGATGCTGAGTTTTTCTATGACCCAATTAAACTCATTTGAAATTTACCACTATTTACACTAATTCTCATGTGAGAACTCAAACAAGCCTTCATCGATTTTTTCCCATCACTTAACCCAACAAAATCTACAAAAACCAAGTCTTTAATACTGCCAAGACCATTCCCAACAAATAATTTCACAGACTGCACCACACGATAGCTTATTGTACAAACATCTTTCATTAACTTCCCCTTAAACAAACAACCACTTATTATTTTACTATATGATGTTTAAGCAATGAGTACGGAATGTGAAATCTCAGAGAAGGAGAGACATGTATGTAATGTGTGGAAATAAAGATTTGGAGAAAAAAAATAAACAATTGGGAACTGGATATTGAAGGATAGAAACAATTCATCAAACAATAAAATTGAAAAAGTAATTAAAATGAAAAACTTAAAATGTGACTGGACAATTCCATAACAATCCAGAAATTTTTTATTTGTCGATCTTGGAATTGAAAGGGTTAGCCCCTGTTCTCTTTGCTGTTTTGAGGTCGTTTTCTGTTTTTATTTTCGAAAACGCTAAAAACGCGTTCTCTTTACCATTTTCGAAAACGCATTTTAGAAAAAAAAAAAAAAAAAAAAATTGTACACAAAACGGAAAACGTCCAAAACCTCGTTTTGGGCGTTTTGTGTGTATTTCGACAAAAAATGTCCAAAACGCGGAAAACACGTTTTGGGAATTTTTTTTTTTTTTTATAGAATTATCTTAACTTAGAACTAAGCTTAATATAAAATTTTTATTTTTTTATTATATTTTTTTTTAGAATTATCCTAACTTGGAATTAATCATAAATAAAGATTTTTTTTTTTTTTTAAATTATCCTAACTTGGAACTAAGTTTAAATAAAGTTGTACTGAATTCAATATCAACATTACAAAAAAAAATTAAGTGAGAATTCTTGTTGTTATATTTCAAAAAATGCACTGATAAATGGACTCTGGTGGTTTTGAAAGAACTTACATTTTCTCGATTTTAATAGAAGTAGAAATTTCTCAAATCCCGAACCTGACCAAACTGTGTTAATATAGAATCTTAATGCTCACATTAGTGTTGCATGTAACCATATTTTTAGTGTATTGTGAAAGGAAATTTGAGTTTGAGTTAGTAGTATTCTGCAAGCAAATTAATTAAAAATAGTTTAAGTAGTATTCTGCAAAATTTCAAACAGAACGTGTTTTCCAGCTTTTCATTTTGAAAAACAGTTTTCAAAAATAACAAACCAAACGCGTTTTCAGCAAATTTGAAAACAAAAATGAAAACAGGAAACACAAAACATTTTCGAAAATGAAAATACAAAATAAAATACAAACAGAACGCCACCTTAGATTTTCTTTCGCCATCGATGATCTATCTTCTTCCTTTTTGTCTTATCTCTGATCAGATAGCTTCCAAAGCAATAAAGTATAAAAAGCACGTTGGTCGAGATGGGATTTTGTGTGGAAGAACCGATGGCATATGAATAATCTGTAGAGAGAAAGTGACGACTGGATGGAATATGAGTAATCTGTGGGGTATTTCCATTTCTGTCGTGATAATAGGATTTTGGTGAATAATTAATTAATAGCCATTAACTATTAAGAGTTGGTTAGGCATTTTAAGATAATTTTGAGGCCATAAACGTTTCTCTCTCAAGCCACATTTATAGATGGTTTAGATAGTGGGCTATATTTGATTATAATATAGATTGTATTGAATTCATTTAGTGTAAAAACATATATGAATATAAAGTGTGAGTCGTAGATATTCTTATTGAATTAATGACATATGTGAGAAATGAAAAAAAAATTAATAGAAAATATTGAAGTCACAATTATATGTTTCGACATGATGTCGTGCATCGCACTGGTGAAACACAAGTTTCCTTTATGATAGCGTATTAATATAATTGTATTTGTGTTTTAGTGAGAATAAATAATAATTTGAAATAAACAATGCAAAATAAAAATGAGAATTGAAAGTTTTAGTGAGAAAGTAAAGAGTTTAGATTGTAAATGTATTGAAATTAATGATGTTGACCACAAAATCCGGCTGAACCTTGTACCAACACGTCTCAGCTCCTCCCTCTTGAACACGTGGATCTCTTGCGCACTAGGACAAACAATCAGCTTGCAAAGGGGGCCGAGGTGGCTCCCGTTTGCATTCCGATGCCAAAGTCAGTACTCATTTTAGGCGAATATATTGGGTGCGGGAAATAAAACTGTGTAAAAGAGAGAAAATGGAGTGAGAGAAATATATTGCTAAGAGTATCAAATTGCCAACCCTTTACCTGGCAGGAGGTATGCCATATTTATAGTGGAACCAGCTATCTCAGATCGTGACACGTGGCATGCTTTTACACTTGTCTTCACCCTAGCTCTTGGAGGTGACAACCTTGCTTTTTGACCGTAATCATTGCTAAACTTTGTAGGGGATCGGCGCCTGTCACATCTTGGTAAATGTGGTGTCACATCTCTGACTTCATGTCTTGTCCCATCCTTACGGCTGAGGTGTCACCGTAAACACCTCGGTAAAGCGTGAAGCACCTCGGATAGACATAAAACCAGTTCGGCCGAAGGGGCTCCTGTGCCTTTCCACCTCGGCCATTAATCCAGGGCGATATTAAAACTTTGGTCATGGGTGGAAGTCCAATGGACCCTCGTTGGGCCTTCACTGGCGGCCCAATGTACAATTTTTTAGGTGCGATCTCAACACTAGTCCCTCAAATCCAATGTGGTCATTCATGGGCGGATCGAATTTGCCACGATTTCGCAGCAGTAACTTTGACCCGGTTCCATCGCCTGCTACATCCAACATTTTACAATTGCTTCTCCGCCCTCTAGCTAGGAGCCGCTATGTAGCGCAGCAATTTTTAGGGGGTCAAGAACGGCATTTCTTATGTGAAGTTTGGATTCATGGTATAGCCGACCTCCTACTTCGGCTTTTCTCTCCTGAGTGAAGGTTGGGGACGCAATAGCGCGCATTCTAGGTGGCGTGTTCAATGAAAAGGGGCTACTGGTATCGTTTCCCAAGGAATACATAAAAGGTGGCGGAAGTGACATTTCTGCCGCGCGTGGCATCCACTGTGGTAGCTGAACGGTTTTTATTCCTTTCTTTGACGGCTGGCGCTTTGATTAGCCCATTTCCCAAGAGGTGTGGGTTAACCCACATTAATCATATGTCTCAAAGCCTAAGGGGTCATTAGGATCCTTATAAATCCTCCTTCGTTTCATTACTTTTCCCTTTACTGTTTTCCAACTTTGGCAGCAACATTCTCGTGAAAAATTGTATTACTTTTCTCCTTTCTTGCAATTCTCGAATCTTCTTCCCAAGGGTTTTCTTCCCAACTCCCGTTCTTAACATCCAACAGCTTTCGTTGGCAAGTTCCTCCTTTCCAGTGTACGGTCTCTTTTGAAGGTAAATTTCTTTGTTTTTGTGTGTATGCAAAACTTTTTTATTTCTAGTTTTTCATCGTGGGTTTGAAAATTTTATTTCGTATTTTCTTTTTCTTTTGATGAGTCTGACCCGTCTTTTAAGAAAAAATGGAAAGAGTTGGGGGAACGGGTTCACAGGAAATGTTAGCAATGGCGATTCCTGTCAGAGGTTTCTGCCCCATATCTTTGTCAGTTTTTAGTTCCCGCTTCTTTAGGGAGCAGATTAAGAGGAGGAATAGGAAAATCAGCGGTATAATTTATTTGAGTGATTCTGATAGCAAAGAAGAAAAAGATCAAAATTACATGGCTCATCTGTCATCCGAGGAAGAGGCATCTTTGAGAGAGCTTCGGAGCAAACAAGACAGGGACTTGGGGAGAGAAGAGGTGGCAGGCTCTTCTTCAGGTCACCAGGACCTCGTCTTAATCGTTAGGGCCCCGTTTAGGGCACATAGGGAAGAGTTGGGGCTGACTACAGAGGAGATCGCCCAAGTGGAGGATTGGGTCGGTCAGGTTAACAAAGCTTCAGGCTATCATGTTGATCCTGATCCAAACCCAGAGTCATGGGAGAGCAGCGAAGTTGCTACTGGAATCCGAAGGGTTGACTTGGCTGGGGCTTCGGCAAAATTCAGAATTCCAGAAGGGGTTCAACTGGTGCACCCTACATCTTCTTGCCGACCTTGCAGCCCTCTCCAGGTCAAGCAGCCATATGCTATGACGCTCTTTCTTGCGGGATGAGGCTACCCCTACACCCCTTCTTCAGGGCGTTGCTTAGGAGTTATAACCTGTGCCCTTACCAGCTGGCCCCCAACTTCTGGACACAGGCCGTGGGTACTTGGCTGGTGTGGCAAGAGGTCAACCCTAACCATCCCATCCCATTGTACATCATTCATACCCTCTACACTTTGAAGAAATCAGTTAGGAGGGAGAGAGATGTGAGGCCGAACGTCAAGGACTGGTATTACTTGTCTCCCAGGGGGTCGTATCCTCTAGTTATCACCGGTCACCCAACTTCAATAAAGAAATGGAGGAACCAGTGGTTCTGGGTTGCCGGGGAGTGGCAGAGCTCCCCTGTGGACCCTAGTCCAGAAATTACAGTTCCCCGAACTCTTTCCCTACCTAGTGAGTCTTGTACTTGGTTTAGAGTCTTTAAGTGTCTCGCGTCTTTTGTTCTTTTAATTTCCATTCACTTTTCTTAGTTGCTTACTAACATGTTATTGGTTTATGGCAGGGGACACTTTTGCTTGCCTCCTCCCCAACGCAAACCTAGCGGCAGTGAGGCGCTTGTTTGATTACAATGGCACATTCCAAGGGGTCATTCAGCAAAACAAGCTGTTTGTTAAAAACGGTCTTATGCGAGCCATGAGTAAGTTCGTTTCCCTATTGCTGTTCCATCTTATGCTTTTTCTGTTCGTAGCCTCATTTTCCTCTCTTTCTTGCTAGGTTCCAAGGAATTTCCAAAGATTTCTCTGAAGGGCCTCATGGCTACGAAGATCCCTCCTGCACTTCGCCATGGCAGTAAAGTTGAGAGGAAACAGAAGGCGATATTGGCCAACCTGCAAATTGGGGTGGCAAAGGAGGTATCCGAGGCATCTACGGCCCAACTTCAGGGCCCTCTTCCAGCCCTACTGCCACCGCCCACTCTGCTGCCTGTGGGCCCTCAGCAGCCCAGCACAGAAAATGAGGCTGATCCTAAAGGAGTCCTTCCAAAGGGGAAAGGGAAAAGGTCTGGCAGAGGGGGCTCTAAGAGGGAGAGGGAAGTTAAGGATGTTTCTGCACCATCCTCTCTATCCGAGGACATGCCTGAGCGAGTATCCGAGGAGGATCCCGCTCCCTTGAAGAGGCTAAAAAGCGGTAAGGGCAAGGAGTCCACCTCCGCACCTCCGTCGCCGATGATTGAGGACTTGGAGGACGAGCCATCGGTGCCCATTCCAGGCTTGACTCCCGTTTGCACTCCGATACCAAAGCCAGTACTCGTTTTAGGCGAATATATTGGGTGCGGGAAATAAAAGTATGTAAAAGAGAGAAAATGGAGTGAGAGAAATATATTGCTAAGAGTATCAAATTGCCAACCCTTTACCTGGCGGGAGGTATGCCATATTTATAGTGGAACCAGCTGTCTCAGATCGTGACACGTGGCATGCTCTACACTTGTCTTCACCCTAGCTCTTGGAGGTGACAACCTTACTTTTTGACCGTAATCATTGCTACACTTTGTAGGGGATGGGCGCCTGTCACATCTTGGTAAAGACGGTGTCACATCTCTGACTTCATGTCTTGTCCCATCCTTACGGCTGAGGTGTCACCGTAAACACCTCGGCAAAGCATGAAGCACCTCGGATAGACACAAAACCAGTTCGACCGAAGGGGCTCCTGTGCCTTTCCACCTCGGCCATTAATCGAGGGCGATATTAAAACTTTGGTCATGGGTGGAAGTCCAATGGACCCTCGTTGGGCCTCCACTGGCTTCCCAATGTGCCATTTTTTAGGTGCGATCTCAACAAATGACATTGTTGATAAAATTGGAAAAAAATAATATTTAGAAATAATTATTCATTAATTAACATTAAGGGTAAATATGAAAATATAAAAAAGTTGTAAGGATATAAACGTCCAAAAAGTTTCTCCCTTTAAGCTATGTTTAGAAGTTGCATATATATATTGTATAAATATAGACAATTTATATCGCTTGAGCATATTTTGATTATTACAACTTTTAATATTAAATTTTTGAATACTGTTGTATGGTAAATGAGACTTTTCAGGCGTTTAAAATAAATAGATAATAATAAAAAGTAAAAAGTGTACATAGTTTATCGAACATGAGAAATATGAAACAAAAACCCCTATTCATAAAAATTAGATAGTTTGTTACGATTTACCAAATTTTTTGCAACATTATCTTTAGTATACTTTAAGCATAAAATCTTAATCTTAATTCTTATTCTTATTCTTAATAATCTTAATCTTATCTTAATATATATAAAAGTAGAATGACCGTCACCAAAATACACACATATTTCCTGCTAAAAAAACTTTCTAAATTTGAATTTTTTTTGCTAAAAATAGTATATTAAATATTTTAACAATTATTATTTTACACACGTCATTAATTGTATTGGCATCAGAACTATGCTATCAATAATACCAAAATAATATTTATTCTATTTTATTATTATTCTTTTAATAATTATTATATTATTTTGAAATTGAAAAATATGTAATATGGGTGTTAAATTAAAGATCATAGTGAGAGATTAATTCAAGCTAACAAGTGAGAGCAAATTGTAAATATATGGTCTGTAAAATCATATAAAAATTAAAGGTAAAGTTTTATTTTTTATTTTTTAATTTTTCCTCAATATCTAATTCATTTTAAATTATATCATTTAAGTCATATAATATTATCTATAATTAGTTAACTAAATTCATTTTAGTCATAGATAATTAATTTCTGTTCTGATTTTTTCTCATCAAATTAAAATAAATAATAACCATACGAATTTTTAAGGCAAATTCAATTAAGTTGGGTTAATTTCTATTGCAACTTTCGTGTATCACACGGGTGTGAGCAACTATAAACTGTATAAATAATGTATTATTTAAAGATTTTTTTCAAAATTGATGAGAATTGTAATTTATTTCTATTTTAAGCATTCGTTGATGATTTGTACCATTAATCAAAGCAAATTATATGTTCAATTTTTTCCCTATTTTGTAATGATATTTACAGTAAAATCATTCAATATTGTTCTTCCGTGCAACGCATGAGTGTGATACTAGTATATATAAAGTAGAATAGTCGTCACCAAAATACACATATAGTTTCCCGCCAATTTTTTTTAATAAAAATAGTATATTAAATATTTTAGCAATTATTATTTTACACGTGTCTTTAATTGCATTGGCATCCGTACTATGCTATTAATAACATCGAAATATTATTTTCTTTTATTTTATTATTATTCTTTAAATAATTATTGTATTATTTTGAAATCGAAAAATATGTTATTGTCAAATTAAAAATCACAATGAGAAGTTTAATGCAAGCTAACAAGTGAGAGCAAATTGTAAATATATTGTCCTTAAAATCATATAAAAAATTTAAGATAAAGTTTTATTTTTTATTTTTTGTTTTTCCTCAATATCTAATTCATTTTAAATTATATCATTTAAATCCTATAATATTATCTATACTTAGTTAACTAAATTCATTTTAGTCATAGATGATTAATTTCTGTTCTAATTTTTTCTCATCAAATTAAAATAAATAATAACTATACGAATTTTTAGGACAAATCCAATTAAGTTGGTTTAATTTTACAAACTTAAGATTTCTTCAATTCATTCATCATTTTCACATCATTTTTATTTATTTACCGATTCTATTCATTTTTCTATTTTTCATTGTCACGTCTGCCCCAATCCATAGAGTGCATTAGAAATGCTCTAATGAAGCACTGTTTCCATATTGACATATTAAACATTTTAATTGTAGAATTATCATCCTAAAATAAATCATTTGCATAAAAAGTTTATCCTAGATTATAGGAACTAATTCAGCATTATTTAAACCGAAAAAGAAACACAAAAACTCAAACCTGAAAATAGAGGAATAGTCAGATTAGCTTGCAAATATTCCAAACATGTCAAAGGGGAAGGCAAATACTAAGACCATTTTGAAGTTACTTGAGTATTTGATTTCTGAGACCATTTGATTCCTTCAGGAGACCTTTGATTCCTTCAGAAGACCATTTTGAGGCTCTGGGTCTGCAACTGAAACTTGTTCCTAATTTCTGAGACCATTTGATTCCTTCAGAAATCAACTATCGAATTGTGAGAGGCTAGTGCATAAATTTACAACATAGGAAGATCGAAACTATTAGGATT
This sequence comes from Ligustrum vulgare, assembly GCA_963555705.1. NCBI lineage: Eukaryota > Viridiplantae > Streptophyta > Magnoliopsida > Lamiales > Oleaceae > Ligustrum > Ligustrum vulgare. The sequence continues at coordinate 54,124,550 of OY743169.1, read as the reverse complement.
TTCAGATTTGGAACAATTTAATGACACGGTAAAGAAACTTCCTCAATCATATGATCAGAGCCGTACCTATGATTTTGTAGACCTAAAACAAACAGTTGTTTTTCGAGATATAGGCCCTGGACTTTACGGGGGTTCAGGGGCAGCGGCCCCGAAATTTTTTTTTTTAAGAAAAAAACTGAAAATAAAGATTAAATTCATATATTCACATAAAACAAACTATACAAATTCACCATAAAATTGCAAAAAATAAAAAGTTCAAAAGTATTAACTAATATAAAACGACCAACAAAATATGATATTCCATATACTTAAAGTTTTGAACTACATGTGTCATGTTATTAACATTAGCGTCAACATTTTTCTAAGTTTTGTCTGCTTTGTTCTAATTAGTTTGTACTGGTAATGATGTAAAATTATAATCTGATGTCATTTATTTATGTTTATTCAGTTAGGATATGGTCGGTTTTTTCGTGTTTGTGTACTATGGAGGTCATTGGGATGACTCAAACAAATACGTCGAATACTCGATACCATGGATTCTCATGTTTGTTTTAAGATTGATCTTTGAGGACCAAAACACAAAAAAAAAAAAAAATATTGCTTTGAATATATGGGAAGATCAGCAAAGCTCAATGTTGAAGAAAGTACGTAAACTCATCAACTTCTGAATTTGTTGATGACTTGGTAACTTTCCATTTCAAAATTTATTGTAATCGATTTAGGGAATGTAGCATCTGCATTTCTCACTTCTCAACATCAGAGCAGAGTACACTGGAATATTGATCAGTGATCCCTATGGTAAAACTTTAATAGATTTTGCAGTAACTACCAAAAATCTAGTACTTTTCCAAATCCAAAGATAAAGCTATCTAGCTTCAATGATACTAGAACGATAGTTTCATACTCAATAATTACAGTTACATGAATCAAGTGACATTTAAATGAATCTATCACCTAGATTAATAATTATCGTCAACGAGGTTGAATAGCATATATCTCCCACCTTCCTTTTGGCTTGTGATAGAATCCTGTTTGCTGTATTGAAATGAAATGTAAAATAGCAAAAATGAAATAACAAAGTTTTCGAGAGAGAGGCCTTGATGATTTTCTCAACTACTCAATGGATATCCGATTATTTCTCCTATCACATTTATAGACATATTCTATAATTTCATTACCCCTATCTAGATACTTATTTGGAATACTCTAAAATGATTAGAGATCTATCAGCTTGCAAGGCCAGTCGAGCATCTCTTTCCTGCTCAAACTCGTGGTAGTCGGAACGCTGCAAGAAACAGACTTTATCTAGATACTTATTTGAACTTTTCTCGTAAGCATCTAATTCTTCTTCCAGACCTTTGTTTTCTTCCTTGAAATCGCCCCAGTCCTTTTTCGTCTTATCAAGTACCCTCAGTTTTTGTTTCTCTTTGATTTGTTCAAGAACAACATCAACATCAACAGCAGAAACCGACCTAGCTATGCCTTTACCTCTACCAGATGCCTTTTTTTAGACAACATCCACAACTTTTCTCACTCATGAAATTCAAAAAATCTGCCAAAGTACAAAATATTGAAATATTAATCTTAACAGCATATTCCATCATTAACAAGAAGCTATCCCGCAAAATCTCTCAATATCAGAGCTTCTGAATTTGTAAAAATAACCAGCTGCTAATAACATTTGAAAAATTGTCCAAACAACTTATATTATTCTAGTGAAATATGCTTTTTTCATCACCAGATAAATTTGAAATTTGCGATTTATTGCAGAATCCTTTTCAATTTGGAACTCAATTTTGAATCAATGGCAGAATCCTCTCCAATATGATTTTATTTGATCGAATGAAATGGTTGAAGAACAATATTCACCATCAACAACTTTGAGAGAAAAAGGGACGGTTACGGCTACGATTATGCTGAATTTGAAATTTAAGATTATTATACATAACTTTATATGTAAATTTATTATTTATTTTACAAGGTGATATTTATAAAATTTCTTTTTCCTGGAGGTGGCACATCTCAGGTTAAAAATTTGAGGGTGTCAAGTTTCAAATGGCGTGCATCTTGGGTGATTGCTACCTAAATAAATGTGAAATACTGTGTACATTGCTTCGAATGAAAACTTCATAAAATATTACCTTCAAGTTATCTATCAAGCATGGCAGCGATTGACTAATTGAAGAGTAATGCAAATTAAGTGCATTGAACACGATACCTTTGTGATTAGTTATACATATCAAAATTAAATGTGAGGCTAAAAAATGCAACTTCAAATACATGGTTCTACACTTAATGCACTCAATATCCGATTAAAATCATAAACGAACCTTCAACTGCACGGTGTTGGACTACTGTTCTCTCGCCTTTTTTTTTCCTTCTATTTAATGCTGGATTGGAGATTATGGAGTTGGGATATGAATTCACCTAAAAAATTTCAGATTAAAACTCGAAATAGAGAACGGGTTGAACTTGACATGGAGAATCGGAAGGATTGTAACCGTTTGACAATCAATTAGATTTTTCGAATATACACCAAGTGACACTTTCTCTACTATTACATTTGACATTGATGGTGTTTTTGTTGAATGCCATGCACTGTCGTCATCAACGGAATCAGAAGAATCTGGTATCAGTTACAAAAGCGAGATATTCTGGATTCCGTTATATTTAAATTTGTATTTCAATTTATTTATTATTTTTTTGTGGGGTGGCATTTCACTGAATTGTTTCACTGTAGGTTGCGTATTTTAGTTTTCAAACTTTTTGGGGGTGAAATGTGAAATATAGTGTATTTCACGTAGTTGTATGGCTAAATTCCACTTTAAAATAAATAAATATTTATTCACTCCATTTTGCAATATTTATTTATATAGTTCAAATTTGGCACATCTTTAAAACTGATCAATATTTATATATTTAATATAATTCAACTTATCATAGAATTTGATTTTAAACGAGTTTGGCCTTCGATTTTTGAAAACCAAAAATATCCAATCTCAATCATCAATCTTAGTTAAGTACATAATATTTGACTTTTCAAACAATTTTTGATCACATATTCTACCAAAAATAATATTCCAAATCAAGATTTTTCCCAAGAACTAGGGACCAAAGAGGGGCTAAATTCACAATCATTGTTTCTTATCATATGTCTATTTTGGTGACGATTACTTTGTTTTATATAGCTTCTATATCTTCTATCTTCTATATAATAATAAAAATATAGCTGTCACATAAATTCGCACACATTTTTCCGCCTATTTTTACCTTCCATTTTAGAAAATCTTAATTTTATTAATTTATTTTTAATAAATGAATTAGGAGAGTTCAATTAATGCAACCCGTAATAAATAATTTATGAATTTGTGAAAAAGAAAATATCTATAAAAAATCAAATTATAGATTAATTTTATACTTTTGATAATTAGTGCATTATTTTGAAGTAAAAAAAATATGCAATATAGATGTCAAATCCAAGAACGTAACGAGAAGTTTAATACAAGCTAATAAATGAAAATAAATTCTAAACATATTATTCATAAAATAGTCTTAAATACTAAAGGTAAAAGTTTTAATTAAACTCTTTACTTTTTCCAATATCCAATCTTTTTAATTTATCTAATTTAAGTCCTAAAATGATACCTATCATTTCTTACCTAAAGTTAGTTTGACCTAAATAATTATTTTTAATTTTTTTCCTTATCAAATAGAAAGGAATAATAGATATCCGATCTTTCAGAGTAAATTCAATTATTATACTTTTAATTTCTACAACTTTAAGTTCCGAAAAACTCATTGGTTCAATTTGTAAAAAATATATTTCAGCCTTAAACAATTAGTTCATTGAATTCTATTAAAAAAAAGAAAAAAATAGAAGTTAGCAAACCAATTCAATTTAAAAATAAAATTGGTCAATTCATTTATTTAACGTGTACAAAAATATTTTTTCGGTAACATTACCCTTCGATTACTCGGTGAAAAATAGAAAGTTACGTTACGTTGGAAACTATTGAATAAAAGTATATTTGATAGAGACTATAGATTAAATAGTTTTAAATGTGTGATTGGAAGATAAGGAAAGTAGTATAAAAAATAAAATAATTGTCAAATCATCAATTGAGTGGTTGAAAATGAAAGTTGAAAAGTGATTTTTTCAGAATGTGTGGCTAAAAAATAGTATGTACAATTGTGAAAAATGAGTTTTTAAAGAATGTGTGGTTGAAAATAAACATTGAAAAAAATTATTTTTGAAGAATCAATTTTATACGAATAAGTGATAAAGTCTTATATCTTATAGGTTAAGCTCTCACTTATAAATTGAGATGTATAGATGAATTTTTTGTATATAAAGTTAATTTTATTTGTAAATTTTGGTCATAATGTATTTGCTTTTTTACATGTCTTTTTTACATGTAATGTAATGTAATGAAATATTTGTTTAATATATTTAAATATCAATTATCGGATTAAGATAGTTAGTACCAATTCTTGTAGTACTATGCGAGAAGTCAATTAATTTATTCTGTGAATATCTATTAATCTCTTTATTTCATTTTATGATTTGACAATTGTAAACATTTCAAATTTTAAAAATCAATTAACCGGTAGCTTGACTTCAGTCATCAAATTAAAATTGTAAAGTATAAATTATGTCACGTGTTCAGATCTTACTTTTCCTAAATAAACTAAGAGAACTAGAGAATGAATAATTACACGTTAAAAGAAATATGGAAGTTGCAACTTTATATTTTACTTTTCTGGGTATTTTTCATTATGTATATGAATGCACAATTTATGCATGTAAGTTACCTGCCTCTTTTATTTCATTTTGTGTTAAGAAAATTTATGTTATTCATACAAGGATAGTAGACCAAGTAAAATATCTTATAGTGAGGAGAAAGGAAAATTAAAAATTATCCACAATTTGTATATACAAGTAATATTTTTTGTTGTTCATTACGTTATTTTTGTCGAACATTGTATTTTTTGCAACATATTCAATAAATAATTGTTAATTATATTTTTCGTGCCAACTATTTTTTGATGGTTTTTGTTTTAGATATGAGAGATAATTTGTATTTTGTTTAAATGAATAAGGGGGCGTTATGTAGGATAGTTTTAGGAATAGAAGTAGAAGGAAAAATTTAATGGAACAAGATAGTTGAGGGAGGAAAATGATAATAATTTTATTAGAAGGAAGTTTTACTAAGTAGTGGAGAATGTGATACAAGACTTGCTTTCTTACATGATTCTTCACTACCAATCCTTACATATTTATAGCCTCAAAAGTTTCTAAACTATTCTAATTTTTTATTATTTTTCTTGCCACTAAGTAATCCAGAGAATTCTAGGATTGTTTATACTTTACTTGTTTCCCAAGAATCTCTAATGAAATCTAGAGATAGAATAATCTAGAAATGTACACTAATTTTATTTCTAGTGAAATCTAGAGATAGAAGAATCTAAAAATTTGCACCAATTTTAACACTCCTCCTTTGTGCATATTTCGGTAACTCCAATCATGTCTCGTAATGCTTCAAACTTTCCTTGTGTTAGTGCCTTCTTGAATATGTCTGCTAATTGTTCTTCAGTCCCGCAGTATTTGAGTTTTATCTCCTTATTGGCTTCAGCTTCTCTTATGAAGTGATACTTGATACCAATATGCTTAGTTTTCTTGTGAAATATTGGATTCTTGGTCATTGCTATTGTAGATTTGCTATCGTAGTAGATTTCTATAGCTTCATCTTGTGGTTCTCCCATGTCTCAAAAAATGTGCTTTAGCCATATAGCTTGACTTGTCGTCATTGCCGCTGCTATATACTTTGCTTCAGTTGATGGTTGTGCAATTGTTGCCTGCTTCTTTATGCCCAAGAAGATATTCCTGAACCAAGTGTGAATGCATAGCCTGATCTACCTTTCATATCATCGCTGATTCTACCCAATCATTGTCTGTATATACAATAAGTCTTGATTTAGGCGTAGATTGATACCATATTCCAAAGTGTTTTGTTCCTTGCAGATATCTGAGTATTCACTTTGCTGCTCCATAGTGAACTTGACTTGAACTTTGCATAAATCTTGAAAGTGGGCTAGTTGCATACATAATATCTGACCTTGTAGCTGTAAGATAGAGAAAACTTCCAATAATAGTTCGAAATTGTGAGTTGTCTACTTTCGGAGCACCATCTTCCTTTTTGAGTGATTTGTCGCTATAGTCTTGCAACCTTTCATTTTGAACTTCTTTATGAGACTTGTAGTATATTTATTTTGAGCAATGAAGATCCTATCTTCAGATTGAGTTATTTTGATCCCAAGAAAGTAGTGCATCAGTCCTAGATCAGTCATCTCGAATGTTTTCTTCATGTTTTCCTTGAATTTCTCGATCATCTTTTCATCATTTCCTATGCAGATGAGATCATCAACATATAGAGAGATTATAAGTGTATTGTTTGTACTTTTATTTTTTATGTATAGAGTTGGTTCACTTTGGCTCCTCCTGAATCCTTGCTCAGCGAAGTAGTTGTCTATTCTGCTATACCATGCTCGGGGAGCTTACTTTAATCCATACAATGCCTTCTTCAACTTGAGAAATTTTTCTTCTTTACCTTGTATGATGTATCCTTGAGGTTGCTCCATACATATTTCCTCTTCAAGGAAGCCATTAAGAAATGCCGATTTTACGTCTAGTTGGTAAATCTTCCACTTCTTCTGCACGACTAGTGTAATCAGTGCCCTAATAGTATCAAGACGTGGAATTGGAGCAAATGTCTCGTTGTAGTCGATGTCAAACTGTTGTGCATATCCTTTAGCAACTAATCTTGCTTTGTGCTTTTGAATTGAGCCATCAGATTTAAGCTTTGTCTTGTAAATCCAGTTGACTCCAATAACTTCTTTGTCTCGAGGAAGATTTATAAGCTCCCAAGTGTCATTTTTCTCAATCATTATCATTTCTTCATCCATATATTTTCTCCATTCTAGTTGTCTTGAGGCTACTTCGAAGCTTTGAGGTTCCACAATCATCAAATTGCATGTTTGATATATTTTTGATAATCTTCGTGTCTTCCTTGGTGATGATTCTGGTGAGTCAACCGGTCCTTCTACCGTTGTCTATCGTGGTGACTCTAGTTGGTTGTTCTCCTTAATGTTACCTTCTTGTGGTTGTGATAGGGTGCTGACAACTTTTTTTTCAACTTGGTTAGTCTCCCAGTTGTAGACTGCATCTGTGTCAAACTTTACGTCCTGACTGATAATCATCTTTTGTGCTCTCAAGGTTAGAGTTGATAGCCTTTTGATTGAGTGATATAGCCTTGGAAGATTCCATTATCTGTCTTTTCATCAAGCTTACCTCTTTTTTCTTATGGTATATGTGTGTAGCAAATGCAACCAAAAACTCTTAGATGCTTTGCTGATGGTTTTCGTTCGCTCCATGCTTCGACCGGTGTCTTACCTTACACTGCTTTGGTTGGACATCTATTTAGTAGATAGACCGCGGTGCTTATTGCTTCTTCCCAGAAAGTTTTTGGAAGACCTTTCTCCATTAGCATAGCTCTTGCTTTCCATTACTGTCCTATTCTCCTTTCTGACACTCCATTTTGTTCTGGTGTATATCCAACTATGAGTTGATGCTTCATTTCTTCATCTTCACAGAACTTATTGAATGCATTAGATGTGTGTTCTTTTCCTCTATCGCTTTTGAACGTCTTAATATTGTAACCACTTTGCTTTTCAGCATAGTTTTTGAACCTTTTGAAAATATAAAAAACTTGGGATTTCTCGCCAAGAAGTATACCCATATCATTCTAGTATAGTCGTCTATGAAGAGAATGAAGTACCTGCTTTGATCATGTGATCGAGAGTGCATTAGACAACAGACATCTGTATGTACCAACTCCATTGGATTTTGGCTCTCCAAGATTTTCCAGATTGAAACGATTGACGATGTTGTTTACCAACCGAACATCCTTCGCAAGTTTTGTTAATCTCCTTTATGGCTAGTAGATCTTTCATCTTTAACTTCATATTTTCCGGAAGAATAAAAGAGAATTCCTTCTGCATCTTTTTCTTCAGAAAAATGGGCTTGATGATTTTGTTTAAAGCGACAATAATTTTCTTCATGACCAAGTCTTTTACAGTTACGACATTGTATTTTTCTTTTAAACCAACAATCTTTCTTCAAATGATTTTTCCTTTTACAAATACCAAATGGAGGATACTTGTCGTTATTACTCATTTCTTTTCCTCGAGGTTCTTTATTTCTAGAATTTTCTTTAAATCTTCTCCCACCTTCTTTAAATTTATTATCTATTTCAGTTTCATAACGCCTTTCTAATCTTTTTTTCATGAGCTTTTAGTGAACACATTAATTCAGCAGCTGTTAATTTATCTATATCTTTAGACTCCTCACTACAATAATAGAATCATATTTTTCTGTACAAGTAATTAAAATCTTCTCAACAATTTTTGTCTCACGAATATCATATCCATAAGTTCTTAATTGATTTACGATTTCATCAACTCTTGAATAATAATCCTTTGCGGTCTCAGAATCTTTCATTTTTAGATTTTCAAACTTTTTTCTTAAAGCTTGAAGTCGGCTAGTACGTACCTTATCACTATCGTAGAACTCCTCCTTCAATTTATCCCATGTTGCTTTTGCCGTTTTAGCTCCCATGATTCTTGGAAAGTATTCATCTATGAGGTTCATCTGTAGAGTTAATAGTGCTAGAGAATCCTTTTGTTGATTCTCTTTTAAGTTCCTTCTTTTGTGCAGCGGTTAAAGTGGAAGTGTCTTCTGGGTTTGTATACCCTTTGCTAACGACATCCCATAAATTTTGCGCACAAATGTAGGTCTTCATTTTAATGGACCAAAAATATAGTTGTCTCCATTGAACGTAGGAATAGGAATTGATGAGAGGAAAGCGTCTGCCATGATATAAGCTTACGCCCAATAAAAATCAAACGAAGCTCTGATACCACTGATGTTTTTTTGTTTTAGATATGAGTGATAATTTGGATTTTTATTAAATGAATTAGGGGGCTTTATGTAGGGCAATTTTTAGGAATAGAAGTAGTAGGAAAAATTTAATGGAACAAGATAGTTGAAGCAGGAAAATGATAATTTTATTAGAAGGAAGTTTTATAAAGTAGTAGAGAATGTGATACAAGACTTGCTTTCTTACATGTTTCTTCGCTACCAATCCTTACATATTTATAGCCTCAAAAGCTTGGACTATTCTATTTTTTATTATTTTTCTTGCCACTAAGTAATCTAGAGAATTCTAGGATTATTTATATTTTTCTTGTTTCCCAAGAATCTCTAGTGAAATCTAGAGATAGTCTAGAAATGTACACTAATTTTATCTCTATTGAAATCTAGAGATAGAAGAATCCAACTTCTAGGATAATGGTATTTGGTTGCTTAATTACTGACATGCTTTGAAGGTTAAGGGTAAATTTTTCTGGAGAAAAGGCAACTCCTTTGCCTAAGACCAAAGAGATAGGAAAGACTTATCTTCTTAAGGAAAATTTCATCTTTCAAGATGGAGTGTGGATCAAGGCAAGAGAGCCCTTTGTGCATGCAGCCAGTATGCCGTCTACTGTAGAAAGTTGGGATGATTTGGTAGTGGATACGTGGTGTTTTCAAACCGAGGTCCATGAAGAACTTAGGACCACAAAGAGATCCATTAAGGCTATTGAAGAGTTTGGTGAGAAAAATTCCGGGGAAGAGGAAGACGAAGGCAATGAAGATGAAGATTAGGGTTAGGATAAAATTCTCCCCTCGTACTAGTACTTCTACTCTCTAGTTTGTAATAAATTTGTTGATCATGCTTAATGTAGTTTCTTGCTTGCATGGCTATACTCACATAAGAAACCTTACTCGTATACATACATTTCATATAATTCTAAATAATTTGGCTATCTAAAATCATAAACATATCATTTCATTTAATACAATTTGAGACATACCTGGGCAAGACATCATGAAATGAGAGTACCATATTGTTACAGTCTGTAGAATCATATGGACGGGCTCTAATACCACTCGTATTGTCTCGCTCCAAAAGTTCTTTAAAATTTTAATATTTTTTTTGTTGTTGTTGCTACTAGTAGCATAAAATTTAAACTGTTTCAAAACATCTATGAGTTGCTAGAATCTTGTAGCGAACTGTGAAAATAAAGATGCTTATGAAAACTTAAATTCTGGAATAATCTAATTAAAACCTTTCAATTAATAAGTAGCATGCAAAAATACCTTTAAGAGAACTTACGGAGATGTAATCAAACTTCACATATTAGACATGGTGTGAAATAGCTCAAAAGACCACCTTTGCAGATTATATTTTCAAAATACATTCCGTGGTTTCTTTTTTACCTTATCATCCCTAGTAGCAAAAAGGAGGGCATGACAATCATACTAGCTTGTTTTTGTAGCTACACACTTACTTACACTATTACATACCAAAGGTTAAAAGATACATTTTCAACAATACATTTTAATATATAAAGAACAATACACCTAAAGGCTTGTACGAGTAAGCGTCATATAGGTGCACGGTCTCATAGATCTTTTCCCTCGTGTAAATACCTGGCCAAAGAGAGTAGTGTGCCCGAAATTCATATCTAGTAACAATGTGGTACTTACTCCCATAACATGACATCTCGCCCCAAGTGTCAACCATCTCATACACATCACGAGTCATTTCCTACAAGAAGTTATAAAATGACTTATAAGCTGTGAAGATTAGTAAGCAAAGTATATGTAACAATTGCATATAATAACAAGCAATTAAAAGGTGATTTAATAAAACTTTACCTCTAAACTTTGCATCCTATTTTTCATAGAATCATAGATATTACAAGTCAACGTCACCACTCATCTTATCAAACATCTTCTAAGACATTTATGAATGTTAGAATCACTTTTAATAATATCTCACTACCACAACTCACTTTATGCATTCATAATATCATTCACATAAAAATAAGCTTAATTTGAGTGACATAGATTCTCACCTTCATATCAACTTGACAAGAAATCTTCAAAAACAAAATTTCAATGAATGCTATGAAGTGCATAAATGACATGATGCTTGACTTTTCAAAATCTTTTCTTTCTTTCTCTTCTCTTTTCTTTTGAAAGGTTTCAAAAATGCTTAATACAATTTTTTTTTCCAGAAGATCTCTTCTCTTCTCTTTTAGGGCCCCTTCTCATGTTAAAAATATACACCACGCGCAAAAGTGTTTATCTGAATCACAAGGTCACATGAGTGATTTTTCACACTTACGAGTACGTCTACTCAACTTTTCTATTTAGAGCTCTTGGCTCACTATAGCAAGATTTACGAGTTATCAATTTGCATGGGAATTACTCCTAAAGGTTCTTGCAATCCGAGCATATTAATGAACATTAGATTCACGAGTTGATAGCTCGCGTGAGATTCACACCCATAAGGTCCTTTCATAAACTGGGACATTAATACGCAGGGACTTGCTCCCCATGACTTCTTATAACCCGTGACCTCCATAGGGACTTACTCCCTAGGTGTATAATTAAAATAGGGACATCTTAACTCTTTTTATGATGATCAAAATAAAATCATGTTTCTCTTAAATAATTGAATGATCATGGTACTCATGAAACATCAAGAACGATGTAAGATATAAATAATCCATACACAACATACTCTCTTCTCTATATGATCTGTGACTATATGAAAATAAGCGTAGATGATCACTTCATGCATCTTTAAAAATCTTATGTTCATGTTATTAGTATCAATACGGCAGCATATTCACACATCCCCTCTTAAGTTTTCACAACTTTGTATATAATCAACTTTAAGCAAGCAAGAACATAGAGAGCACATTTATTTTCTCCAATTGCTTCTCCAATGATATTAATACCATAAACAAAGTTTATATTCATCAACCCTTAACTACAATTTCATACATACATTATTCCTTCAAACACGATAGAATACATAGTAATTTGTGATGATCTTTTTATAAATGAACTTTTGCACATAATGACCACTAAGCAAGGAACTGATGAATAATATATTTCTCAATTACAAAATCACAACAATCTTATGGTGTTAATAGTTTCAAACTGTAACTTTCAAGGATCTCAATGTGTCTGTGCCGAAGGTTATCCATTGTTGGAATAGCCCTGTTAAGGATTCTCCAGACCAAGTGCTTTGCTCTTGGAAGAATATTAAGTTCCCATAACTTTCCCCAGCAATCGTCCGAGCTAATTCCACTACACTCATCGCCTAGTCAGTAATTATTCATTAGTAAGGAATACCCGCTTTTGGCTGAATATCGGCCATCCTTTGAGTGATTCCAAATCAATCTGTCTGATTGATTGGGGCTACCTGGGGGAAGCGGGAGAATCCGAAAGGAATCGATAGGCCAAAAAGAAGATTCAATAAGGTCAATATTCCAACCTCCACTAGCAGTTTTCAGATCTTCCACCATTCTAAGACCTTGAATCCGAGGGGTAAGTACTCTCATTGCCAAACCATCTGCAAGCCATGCATCGTCAAAGATTCTTACCGTTTTACCATCTACAATCCTCCACCGACATCCCATCTGAATAACCTCTCGCCCCCAAATCAAGCTTGACCAAACATATGAGCATCCATTTTAACCTCAGCCTCCATAATGCTACAATTTGGGAAATACGTATTTTTCAAGACTTGGCTCACAAGGGATTCTGGGTATTGTAAAACACGCCAGACTTTGGTTTGCCAGCAGGCAATGGTTGAAAGAGGAGATATCCAGGAATCCCATCCCACCGTACTTCTTGTTATTGCACATACTTCTCCAATTGATCCAATGTAGTTTCTTTTTATCTGGTGTGGCCCCCCACCAAAACTTAGATAAGATACGACGAATGTCATTGCAGAGATTGTTGGGGATCTTAAACACTCTTATGACATAGGTAGGGATTGCTTGGAGTACTGCCTTGATGATAACTTCCCTTCCTGCTCCTGAGAAAAGACTCTGTTGCCAGCTTTGCACCTTCTTCCAGATTTTGTCCTTGATTTCTCCAAAGGTCTTCCTCTTGTTCCTTCCCACCATAGAAGGGAGGCCAAGGTATACATCATGATGCTTAAGGGTGTGAAGTCCAAGAATTTCAGCAATAGCGTTGCTCCGCTCCAAAGTCACATTCGGACTAAATGAGATACTCGTTTTCTGCATATTCACTTGTTGTCCTGAGGCTGGCCCATACTGTTGGATGATGGCCAAAATGCTCCTTGCATCCTCGATCTTAGCTCTAGAGAATAAGATAGAGTCATCTGCAAAGAGGAGATGACTAATTTGCGAACCGTCACGTTTGCATCTCATCCCCAATAGTTCACCCTTAGATACAGCTGCCTGAATACTCGCAAAGAATGCTTCAGCACACATGATAAACAGGTATGGTGAGAGTGGGCAGCCTTGTCTAAGCCCCCGAGAAGGAGTTACTCTACCTTTGGTATGACCATTGATAGCAAAAGCAATTTCAGTTGTTTGCATGCAATCCATGATGCATGCAGACCACTTCTCAGGGAACCCCATTTGTTTCATAATTGCATAGATGAAGCTCAATTCCACCCGGTCATATGCTTTGCTCATGTCAAGCTTAAGGGCCATGAATCCTTTGTTTCCATTATTGCGCCTACTCATAGAATGTAGAAGTTCAAAAGCAATAATAGCATTGTCTGAGATAAGTCTATCAGATATAAAAGCACTTTGGGTATCAGAGATTAAGGATGAAAGAACATTTTTCATTCTACAAGCTAAAAATTTGGAGATGATTTTGTAAATAACATTGCATAAGGATATGGGCCGGAAATCAGAAATATGCTCTGGCCCTGCTTTCTTGGAAATTAGCACCACGGTCGTTTGGTTAATTAAACGGATTGAGGACCCCTCATTGAGGACTTTTAAGCAGTCTGTGGAGACGTGACCACCGAGAAGGTCCCAGTGAGTCTGGAAGAAAAGGGCCTGAAATCCATCACTCATGGGGGACTTTGTGGGTCCTAATATTGAACAGTGCCTCCTTAATATCGTCAGGAGTAAACGGTTGAAGCAAGGATTAGGCTTCTTGTGCTGAAATATGTTTATGAATATGATAGGATCCGTATGCCAAGCTGTCCTCTGTTGGCTTGGTACTCGTAAAGAGCTCAGCGAAATAATTCACAATATGATTGACAAGCTGGTTCTCTTCCTCAATTCAGCTTCCATCTTCTCCTTTCAGTCTATGGATAGTATTCTTCCTTCTTCTTCCAGTTGCCCTCCTGTGGAAGAATTTTGTATTGCGATCCTCTTTCTACATCCAGTCCGTTCTAGCCCTTTGTCTCCAATAGGATTCCTCTATTCTATTCATGGTTGCAATCTTTTCTTCGAGCTCCTTGACTTCCTCCATACCATGACCCGGATCGTCTGAGCTCAGAAGGAGGTCCCTTTTCCGAATGTATTCTTCTAAATGTTTTCCTATTCCCCAACTGCGTTCTACTCCATTCATTTAAATTGTTTAAGCATCCATCAAGAGTCTTTTTGATGGTTTCGAAAGGATCCTCCCCTTCTCCAACTCCTACCAACCCGAACAGGGAAAGTTCAACAACATCATGGTATCCCTCTTCATGGATCCAAAAGGGTTCAAATCTGCAGGGTGTTGGCAGCGTCTCACGCCTCCTTTCATTCCTCTGTTGAACCATCTTTACAAGAATTGGTCTGTGATCCAATCGTAGAAAAGGCAGATTAACAACCTTCGACCAGGGGTAGCTTTCAAACCAATCCGAGTTACAGACAGCCCTATCCAAACGTGCTTGAATATGTGCATCCCCCACTCTTCCCTTATTCCAAGTCATTCTTGGTCCTGTGAAGCCCAGGTCAACGAATCCACAATCCACAAGTACACTATTGAATTTATCGGAAAACTGTATTGGTCTGGAGTTACTACCCAGTCTTTCCGCAACAGAGGTCATTTCGTTGAAATCCCTCACGCATAACCATGGGAGATCATACATCATTTTAAGTCTCCTCATAATTTCCCATGATTGATCTCTATTATTGAATACAGGGTCACCATAAAATCCAGTAAATCTCCGTGGTTTTTCCCCTTCCATACAGATGATCGCGTCAATATGACCTCTAGAAAACGATTTAATGTGCACAGCGAGGTCGTTTGTCCATAATAGCATTAGGCCTCCGCTCCGACCTCTGCTATTGACAACAAAATTGAGCTAAATCCCAATGAAAGCCTTACTCTTTCTGCATTATAATTGGATAGTCTCGTCTCGGAGAGGAAAACGAGTCCAGGGGAATGAGTGTGGACAAGGTTCCGTAGGGAAGTTAATGTGCAGGAGTTCCCCATCCCCTGCACATTCCAGCTAAGGCAATTCATGGCTGCTGGAGGTCCTGCCCCGCAGGACTCGCCAGTTCGAAATCAGTAGAGAGTACCTCCAATTCCATTGGTGCGTCCTCCATTCTACCTTTTTTATCCCCTGCCTGATCCTCTCCTACCCAGGGTAGTTTCCTTTTGCTTCCTGGAATTTCCTTCCGCTTGTTGTCTACACCACCATGTATTGGTAACATCAGGCTCTTCCCCGGAGAGTAGACATCAAGACATCTGATCCCTCTCGCCAATTTCTTCCACCTCTTACCAGTCTCCCATCACTGACAGCCACATCCAGCCTAACTCGCTCATTCCCCGTAGACAATGCGTGCGTGCTTACAGCCACTCCCCCATCACCCTGAGTTCTATCGCCCCAGCTATTTTCAGAGTTTGAATTATTTTCTGCCACACTTGGCTGGTTGCCTCTTTTAACTAGCGTTCCTCGGATTTCATATTTGGACTGGTTCATGGAAATCTGACAATTGTTATCTTTCTTTCCAGAGCTTCCACCGACCCGTTCATTCCGCTTAGGGGATTGATGTCGCTTTCCTCCCATCACAGGAGCTTTAATGTTATCGCTATATTTCAAAATTTCTTTACCCCCTTCATGTGTCCCCTCCTTTAGACACTTAATCACTTGATGCCCCATCACCCCACACTGGAAGCACAATTCCGGTAATCGTTTGTATTGGAGTGGAACAATAAATTCCTTGCCCATTGCATCCAATCGTACCATTACCCCTTTTTTCAATGGTTTTGTGACATCCAGTAGAATCCTCACCCTTGGAACCATACTTTCAGAATCGACTTCTAGAACCTCTCCAATAAGCTGTCCAATTTCCCGAAGTGCCCGATTAGTATGGCACACTAAGGGCACATTAAGAAGGTGAACCCAAAAAGCAGTCATATCGAACTCCATTGCTGAGATATCACCTTCTTCATTGGGATTTTTGAGCACAAGAAGTTGGTTATTGAATAGCCATGGTCCTCCCGCTAGAGCCCTTTGTTTTTTCGACGGAGAATCAAAATGGAATAGGAAAACATTTTTGGTTCCCTTTAACATTAGCCCTGAAGCCTCTCGTTACCTGCCATACCATCCGAAACACTCTTTCGACTGCCTCTCTGTTTGCAATTTTGGAACCAAGAATTTTACCCACTAAACAAGATTTCAAGTTAATCACGCCATCACTATACGCTTCGGCTCCAATTGATATCGTCGAACTGATAATATCCTCAAGTTTTAGCTTCTCACACAAGTCCCGAATCTCAGCTGAGTCCATCCCTCCACCCGACAACACACAGGGAAACAACGAAAATTAAAGTACCGGAAAGTAAACTAAAAAAGCCGGCGAAATCCTGACGCTAGAAGCCACCAGATGTGGGAGTAAGCCTTAGTTCTCGTCAGAGACGAAAGCCAAGGGAAATTCTGGTGAAATCGCCTACGCAGAGAGAGCCTTCTTGTAAGGCGGCTTCTTATCTTTTTTAAGACGTTTCCATTATTAATCACACTTTCAGCACAGTTTGGCATTTCTCTTTGAGTTAGATGGGAATTTCTTCCTTTTGAGAGGGAAAAACACACTTTCACCCACAGATCGAGCTTCAGTCTTCGAGCATGGAATTTCTTTATTTTTTAGTTTTCTAAAATCATGTTTCACCCACAGATCGAACTCTGGTGTTTTCCATTTTTTCTCCACTACCTAAGCATTTTTTTTGCCCCAAAACATTTAACCTAACTTGCTCAAAATCACCAAAAATTTGTCAAAATCTTCCCCAATGTTCCCTTAATCAACCTACACATTTTAGTTTTCAAGGGAATCCTGTTCAAATTTCTCCAACATCTTTGCTCTATTTTTTGCCCGCACTACTACACGTTTGGAACTCCTTTCGCGAGGCCCAATCCATGTTCAGCCATTGATCCGATAAGTGGTATATTACTTGGACTATTTATTCTTTCTGTTGGTGATTAATTTTTTTTGAATGGGGTATAATGCTTTGTATCTTTTTTGCTTTCTTTCTGATAGTGGAGCTCAATTAAAAAAAAAGAAAAAAATATATTTTAGCATGGAAGAACATATTTCGCATCAGACATTTACACCGCAAGTTGCAGATGAAGGCAAGCCTAAAATTGATCAAGAATTTGAAACAATTGAAGCTGCATATGATTTTTATAATGCATACGCAAAAGAGGCTGGATTTAGTGCTAGGATGTCTAACAGTAAAAGGAAGCAAGGAACGCAAGAACTCATTTGGAAAAAATTCGTTTGCTATAAAGAAGGAGATACAGATAACAGTTATCAAAAAAAAATTTAAACATGCAGTTCAACGGGTTGGTGAAAGAAATCGAGGAATTATTCGTGTGGGTTGCAAGGAAAAATTAACTGTGGTCAGACAGCAGTTATCTTCGAATTGGATTGTCAGTACCTTTTTTAGAGTCTCATAATCATGCACTCACTACTCCTACAAAAGTTCACTTATTAAGATCCCATCGGCATGTTTCAAATGAAAAGAAGGCCTTGGCCCAACAATTATCTAAGGCAAATGTACCAATCAGTCAACAAATAAGTTTGATGGAGATTGGATATGGGGGTCTTCAAAATATTGGTTGTACAGAGAGGGACATTAGAAATTATGAAAGAGATTTGAGAGAAGAAATGAAGGGAATTGATGCTCTATCATTGATTGAATTTTTTTCCTTAGACAAAGAGTAAAATCCTGGTTTTTACTTTGATTTTGAAAGAGACCATGAAGATAGACTTTTCAGGTGTATTTGGGCTGATTCTTATTCAAGGCGAGCATATAATTTTTTTGGGGATGTAGTTGTTTTCGATACTACTTACAACACAAATAGATATGGAATGATTTTTGCTCCATTGACAGGAGTTAATCATAATAGTCAAACCATAGTATTTGGTTGTGGGTTTTTAAGTGACGAGACTATAGAGTCATTTGTTTGGTTATTCAATCAGTGGATGAATGCTATGCCTAAAGGTGCACCTGAAATGATCATCACAGACCAAGATCCTGCAATGGCAAGAGCAATTGCCCAAGTACTTCCAAATACTTTTCATCGATATTGTATTTGGCATATTCAAAATAAATTTTCTGAAAAGCTTAATACAATAATTTATCGAGATAACTACCATTTGATGAAGAGCATTATTTTAAACTCAGAGAATAGTGAAGAGTTTGAAACAAGGTGGATGGATATGTTGCAGTAAAGTAAATTGGAGGATAATGCTTGGCTTGGCCATATATATGAGATTCGAGACAGATGGGTCTCAACATTTGTTAAGCATATCTTTGCAGCATGAATGTCAAGTAGTCAAAGAGCAGAAAGTTCACATTCATTTCTCAAAAGGTTCATTTCGAAGAACAACTCATTGATGGATTTTATTATACGCTTTACTAGAGCACTTGGACAGCAAAGGTATCATGAGTTGGTAGATAATCATTGTGATATTAATGAGAAACCAAGGTTGAAATCTTTTTGGCCAATAGAGGCACAAATGGCAAGTGTTTATACAAGAACAGTTTTTCAAACTTTTCAGATTGAGGTATTTGAGAGTCAAGCCTACATCGTAAAGACTTTATGTGAAGATGAAGCTAGTGAAACATGTACAATTGAAAGGGTTGATGGATCTTTTGTGCCAGGTTCTCGAAAACTTATTTATAACAAGTTTCTAGATGTTGTACATTGTAGTTGTCAACAATTTGAATGTGAAGGAATTCCATGTAGACATATGTTGGCATATTTTAGGATCAAACAAATTTTACAATTGCCAACTCAATATATTCGTCAAAGGTGGACCAAAAATGCAAAGACTGGTAAAGTTTTGGTCAAGGGTGATGGAGAATTAAGTGACATTCCTAACCAATCATTGATAACAAGGCATTCAAAATTATCTCAATTATCTTCAATTGTGATTGATGATGCATCTCTCACAGAGGATGGAGGTACTCTCTTACAGAAAGGATTGAAGGATCTTCACATTAAAATAAAAGAGCGTAATATTGGTATTGGTGTTGATCGGGGATTGATAAGAAAAATCAACAATGAGGAGCACATAGACATGAACGAACCACCACAAGTTAGAGCAAAGGGATGTGGAAAAAGATTAAAACAAAAAAACAAAAGAGAATGCAGTGAACAAGGAAAGGATTTTTCATGGATGTGGACTTCGTGGCAATCACACGATAAGAGAAATTGTCCACTTTTATTTGAAAGGTATTTGTAATTTGTCAATTCATTTAGTTACTTTTGTTATTTCCACTACTAATACTAATATCATTATTCATGAAGGTAACAATTTAAGTAACTCAGCCTCAATTTAGATTTGATATTTCATGCAGGTAACAATTTAAGTTTATATAAAAATATAAGATTAGCTCTTTTTTCTTTAATTTCATTTAGTGTTAATTTTTCTTTTGCGTGCTTTTTTTTCCCCCCTTAAATTTTTCCATTTTGAAATTGTAGGATGAGACAGCTACTACTTTTGGCAGGACAACGAGTTTTTGGATGCTTCAATTTTTATAATTGTAGTCTCTCCTATGCAGCATTTTTTAGTTGTATATTTTTATTGTAATGAATTGTTGTAGATGGACAGAATTTTAAATGGTGCATTGTCAATTTGATGGTTCAATTTTTCATTTCCGTTGGCATAATTATGCATTAATTTTCCCTATGGAACTGCAGTAATCTTAAATTAATTAAAATACATTGGCAGATATATTTAGGAAAAAAAAAAGCAAATTAATAGAACTAGTGTGGGAAACATACCAATTACGGGTTAGAGAAAGTTAACGGAGTGTTCGGCTAGGTGAGCCGCGATTTATTTTTTAAATTTTTGGTATTTTTGAGGTAGATCAATGGTTGAAAATTGGGGAGAGAAAATATGTGTGATTAAAAAATAGTTTAAAAAATTGTATTATTTATAAATTTATAATTGTTGCGTAAAAGAACGGAGTGTTCATAATTAAAGAAAATTGAAACGGTCAATAATAGCCCATATGGTTAGAATAAAAACTTGCCATCACATCAAAATCAAAATATGCATGCACAGTCTTTTCTTGAAAATGGCATTAGTAATGGCCCACATAACTTGCTCAAATTGCCTTTTGCATAAAATTAATATTTGTTGCCATTATAAAATGGGCGAGGTTGCCCATTAGATCAAACATGTATGTATATATGTGTGTGTATATATATATAGAAGAGGACTTGTGCTGTAAATAAAATGAAAATCAAGGACCAAAGTGAAGACAAACCAAAATATATATATACACACCTCGTGATCACAAGGTGTATACCTCGCAATCACAAAGCTCTCTCTACATGTTCCTTCACGCACATAAGCAAAGCCACGCGATCACATCGTTCATCCTGGCAAAGAAATTTTTGTTTCTTTCTTCAACTGAACATCTTTATAGAATGCAATTCAAGCTCATTTTTAATCTACTTTGAAGGTCAAATTTCGGAGAATCCAGAGAGAGAGAGAGAGAGAGAGAGAGAGAGAGAGAGAACAAGAGCCAAGATACAAGAATACACATTCCTACACGTAAATTGAAAATTTTTTTATTTGAATTTGGGGCGAAGAAGAAGGCACAACAAAGGAGATTGTTCAAGAGAATTGAAGAGATTCAATAAATCAAAATTTTTCCTCTTTTTCTTTCTGCAACTAATACCTGTGTGATATTTGTCTCAACATTCAAATATGTATTCTTGTAACTTATAATGCTGTACTAACTATCTACTCACTTAAAAGAAGATAAACCCATTATTGTGATGTTTTAATTTCAATTTGAAACTTTGTCGATCTCGTTTTTCTTGAATGATTGTTATATGATTAATGCTTTCAATTACTTAATTAATAATTGGATTGAATTGTGATTTTGTTTTATTATAGAGAGAATAGAGATCAAGCATGTGCTAACAATCGTCATGAGGTTCAACGAGGATAAAAATATACACGAGTCACGCCTTGCATGATCTTGTTGAGCTCCAAAGCTCACTTTCCAGCCTTGATGAAGAAGACCCAGTAGCAAGAACGTTCCAGCGGCCTTGTTCGGTTTCTTGTTTGAGCTCAGATTTCTACCACTTAAACACACCAGAACATAACACCGCCGTTCTCGGAAAATGACAACCGGATATAGGTTCACCGAAGGTAGCAAGATTTTGTCAGAGATGTTGGACATCTCCCACTTCTACCTCTCCATCCAATATTTGCCAAGTCTCCTGAATCAAGAAAGGGTTTCCCCCTCTTATTCAAATTCAAATCTCATATGTAAGTGAAGTGCCAATCATAGGGTGCCATGTGGATTAAGTGAACCACCACTATATTTCACAAATCTTCACCTTGGGTCACCTTAATCCCTTACCAATTTCCCCAATTACAAGTGCTATCCATGTGTGTGTGGTATAATAAATCATCATCGTTCACTCCATCCAAGTACCTGCAAAACAACTAACCATTATCAATAGAAAGAATTGATAAACACTTGTTGAATTTACCTGCCGCAAGTACTTTTGTCCCAACATCTGCAGGATTATCATCAGTTGCAATTTTAAGCAATGTAAACTCACCTGAAGCTAACTTCTCCCTAATGAAATGATACTTTACCTCAATGTGCTTAGACCTTTCATGATAAACATAATTTTTACATAACATTAAAGTACTTTGACTATCAATAAATATCACAGCAGTTTCATTTAAGAAGTTCAATTCACACAAAAGGCCTTTTAACCACATGCATTCTTTTACAACTTCAGTGAGTGCAACATATTCAGCTTCAGTGCTGGAGAGTGTAACAATAGATTGCAACTGTGATTTCCATGTGATACAATTATCACCCAAACAGAAGAAATAAGAAGTGGTAGATTTTCTCTGATCTTTATCACCTGCAAAGTCAGAATCTACATATCCCTTAAGCTTAAGCTTATCACTTCTCCTTTCAAACACTAACCCCCTTTTAAGAGTTCCCGCTAGATATCTTAAAAGCCATTTTAATGCAGCCCAATGAGGTTTACCTGGGTTGGACATAAACCTACTCAATAAACTAACTGCATATACAAGGTTCGGTCTAGTGGTAATCATAGAATACATCACAGAACCAATGACATTAGCATAGGGAACATTACTTATTTCATGCTTTTCATCTTCATTTTTAGGACATTGTGCAGATGATAAATTAATATGTGCAGCTAATGGTATATTGGCAGACTTAGCGAGTTTCATGCCAAATTTGGTTATCACCTTGTCTAAATAAGACTCTTGATTAATAGTCAGTATATTATCAGCCCTACTCCTTTTAATAACCATGCCAAGAATCTTTCTTACCTCTCCTAAGTCTTTCATGTCAAATTTCGATTTTAAAAGGTTTTTCGTTTTAACAATTTCAGCTTTACTAGAACTAGCAAGCAACATGTCATCCACATATAACAACAAATAAACTTCACAGCATATCTTACAGTTATTATAATACAAACATGCATCATATTCACTCCTTTTAAAACCAATTTTAAACATATAAGCATCAAATTTCTTATACCATTGCCTGGGACTCTGCTTAAGGCCATACAAGGAATTTCTAAGCAAGCACACAAGTTCCGACTTATCCTTCACCTCAAACCCTTGAGGTTGAGTCATGTAAATCACTTCATCCAATTCCCCGTGAAGAAAAGCTGTCTTAACATCTAGTTGCTCTAATTCCCAATCATATTGGACAACTAAGGCTAAGACTAACCTGATAGTTTTATACTTAATGACAAGTGAAAACACCTCATTATAGTCTATCCCCTCTCTTTGAGTAAATCCTTTAGCTACCAATCTAGATTTTTATCTTAAAGGGTCATTAGCTTCTACTACTTCTTTCAACTTGTAGATCCATTTACAATGGACTACCTTCTGATTCCTTGGTTTTTCAACCAACTTCCAAGTCTCATTTTTGTTCAGAGACTAGATCTCCTCCTTTATAGCCCTTTTCCAATTTTCAGACTTTTCACAATTGATCGCTTCCTCAAATGAAGCAGGTTCAACTGAATCTAAGGCTTCACCTGAAACTAATACATAGTCAATCAAATTAGAAGAGATGTACTTCATATTTGGTCTAACTTGTCTCCTCTCCCTATCTCTCACTAATTGGTAGTTCTCCAAATTAGTACCTGCAGATGTTTCTTGATCAGGGACTTTCGTTTTAGGAATTTCAGGAATTTCTAATTCAGGTTGCTCTACCGTGACTTCTTGTTCTGCTTCTACTTGAGGTTGGGTTGCACTACCCTCTGGATTATCTTCACCTAATCTCTTCACTTCAAAATCAATCTTCTTCTCAGTAGAAGATTCTCCCTTCTCAATCTGTTTATACACGGTCTTAAGATAAGGCATATCAAGTTCATTAAACTTTACATCTCGACTGTCGATAACTTTCATGTCTTTACCATCTAAAACCCATAACCTGTAACCTTTCACTCCCTCAGGATAACCTAACATGACACACTTAGTATCCCTAGGGTAACTTACCCTCAACCTGATGTGCATAGGCTGCACAACCAAATACTCTAAGGTGTGAGAAATCTGGAGGTTTCCCAATGTACAATTCTTGGGGAGTCTTAAAGTTAACAGTACTAGAAGGTGACCTATTTATCAAATAGGCAGCGGTACAAACAGCTTCACCCCAAAAGCCTTTAGCTAACCCTGAACTAATCATCATGCATCTAACTTTATTCATTAAAGTCTGATTCATCCTCTCAGCTACCCCATTCTGCTGGGGGGTAGATCTCACAGTCCTTTGCCTCCTGATACCTCTATCCTTACAGAAGGTATCAAACTCAAAGTTGTAAAACTCTAGACCATTGTTCGTCCTAGGAGTTCTTACACTTTCCCCCATTTGTTTCTCAACCAAGGCAATCCAGGACTTGAACTTACCAAAAGTGTTAGATTTGGATTTAAGGGGATACACCCAAACTTTCCTGGAGTAGTCATCAACAATAGATAGGAAAAATCTCCTACCTCCATTTGTAGGATGTTTTTCTGGTCCCCACAAATCAGCATGAATGTAGTCTAAGGGTCTGTTAGTGTTGTGTTCACCTATCCCAAAGCTAACCCTGTGTGACTTTCCTAGAACACACGTCTCACAAAAGCTTAAAGGTGTAACACTATCCTTTCCTAGCAAACTCTGATCACTAAGACACTTCAACCCCTTGTTCCCTATGTGTCCCATCCTTTTATGCCAAAGATCTGATCTATCTTCATAAATTGTAGATAATGCAGACTTGTAGGCCTTTAAGGCTTTACCTTCAAGAATATACAATCTGTTCCTCTTCGGACCTTTCATAACAACTAGAGAGCCTCTACTCACTTTCATAGTACCGAAATGAGATCTGTACTCATAACCCTCATCTTCCAAAATGCCCAAGGAAATGAGGTTCCTCGCAAGGCCCGGGACAGACCTGACATTCAGAAGAGATCTGATCATGCCATCATGCATCCTAATAGCAATATCACCAACTCCTTCCACAATCTGTGTATAGTTGTCTCCCAAGTACACTTTTGTAGGCTTAACTTCTCTATAGTTATAAAACCAAGATTTAACAAGACTCATATGGACAGTGGCACCTGAGTCTAAAACCCACTCACTGTCAAAATCAATTTCAGACACATGCATCGCTTGTGGTCTATCAAGGGTATTGTCGTCATCATAATCATCACATGTAACGGTCATCATATGAAGACTATCAAAAGCATCACCTACAACAACTAGGTTCTGATCATCACTTTGCTGAGGCCTATGTTTCTTCTTAAAGTCATCACAGTTTCTTTTGAAATGTCCAATTTTACCACAATAGTAGCATTTCTTAACACTCTTATCCCGAGACTTGGACCTACCCTTCGATTTTCCTCTACCCTTTTTCTTTTGGAAGTGGTTTTCTCTCGACTCTCTCAACTCATTTCTCCCTCTAAAACCACTAAACAAACTCTCTTCCCTCGAACTGCTACCCCTTGACTCCCTCTTCATCTCGAGCTCCCTAGCCCTTAAAGCCTCAACTACAATATCTAAGGTCACAGTGTCCCTAGCATATGTGATAGAATTCCTTACATCTTTATAAGATTTAGGCATGGCATTTAGCATAATAGCAGCGAGATATTCATCATCAAATTTATTTCCATTGTGGGTCAAACACTTGACAAGACTGTTAAACTCACTCAAATTAGATTCAAGATCCTTTCCTTGATCCAATTTATAGTTGAAAAGTTTTTGAATTAAGTGAATCTTCTTCGTTAAAAATTTTGTCAAAAAAAGTTTGTCAAGTGCTTCCCACAAATCTTTAGCAATCGTGTGCTTTTCAACTTGGCCCACTATATTATCAGATAAATGCAATATTATACAACTATGTGCAATTTCATTCATCTCAGTAATTTCATCAGGCTTATCTAATAATGCTTTTGAATAATTACTAGGGTCTTCAAGTGCTTTAGAAACTCTTTGTTGAATTAAAATAGCTTTCATTTTTTGCTTCCAAATGGAATAATCTCCCTTACCGTTAATTGCGACAATTCAACACGAGAACCCATAATGCAAATAATGAAGATCCAAGCAAGTTAACACAAAGCAATTACCCACACACAAAAGCAAGATCAAACCAATTTCACCGAAATTACTCTTCAAGATGATTACACAAATAATATAATAACAAGTAACACACGACAATTTCAAGAAATTAAGCACGTAGTCAAATTCGAATCCTATGTGAATCCTATCAACAAGCAATGATTACTGGCAAGGTAACCCCAAACACTATATGGCCACCTTAAAATAGCCCCTAGAATTTGAAATACTGAAATTAAAATAAGGGATAACCAATGCAAACCGAGCGGACTTTTCTGTGTCCGTATAATCGAGAGTTGATATGGCAAAACGGAGTTTAGAAATGAAAACAGGTGGTCGAGATGGAGATTCTGTCGGGAAATGCCTCACCGGACCGCCTCCGGACCACCGCGCCGGAGTTCTGCCGCCACCTGTCGGAAAATACAAAAAATCACTGGAAGCTTCTCCTCCTCGTCACGAACACAACGGTGGTGACCGTTTTGCGTTTGGAGCTCCCGTTTGGCAGGAATTGCTGTTTTTCAGTTTGCCAGCATCTTCTTCTACGACGAATAACTTCTATTTCAACTGTCGGATCGTCCCCAAATTTTAGGAGAGTCTTCTCCTTGGAGAGCCCGTTTTGATGGAGGTGGCAGATCGTCGATCGGAGCTCTGGATCGGCCGGAATATGACTTTTTCAGTCCCGCCAGAATTTGAAAAAAAATTGGACAAATTCCGCCGTTTTTTCCAGCTCCGTTTCTGGTCCGATTTTCAGCCTTCTTCTACTGCGTCTTTCGCCCAGTTACTTCACCATAGCTCTGATACCATTTGTTGAGCTCCAAAGCTCACTTTTTAGCCTTGATGAAGAAGACCCAGTAGCAAGAACGTTCCAACAGCTTTGTTCGGTTTCTTGTTTGAGTTCAGATTTCTACCACTTAAACACACCGGAACATAACACCGCCGTCCACAAGAAATGGCAACCGAATATAAGTTCACCGGAGGTAGCAAGATTTCTTTGGAGATGTTGGACCTCTCCCACTTCTACCTCTCCATCCAATATTTGCCAAGTCTCCTGAATCAAGAAAGGGTTTCCCCCTCTTATTCAAATTCAAATCTCATAGGTAAGTGAAGTGCCAATGATAGGGTGCCATGTGAATTAAGTGAACCATTACTATATTCCACATATCTAATTGAATGTCCAATTGATAATTACATAAACACATGTTCCCAATCTTTATAGTAATAGTTTAGATTCATAATTAAAGATAGGTTTAGCCCTTCTCGAAAGAAGTTACTAAATTAATGGATATATTGAACATCAAATTAAATAAGTGTTACCATTGTCTTGGATTATTATTGAAATGTATTGATAGATTTTTTGAAATCCTAGTGCTCATTGTTAATCAAGTTCATAAATGCTTCTAGTTCATTAATTTATGTTATAGATAATTTTTGGGTCTATCTGATACACACATTTTCCACGGAAAATAGAAATGACCCGTTTGATTGAGTTTTTGGTTGGTGAAAAGTTTTTTTTGTCTTGTCTAAGGATGGAAACAAGGCGGGTTCAGAGCTAGGATGGTGGTGCCATGGTTGTTAATTGGAGGTGGTTGTGCGTTAGAGGTGGTGTTGGTGATTTAAATGGTGTTGGTCGTGGTGAAGTACGATATGGTGGGGTTAGGTGGAAGTGATGGAGTAATTAATCACAAATAATCATAGTTCACACAGATTTGATCACAATCAATGTATTACAAGTCACAGATAGTCATAGTGTTCACAAATCTGGTTACAAACAGTCATAGCTCAGATCACCACCTCACTACCACTGTCACAGCCAAAAAACACAACCACCGCCCACACAACAAATTTGTAACAACCCAAATTCGTGTAGAATTTCAACCATTACAAAAGCTTCATTTATTTAGCCAATGTTCTTAACGTAATCATTACAATTTATAAACGAATTTATAAATAACACAATTTCTCAAATATTAATCATACAATTTTCTCTCTCCATTTTTCAATCATACAGTTTACCTCGAAAACAGAAATAAACGAATTTATAATTGCTACATTGTTACCGAACTAAGCCGTAATAATAAATACTTGCATTAAAAATTCCAATTAGCAATTGAACAAAGTTTCAACTAAAACTCGAGAAAAACCAAAAAATTGAATATGCTAACTTTTAAAGTATTTTAATTTTAATATACACAATTATCAATGTCATGTCAAAACTCAATTGAAGTAAAAAAATCAATCCTAAGAAGTTTTTTGTATGCCACATTTCTTTTTATATAAAATAAGTTGGATAGACATCACTACCACTTAAATTTAAAACAAACATAAAAATAATAATTGCTATGTGGATAAAATCATTCAAATAAATACGTTTTACTTGGTCTAGCAAAAATTCAGAGACTTAAGGAAACTAGAGTCCTACCAATCAATCTTTTCTTTTCTACAAGTCATTTCAACGGTAGTTTTATGAAAAGCAGAAACATTAATAAAGCAGCATTTTGATCTCTTATATCCTACCCTCCAACGATTTTCCATCAAATGGTTGCAGGACTTTGCTGCAGCTTTGAACTTTTATTTATTTTCTTGCCCAAAGATGAGCACAGCATTTTTTTTTTTAAGTTTGGATTTTTTTTTTTCCTTTTGATTTGTTACGTTTCACAGATTTTGATATATAAGTTTACATTTTTTTTTTTTGCTTTTTTAGTAGGTCTCCTTTTATATTTTGTTTTGAGTTTTATTTAAAAAAAAATGTAAATTCATTGTATCGTAAATTTGACAATAATTAAATGTAAAAAAAAAATACAACGTCATCACGTTATAACGTAAAATTCGTCGTAAATTTGACAATAATTAACGCAATACAATTGAATAAGGTTAAATTAATTGTCACTTAAATCGTAGTTGTCTTCACCATCCTCCTCGGTACCCGCAAACTCATAATTTTGGAATCCCATCGTTTCTGCGTGATTGTAGTGAAATTGTGAGTAGTATGTACTGTCTTCGACATTCATACCAGGTGCCTCAGTGTGACTAGAGTAGAAGTGCGGGTAGTATGTATTTTCTTCGACGTTCATCGTATTGCTGTTGTGCAATTAACAAGTGTAAATATAGTTATATGAATATTATCGAGTTAAAAAATACGAATTTAATTGGAAATGAAGGATACCTTGAAATAAGTTGTGGACAAGTTCTTCTATCATGACCTGTTCTAGAGCAGTGTCCACATTGTCGTTGTGACTGGGTCATACCTCTCTCCTTTGTAGATTTCAAGCGTTTTCCACATCCTTTAGCCCTTATAGGTTGTGGATCCATTATTGTACCAGTGGTGTCGTGAGACCTCCCCCTAGCCTCAAAGCATGGTGAAATGCTCCCCTCACCCTCGTTGTTCTCCCTGACCGTGATTTTCATTTCTCTCGTTCCTTTGAGTACGTAATTGCTTGAAATCTGCGTTAATGACGCCTCCTCGATCAGATCATTAGACTCATGTCTCAAAGAATGAAGTCGTGAAGCAACTGAGACTTCCTCTGTGAATGTCTCCACTGGGTCAAACACAGGATTCGCTTTCGCATTCTTGGTCCACCTGGACATAATGTACATTTAAGGCAAATGCATTACATCTTTTTTGCTCAACATGCGAAGAATGTAACGACATGGATAGCCTGCAAACTCGAACAACATGCAACTACAAGTCATGAATTCCAGTTGAGGATGGTAAACAACGTCCCTTTGATGATTGTAATCCCCACCTGACATTTTATGTTGAACTGCATAAACCTTCATGTGTTCGTTACTTGATCTCCTCATTATAACGTAGTGCATACTCTCAACGAGTTGTTCCTAGAAGAGTCGAAAAACTACTTTCGTGTAAACCTAGGACATTTGCACTTCCATATCGACCCCCGTAATCATTCTTGGGCGTTGGTACAAATATGTATGAGTTGCCATTAGTTCCTCATGTTTTTGGTGATCAACCGCTCCCGCAAATCTGGAAATAAAATCCATCAACCCATTTCACCTATTCACATAACGCTTAAATAAAGCATGGTTGCTCTCGATACATTGGCTACTATACATTCCCGCTGCAAATATGTATTTCGTGTAAGCCGGCACCCATTTTTGTCTAATTTTGTAAATAGTTGGTAACTACTCATTGGAACCCAAACTGGTGTTATGCATAAGAACTGTCCAACGTTGCTCAAACTCTTGTGTCATCTCAGAATTCCAAATAATGTGCTTCAAGTCCCCACCATGTGCATTATAAAGAACCGGTCCTATCTTTTCTGGAAACTTGTACGCGATGTGCCACAAACAGAGTCGATGGAGTGATGTTGGGAAAATACTTCTGACGGCTTGACCAATAGCTTGATCATGATCAGTGATAATTACTTTCGGGGCTACATGTGTTGGCGTCGCCTTCATGAACTCCGAAAAGAGCCACTTGAACTACTCAATCCTTTCGTCGCTTAGTAAACCAGATCAAAATAATATTGTTTTCCTGTGGTGATTGACTCCAACAAAAGGAGAAAAAATCATTTAGTACTTGTTCGTGTTGTAGGTAGTGTCGAACACAACAGTATTACCGAAAAATGCGTAGTTGTTTCTCGAAATAGAATCTGCCCAAAATCAACACTTGAAAACACCATTCTCAAGCACATGCAAGAAATAAAAATTGTCATCCCTTCGTTTTTCATGCGCCATATGTTGTAAGAAAAACTCCACATCACGTCCAACAAATTCCGTGTGCATATCTCTTTGATGATTTCTTAAATCTCTGTCGGTGTGAGTCAGAGATGATGGTCCACCAGACTTGATCTCAAATAAACGCATCTACTGCCAAGTAGGAATATTTGCTTGAGCAAACTATTCGGTCAATTATTTTTTTAAAGCAGAGACACTACGATGGGAGCGTAGCAAGTGGACTTTGCTTGGTGTAGTGAGGGGATGATTGTGAGGTTCAACGAAATGCCTAAATTGCCACGTATCGCACAAACGATTCACGACTGACATCTTAGCCTCGCACCCATACCGTGTGTGGTCTCGACTACGTTCTCCGGACCTCTGTTTGGAGTCCTTTATTTCATTGTGGTACTTTTCATCTGTTTTTTCCTCCTTCGAACATGTAAAAACCTTCCAGTAAAGCTCATTGGTGCATTTTCTTCACTTCGAATTGTGAATGCGAGTGCTGAAACAAGCCTCCTTCGCATAAGTGTTGTAAAAATTAAAAGCATCTTCTGCTGATTCGAATTCTTGGCCAACGACTGGAATAAAAATTTCGGATACTTGAGATACAAATATATTATCATTCATTTCCATCACTGTATTAATATATGAAAATAAATTAACAAAAAATCATATTTGAAATAAAAACATATGACAAAATTAAATTTAGAAAAAAATATGGAAAAAAAATTGAACAACTTACGCAACTCAAATATGTAGTAATCTTCAAAAAATTATTTGATTGGCACTTGCCGAAATTGTTTCTTGGTATGCACACTCTACTCTTTTTTATTTCTAACAATTTTATGTTGAATTTTGAAGGATGTTATGAAAATAGTATTGGCTTTATTTGGTTTATATAGAAAAAAAAATGGACTTTTTTTTTCTACCGTTGCAATTGTGTTGTTGATTTTCAATGGTACAATTGCAACGTTATTATTAGAGAAAAAAAATAATAATTTAACGGTCAAAAGGCTGCAGCAAAGAAGAAAGAAAAAAAATATGATAAAAGGCTGTAGCAAACGTTGTATCCTATTGGGAACCCTGCTGGAGGGCCTTCGAATTTGGTATTTTTATGTGTCAACAATTACCCCCCAATTACCTCCCGCGATCCGCGAATTTCGAGTCGGGGCTGGTTTAGGGCGAGTCAACCTCGTCGTCCCGTTTAATTTTTTTTTATATTTTTATTTTATCAGTATTTTTTTATTTTTTTCCTTTTTTATTAATTTATTTATTCTGGCCAGGGACGGTCAAACCCACCCAGCCACCCGCTTGAGTCGTGGGAACCACCCCGTCGACCCGCGGAGCAGGTTCTGGTCCGGTACCCGTTGGATCGAATTTTTTTGTCATCTCTATATGCCTCATGTTACTTCGAAATCCAACAAAAGAACAAAATTCTAGGAATTTTCTCCGACTTCCCCCAAACGTACGCTTCTTTTCAATGACTATCACTTGTCACATCCCTGTCAGTATAAAACTCATGTTTTTAGTTTCCTTCATTATTTTCCTTTATGCCAAAAATGAGCATTTACAAGTAAGATAACTTAGGAAAAACTTTTGTACAACTGAATAACTACATTAACATTAATTTAGTTGTTTTACTAACATATTGTATTGCATTTCCCATGCCCAATC
Source organism: Ligustrum vulgare (assembly GCA_963555705.1). Classification (NCBI taxonomy): domain Eukaryota; kingdom Viridiplantae; phylum Streptophyta; class Magnoliopsida; order Lamiales; family Oleaceae; genus Ligustrum; species Ligustrum vulgare. The sequence continues at coordinate 54,092,212 of OY743169.1, read as the reverse complement.
GATGTTTTTTGGGTGACGCATCCGACTATAAGGCCTTTATGAAATTACCACCCAAATATGTAGGTGTCTCTTCTTCCAAGTAATCCATTTTGTTGACTTCATTTTGCATATCAAGTTCTAAGCCGAATACAACTATCTTATCCTTCAATAATGCAAGTGCTTCTTCTTTTTCAATCCTTCATTCAAACTTATCTATATAGACCATTAATTTGGTCTTACGAGTCACTATTTTGGCTAAAATGTTTTATGGTTGATCTTGCATTACGCATCTTTGATCATTTTCATGCCAATTACTGGCTCTTCAAAGACCACTAGGTTTGACCTCATTTTGGTAAACAGCTCCGTAATTGCCTCCACTGAATATAGCTCTTCATTTCGTGCTACTACTCTTGCTTTTTCTTCTTGGAGTATTCTGACTGGTTCGTAATTGTCCTCATACTTTGGATTTTGTTAAGAAGGGTGGATAATCAGTTTGTACTACCTCAGCATCTCCTTTGTCAATCCAAAATATTAACCATTGATGGAGATACGATGGTATGCATTGATTCCCATGTATTCAGTCTCTTCCCAATAGTATATTATAACTAGTGGGATCGTCTATGATGAAGAAAATTGCAATTTTCGTCGTACTTCCCATTGTTATTTCCAAAGGTATCCTTTGCTGAAGTTTCTCGTCCGTTGAAACGTGTTAGCACAACCTCTGTAGGAATTATATTTGTGTCGCCCTTAGCAAATTTCCTCAACATCCTGTATGGGATTGTGTTGATGGCTGCTCCATTATCAGTGAATACTTTTAAAACTGGAATGCCATCAATTGAGGCCCTTATGTATAGAGGCCTCAGGTGCTTGGTCAAATTCAAAGAAAGTTTCCTGAACATTACCTTCTCTGCTGAATCAACTTCCACCTTCTGTTTTCCTTGTTACAATTCGTCTTTGCTAGATATATCTACCTGCAATATATCTTCGTTCTGGGCTTCACCAACTTTTTCTACTTGTGTAGAATTTCCTAATATTTCTCCCCAACATGTAGGTGGAGGGAAGATCTTTGGTGACGATCCATACTTTTTAGCATGTGGTACTCTCTTCTTCCTTTTAGGTGCTCCATACAAAACCAAGTAGTTGAACTGTCACCCAAATAGTTCGCCCAATAATCCTACTGCTGGATTACCTTCTTGATATAGCTGCAGAAGAAGTCTGTTACATGATACTCCTCTCATCCTACACTCTGCTTCTAGGTTCAGTTCTTCTTCTACATCAATCATCACATCATCATCTAGGTCATATGCTTCATCAACTAGTGGGATCACTTCGACAAGAGTAGCCTCTTCGCTCTCTAACGTCCATGCTGCTTCCCCTGTTTCTTCTATGACTGCCTCAACTTTTTCTTTATTTTGAAATTCATTGGCCAATACATAATTACTGGCCATATTTGGAGGCATAGTGCCGAATTGAATATTAGTGGACCCCCCCAGCATCATTCTCATCATCTTCGTTTTGTCTTCACTCATATTTTGACCTCCAAAGATACTTGTTTGATGATGCCTCTCCCATTATTTCTTTTGAACTATTAACCTGTTTGGCTCTAATATTCTGTTCCTTCATCCATGTGGGATTCACATGCTTAATTTGCTCTATACCTTGCTATCGTCTCATCATTCGCCCATAATTTCTTTAATATAGCCTTTGTTGTGTCATTGTCATTTCATCAAATGGAATAACCCCCCTTGCTTTGGGATTGTACGAGTGCCATTTATTTGGGTGATATGGTTGTGTCCTAACTGTTTTAAGTTTCCGTAGAGCACTTGGTGACCTTCCAAACGTCCTTGCACATGACCATGGACTATATGACTTTCCACGGCTTGGTCTGTCTTGTCCTTTAAATTGTTGTGGCTTGACTTGATGCAATGGTTGCTTACTGTTCTTCTTTTTCATCTGCTACTTTGATAATTTTCTTTTGGCATCTAGTACATAAATTCTTGTCTACTTGTTTAGTAATGTCTTCTTTTTTAACATTTTGAACACACTAGGGCATGGTTCGTCCTCTCCTCCATCTACCACCAGCTTGAATTTTGGTAGATCATGTTTCTTGAATTTAGGAGTAACCATGTCGACAGCAACTGCCTATGGGAAAGGATTCTCATCCACTGCCATCTTTTTTGAATCGAAGATTATTCGCCCAAATTCAATGGCAACTTGTATCATATTACGAAAGACCAAATAGTTTTTAGTGATATGAGATCATGCATTATGCCACTCATAGTATTTTTTACCCTTAATTTGGTCAAGGTTTGGCGACCTATGCTTATCGCTCAATTTGATCTGTTCATCTTTAAGTAGCCGATTAAGTATTATGTCGGCCTTTTTTACATCAAATTAAAATACTCTATTTTTTTTTATTTTCTTCTTTAGCCGCTTCATTCTTATTTGATATTTCTAATTTGGTCAAAACAGGACATTCATAAGTGTCACCCTTGACCAACTCGAATGAACAAACTTCAACTTCTTCTTGACCAGTGTCGATTGCATGTACCTCAAAATTAGGGTCTCTATAGTAGGTCCCTTTACTAGTATTTTGGATTTGTTCCTCATCTCTCAACATACACTCATATCTAATGACATTTGCACTAAGTTGAAATATTTGATTCCTAAGCATAGCATTTGGGTCAAATGGAACTCTTACTGGCTGTGATGCGTAAGGCACTACAGGTGGTCTGACAACATTTACCCCAGCATTTGCTACAAATGGAACATTATTTACTTCATTAACACCGTTGAATGGTTGGTTTGCTCCTTCATTGGTGCATGTAGCATTTGATCCTACCTTTTGGACATTTTCCCTAATATTAACTGTACCCCTTGGAGTAGATGTTCCAACACCTCTTGAATTGGAAGGTTCTTGACCCCCTATATTAGATGTACCAATATGTGGTATTTATAGGCCATGATTCATGTTCAAAGTTGAATAACTAGTGTTTATATTCAAAATTGGTGAGTCATTACCTAATAGGCTCCTAGTTTGGAAGTTGTTACCCCCTCCCATAGGATTTATTTGACATACTTGACCAACCAGTTTATTCATTAATTCATTTAAAGTGCTCAACTGTTTAGCCATGTTTTCATAGTGCCTATTTCTATTTTGAGCAAGTTTCTCAACAGTATGAATATTTTGTAAACTTACGTGGTCAACAATGTCCTGGGTGAGTTCTCCCAACATTATACGCATGGTACGTGGGCTCAACTCTAACATTGGTTCGTAACGACTATGAGATCCTCCTATGTCGGGACTTTGCTAGCCCTCTTGTTCTTCAACAATGGAAGGAAGAAATTGATGTGCATTTGGCTTCTTATCGGAGTTTTTATGAGGTATTATGCGTCAAACTTTTCAACACCAACTATCCCACTAGGCGTGCAAAATTTGTTTCGTGTCGGGTGTGGTTTTGCTCGATGCTAACAATTAAGATAATTCAGATGATGTCTAAGGGACAAACATCTTGAGACAAAGTCCCAAAAAGAGGTGTTTGCACTAAGAAAGGCTTGATTACACAAAACACCTCCAAGGGGTGCAAGCACACTATGTAAACTAAGGATAATTTCTAATATTTAAGATAGAAAAGATTACATCTATGTTTCGAGAGTTTTGATTTGTTGGTTTTTAAACATCTAAAATCCTACTATATATACACATTGGAATAAACTACCTACTACTATTTGAATTTCTAATTTGCAGCCTTTCACTTTGTAATTTGCATATAATAACCGTCATCCACCATGTTGCATAATCGTCTCCCACTACTCTGTGTAACTACTTTGCACCAAGTAACTTCATTTTATCAAGTAACTTCCATGATCTTCTTCAACCGCTCATTATGTGGAAACCGTTTGTAGATAAAAATGTGGGTTGTGGGATAATTTGTAAGAACTACTCTTTCATTCCTAAACGGCTTGATGGCCCAATTGCCCTTGCGATCGTCCAATCGCCTTGGTACTCTAGTGATCGCCCAATCACTTAGCTTTCCTCCACATCACCCTTTTATTTGTAATGGGCTTTCATGTTCAGATCTTTATATCAGGCCTTCGAATTGGGTATTTTTATGTGTCAGCAATTATCGAAATAAAATTATTCAAACAGATTATACCGGGTTTAATTTGTTGAGTTCTATAACTTCTTGCATCGCTATTGCACCTCATCAATCGCCAGCCAACGACCCGTTCTAACCTATGAGGAGTAGGGGTGATTATATGTGAATACTCATTAGGTACTACAAGAATTTTATGTTCCCCAAGAAAAATAAATAAATAAGTAAATTGTAGGGAAAACTTATTTTCCCAGACGAATATATTTTGTAGGGAGATTTGTGTGACAAACATCAAGGGGAAAGACATAAGCAAACAAATTTGGCCCCTTTGTGGGCTAAGGTCGAAACCCACAAACCCTTTTTTCGGCAAATCATTCGTCGTCTAAGACTTTTCCCAACGAAATTATATGTATGCTAATATTCATTGTACCCATGAAATATGTTTTGTAGGCGAAAATTAGAGCTTCAAATCTCTTAGAGACAAATATTATTCGTCGTCTAATTTCTCTCCCAACTCAATTTTTCGTATACTAATGTTAGCTTGGCCTACGAAACATGTTTGTAGGTATAAAGTATATCTAACATTGTAGGCTCAATCGTGATTTTCCCCACAAATAATTATTTGTGTGGAAAGCACTTTGCAGGTTAACTTCTTGTCTTCACAAAATTTTATTTGTGGGAAAAACTTATTTTTTATTTATATTTAGTATTAATTATTTTGTGTATGCAAAATTATAATAATATACAGAAAAGTAAATTAAACTAAAATTTTTAATATAAACCAATATATTAGTAATTCCAAATATTATAATAAACTACAAATAAAAACTTATTGTTACTGAATGTGATTATTATAAACTTAAAAGTATTTTAGTAAACATAGTATTTAGTTGTCAATTAATGCATCTACATAATAATAATAATAACAATATAAATATCTATCCTCGTAAATTAATTAAATATGCTACTCATCCTCATCAAAGTTGTACTCTTCTACAAAGTTGTTCTCTTCCCCATCGGCATCATATCTTCCTCGATAGCATCATCTATTGACAATGGTGGTATAACAAAACCAGGAACATAATGACACGTGTTGCATAGAATGATGTAATGACTGTAGTGTAGTATTAAATTTTTCGTCCAACAAAAATTTGAATTGTCTCTTATTTTTAACCTACAAATGGGTGAATTTTTTTGTGAGTAAAAGATATATCTTACGCCACGAAAAATACTTTTATAAATTAATTTTAAATTTGTATGGAAAAATAAATTCACACTACAAATTAAAATTTGCCTTCTACAATTTTGAAGGTGAAACTCTATCCCTACAAAAAAAATTATTTTTGCGAGAAAAAAGGAAATTCCGCCTACAAATCTCATTTTATAGGCAGAATCTTGTAGGTATAATAGTATACATATATTTGGAGCCAATTCCTTACCCCAACAAAATTTTATTTTGCGGGGAAAATCAATCTTTACATACAAATCTCATTTTGAATGTGCATTATTTGTAGGGAAAGCAAAATCTTCTTGTAGTGAGGACACAAGATAATGGTGCAATCCCAAATAAAAATATTTAACTCATATCTTTATAAATCGATAAGAGCTCAATACATATCAAATCTTTGGTACCTGATGACCATACTATAAACATCATATCATATCTTTAACTTTCATAAGTATAACAATTAAACATGGAAAAATAATTTAGACGAGACCTTAGACCTTTAAAAAAACATAATTTGATGCTCATAAAAAGCTGATTTTTGTACTCCTTAAAACTACCCCAAAAACTTTATAAAAATAGTGATTTCTTCCTAAAAGATATAGAATTTTGAAAGCAATTTTATTTGTGTTCTAACTAGGGTAAAATATATGAAAAGAAATATGTATGGAGAGGTACGTGAATGAGGGGATAAAGTGAGGTAGTTAAAAGAAGTTGAACGTCAACCTCAGGCGCCCCATCGTCACTATCACAAGGATTTGTGAAAGATGTAAATTGCAGATTATGCCCAAGCTTGTTAGGTCTGAGTACCACTCATTGAACTGACAAAGTTTCTAACAAATTCGAACATGTAAGAATTGGCATAATTATGGTGATTGATTTTAAAGATGGTGTGATGGGTAAAGTGATGGATGTATGCCAAGTGTATTGTAGGTAAGTCAGTCGGTAAATCAATCTGGCAATGTAGCATTGGTTGTTTTCATTTTGGATACGATAGATACACACTAATTTATCTGTAACTATTTCCTATGTGTTTGTCTATATATAGATGCATAACATAAGGACGTCCATGGGAACGGACAATTGGATGGCATCATTGCAAAGCTAGTTTCTCAATTGTTTTAATGTGATTATAATGTTTCCAAATAATAACTTATAAATGGTAAAATTTTGGGTCTAATTTATTCGATCAAAATTTTTCTCGAGCCTGATATACACGATTGATTACGAGCTAATCAACGAGCTCAATATTGATATATTTATCTTTGCTCCAACAAAATCTAAATACTTGACATATAAAATTAAAATTTAATGTATTTACCATTAGTCCCCTAACTTTCAAAGAAAAATAAATAAAGTATATAAGAAAAATAAATTCTATTTTATGAAGAAATTTTTTTTTGGGAGTTTACAATCTCCCCTACTTAAAAATATTTTTTTCCTCGAAAATTACCTTGGTTAAACGAGAAGTTCTGGATACTGGGTTTTATGCTCATCTTCCTTTTTCCAAGTTCACTCGTCAAGTTCATGATTTCGCCATTGGACCTTGACTAGTGGAACTTCTCTATTTCTGAGTTAATGCACTCTTCTAACCAAAATCATAGTTGGGTTTTCTTCGTATGATAGGTCTTTTTGTACTTCCAAAGTCAGAAACATATTTTCTGAGTATTGAAACATGGAACATATTATACACAGTTGCCAGCTTGGGTGGTAAGGCGAGTTGATAAGTCAAACTACCAATCCTTTCAAGAATCTAGAAGGGACCAATGAATCGTGTCTCAACTTTCCTTTCTGTCCAAATCTTAATACACCCTTCATTGGTGTTACTTTTTAGAAAAACTTTGTCACCTACTTGAAATTGCAAATAATTTTTTCTACCATCTGCATAACTCTTCTATCGATCTTTTGCTATCTTTATGCTTGCTCAGATTTTATCAACTGCCTCAACTGTTCGTTCAATGATTTCTTGACCCAAAACTTTTTTTCTCTTCGACTTCATCCCAATGGAAAATAGATCTGCACTTCCTATCATAAAGAGCTTCATATGGGACCTGAAAGTTATTGTTGTAAGCAAACTCCACTAATGGTAGATATGTCTCCCAACTACCTCCTTGATCCAAAATACATGCCCTCAACATGTCTTCCATAATTTGAATGGTTCTTTTCTAATTGTCCGTCCATTTGTGGATGATAAACAGTGCTAAACTTCAATTTCGTCCCCATAGCTCCTTTCAAAATCTTCCAAAATCTTTATGTGAACCTGGGATCTCTGTCAGAAATAATGGTGCAGGCAGGGACGGAATGCTTGGCCCAGTGGGGGCCATGGCCCCCACTGGGTTTTGAAAAAAAATGACCCCAATTTCGGTTTGGGCCAGCCCAAAAAAAAAAGGAAGTCCATTTTGCTGTTTTTAAGATCCAGACCGACCAAAAGGAGAGGAAGACCAAGACTTCAGTTCAGACTAGCATAAAAAATTTGCTGAATCGCGCTCCATTCTCTCCTGCTCTGCTCGCCTGCGCTGCTTCGCTGACTGACGCTGTACACCGCTGCCTGAATCGCGGGGCGCCTCCTCCGGACCTCCACTGACCATTGCTCGTCTAGTCATCTGCTTCAGCTGGTGACTGCTGTGCTACTGCTCCGTCCCAGGCTGCGCCTGGGAGCACTGCTGCTGTGCCTTTGTGGCTTGTGCGATCTGATGTCTGAAGCTGGTACTCAAGCTCACAGCCTCAACTCGCCTGTCCGGCTGTCTGAGTCTGACTGTCTCTCATGAATCAACTAAAGAAATCAGTTTGGTTTGGCAGCTATTTGGGTGCAAGTAACGTGCAAATTGCAATTCTTCCAATTTCCAAGTAAGTTTGATTTTTGAAGTTTAACTAATTATGATTTGCTTGGTTAAGTTTGAAGTTTAACTAATTGTGCCACACTGCCACTGCCATTGTGAATCTGTGATTTGTGAATTGGTTAATTTGGTTGGGTGAGTTGTGCAGATCAGATTCAGTTTAGAATTGATTATTGATGATGTATTGCCATATTTGATATTTCAGATTAATAGATTATGGAGAGATATTTAATAAAAAGACACCGTCAAGAAAATGTTGTTGAGGAGAGTTCAAATAGAGTTGAGAACAATGAGAATGACTCAAACACATTTGTAGAAAGTTCGAAATCGGTTGAGAGGAGCTCAACTTTGATTGAGGAATTCGATGTTGCACAGCTTCCCTATGACCCCGGATTAAGAATTCCAATTTCGAATTATGCTCCTAAAATTAGAGATCAAGTTTGTAGAGCAT